>CP032252.1:5445000-5855000 GCA_005610355.1 Gossypioides kirkii | reverse complement strand
TTAAGGTACAATTTCTCTTAAATTACGAAATGATGAACATTGCCTTCATTTGGAAATTTTTATTTTGTCCAAACATACATATTCATTGTCCCTTTTTTTTTAAATGGAATGAATGAAATAGCACAATAAGCACATATAATAATAAAATGACAAACATATAAAGACAAATATTTGATGAAATATAATGATAATGTATACATACTTAAAATACAAAACAAACATTAGCAAATAAATGTAAAAACTAGGTTCGATTGAAAACAAAACAAAACAGTAACCGAATTTAAAATACTTGAAGGTTTAAAAATAACAAACACATTAAAATAAATTTGAAAGAAACAAGATTAAGTGATAAAAATCAAGATAGTAATTCAAATTTAGAAACGTTAGGAGATTTTTAAACAGAAGTAAAAAGCATATAAAGAATTAAAATAATGATTTTTAATTTACTAAACTGTTTTATAATAATAGTAAAAGGATTATTTAAAAAAAAACTAAAAATAAGATGGCCTGATTAAAAAAACAATTTTAAGGATGAAATTTAAAAGAATACAAACACAGAGGGGCCTAAAAAATAAAATTTCCTTTTTCATTCATCAATAAACAGCTTATCAAAACGGTGCGTTTCAAAAGGCGGCTATGATGTGGCTTAAAACGACGACGTGCGAGTAGCCCAGGAAATCGAGATCAAATCGAACATCCACGAAACGAAGAGGGACTGCAGAAACAATTTCCCCCTCCACTGAAGACACGCGGATCCTGTAGCGGACGAGTCGGGTATCCACATTTCAAAACTAAAACGACGTCATTTTAGGGTCTCCAAATCAAACCCTAAACGATGTCGCACCAGAGCACTTTATAAGAATTTTTTTTACCAAACCCTCATTTCTTCCTTCATTTAAAAAAAACAGATTTCTCTTTTCATTTTTTCTGTTCTCTCTATTCTCCCTAGGTCCGATCTAGAGTTCAGCCTTCAGACGCCGCAGCTTTTCCACCTCTGTCGTTCTTCGGCGGCAACAAAACGCCGTGGACGACACCAAGTATGAAATAAAACTCTCTTTTTTATTTCTATTTTTTTTAAAATTAGATCTGGGTCTAGATCGAAACCAATCTAGCCCAGATCATCATAAAACATGAAAAACCTTTTTTTTTATTAAAAATACCTAAATCGAAACTGGTTCATCTCATTTGATTATTTGTTTTCTTTTTTTTTAGAAAAAAAGAAGCTTGTATCGGATTTGATCCGATTTTTTTCTTTTTTCCTTGCCTTTTTTATATTTTAAATCTGTTTTGATTTTTCCTTTTTGTTTTTCTTTTAAAAAACTTAGATCTGGATTAAGATCCAAATCTTTGAAAAAGTTTCTGATTTCTCTTATTCTTCTTTTTTGTTTTTTAATTTGTTTTTGTATTTTTGTTTAACGATTTTTTTTACAGATCTGTGAGTGTTGGAGTCCCTCACGAGTTTGAGCGAACTCGGAGGGACTCTGTCGCGGTCGACGACGACACTTCAAATCCAAGTATAAACCCTTTAACTTCTTTTTTATTTATTACTTATTTGTTGTTTATATATATACTAAATGTTAGTTTTGAAATAATAAATAAAAAATTAAAACGACATAAATGGTATAATGAATAAATATAAATATATAATAAATGAATATACCTTTAGTAAGCTGACAAACTTATTCGACTATTTGCAATCTGATTTGTGTTTCTTTTCGATCTTGCTTGTGCGTGTGTATTTGAAACAAATATACAAATAGAAATTTTATCTCTGAAATATTTTTATTGACTTTTTGTTTTTGTTGTTCTTCGTGAAATCGAAGATGGGAACCCCTTTACAATTGGATTTTAATGGCTTTTATAGCCGAATTACAACTTGCATTTTTTGTCTTGTCTTCTCTATTTTTTTGCAGGTATTTTCACATGGTGGGTGGTGCTTTCGATGGTGTTAGATGGTGGCAGAGGTAAGTGGGGCGAGCGGCAATAGTAGCTTCATACCCTAGTAATTTAGGGTTTCAATTTTTTTGATCTAATTAGGCTTGTTGGGCCTGTAGGTAATTTGGTTTAGGTCTGTTTAGGATTTGGGTAGATTGGACCATTTGTATTTTGGGTTTTTGTAATTGGACATTTAAATTAAAATGAAATTTAATTTAAATGTTTGTTTATTTTTCATTTTTTTGGATTTGGTTTAGGCCCGGTCAAAATTGAGCTCCAACACTTGAAAACCATTATTAATTCTTGCGTAAATGTCATTTGAAGGACCCGATTTAGGTTCCCCAGATCAGATTGGAATGTGAAGAACATTGCTAGAGACACCGATGATAGGTGTGTGTTCTTTCATAAGCGAATCGAGGCAAAGCCACACGGCTTGCCACACGGGCATGTAGACCACATGACCATGTCCCTTTGAAAACCTAGGATAGTTCGTTTATCACAAGGCCCAGACTCTTCCACATAGTCTGCCACACATGCGTGTGGACCACACGATCATGTGCCCTAAAAACCCTAGTGTAGTTCGTGAACCACACAGCTTGGACCTTTCCACATGGCTTGCCACACGATCGTGTCTCTCCTGTAACTTAATTTTGCAATTTCCACACAACCACAGTCTGTTACAAGGCCGTGTAACACCCTTCACTTGGTCTATAGCATCCCACACGGTCGTGTGCCCCTGTTTTTAGATTTTATAATTTTGACTCAAAATTTTATGTTTTGTTCAGTTTAGTCCTTGATTGATTCCCAAATTGTTTTAATGTTTAATTTTGTTCAATTAAGTCCCTAATAGTATGATTTATCCTAGAATCCATGATTGATTGAATTATCATGGTATTTATACACATAATTGCATGAATTGTGAACAATTTATATATGACTATTGTATCTATATTTGAGATCTTACGTACAACATGCCTTATGTTACATTTAATCCGAACAAATGAAAAGCATGACTTTTGCTACTGAATTGATTCGTCTCAAGCATATTAATTGCTACTGAATTGAACTATTATGAGCATACTATTGCTACTATATTGTTGTGTTAAAAGCATATCAAATGCTATTGTACTAATCTGTTCGAACATGCCATTTTGCATTGCATAGGGTGGGACGATATGTACGGAGGAAGTATTAACAGTTTATCTGCATTATTTTTTGTGTACCCAAAGCCATAGGCAGATCTCATCTGCAATGTTTTTACTATGAACCCACAGTCAAAGGCAGATTCCATCTATAGCGTTTTTGTTGTGCATCCACAACCCAATGGCAACTATTATCTACAAACATATTGTGCATCCACGGCCAATGGCAACTATTATCTACAAACATGCTGTGCATCCACGGCCAATGGTAGTTTTTACCTTGCATTATTTGTTTGTAACCACAACCATAGGTAGTTTCCATCTACGATATTTTGTTGTGTGTCCATAAACATTGACAATTTATTTGCAAACTATTGGTGATTAAAACCACAAACCAGTGTGTTGGTGATTGGAGTTTTGGAGAACTCCTATTGTGATATGTAACGGTGGGGTATGATCTTTTGCTAATGAAATTTTTGCGTAATTTGTTTACTTCTTACATGAACTAAGTGGAAAATTTTTTCAAAGTGAAACAAAAAAGTAGAAGTCAAAACTCTAATTTAATGCATGGATTTAAATGCAATAAAAAAATGAGTCTTTGATCTATTTGTTTGTATTTCTAGACCGGCTGCTGTGAATTTAATGAAACAGCTCATCATTTTCACTAAAAATATTATTTATCAATTTGAAAAGCTATAAATAATTATTTATTATTCATTGGATATTGTTTTTTTTTTTGTTGAATTATTAGATATTGTTTTCTTCCAATCAAGGTGCACTATTCAAATCTTATTGATGGCAATTATTTGTTTAGAAGTCAGTTTTGGTATGGCATCTAATTTAACTTTTGCACTTATTTTGCACAGATTTTATTTGTGATGGAATTTACATTGAATTTCATAGTTTATTTTTATTTTAATTTCCATTTTTACAGACAATTCATCATATTAGAACGCGGATTTGACATCTGAAAGGATTTGGCTCAAATTTACTTGTTAAATTATTCTAAATATAATATTTGATAATTTTAATATCCGGACATTGTATGGTTTGAACTGTCGCATGAGATTTTTGGTTTTGATTTAATATAGCATGCATTTAGCTTTTTTTAATTAATTTAATTTTAAAATATTAAAATATTTATTTTAATTTATCATGCATGAAATACGGTTTTTAATAAAAGTAAGATAAATATTACTTTTCCGTTACCAGATTATAAATAAATTTTGGAAGAAAAATTAAAGTAATTGAGTTTTAAAAAACAGTCACTCTTACAAGAAAAATATTAAAATTAATTGAGTTTTAAGTAAGATAATTTTGGAGGAGGCTATTGAGGCACTCCAAGCACGAGCTCACATTTGGACACATGCTTTCAACTTCGTCAGCTTCATGTCTCTAAAATGTGCACTTGATTTCGGAATCCTTGATATCATTCATGATCAGGGCAAGCCCATGACTATTACCGAGTTGGTTGCTGCGCTACACATGCTCAACCCTACTAAAGTCACTCGGGTTTCTTTGCACGCCAGAAGCCAGACAATGGTGCTCAAGAAGAAGGATATGTTCTTACAACCTCTTCTCGTATTTTGCTCAAGAATAATCCCTTCTGCATAACACCTACTTTGAAGGCTACAATGGATCCTATTATAACAAAGCCTTGGAGTTTTCTAGGGACCTGGTTCCAAAATGATGATCATACCCCATTTGCTACTGCATACGGGGAGACATTGTGGGCCTATTTTGCCCATGATCCACAGCTAAAAGATTTGATCAATGATGGCTTAGCTAGTGATTCTCAATTGGTAACTAGTGTTCTAGTTGACAAGTGCAAAGGGGCATTTGAGGGATTGAACTCCCTTGTAGATGTTGGAGGTGGCACAGGAACTATAGCCAAGGCCATTGCTGATACATTTCCACACATGGAGTGCACTGTGTTTGATCTCCCTAATATTGTTGCTGGTTTGCAAGGCAGTAAGAACTTGAAATATGTTGGAGGCAACATATTTGAGGCATTTCCAACTGGAGACGCAATTTTATTAAAGGTTAAGCTTTACTAAATTCATTCGCATTATGTTTCTCTGGTATTTTTACTTTATAAATAATGCACAACAAATTCCATTACACATAATAATATTCAAAGATTTGAAGGCAAATGTAATCATAGTATGTTTTTTGAGCTAATTATGAATGATAATTGAACAGAAGGTATTTCACGATTGGAATGATGAAGGATGCTTGACAATTTTGAAGCGGTGTAAAGAGGCCATTTCAAGCCAATACAAGGTAGGAAGAAAGTTGATCATAATTGACATGGTTGTGAAGGAGAATAAGAAAGTGAATGATGAAACCTCAAGCTTAACTAAAACACAACTCTTTTTCGACATGTTGATGTTGGTATTGGTGGCTGGAAAAGAGAGGCGGGAAGAAGAATGGGCTAAACTATTTTTAGAAGCTGGTTTTACTTCTTACAAAATTACTCCTATTGTGGGTTTTACATCTCTCATTGAGGTTTACCCCTAACAGCCTTTGCTTATTGCATTATTAGTATAATAATAATGTGGAGGAAGACATAGTTCTTTGTTCATCATTTACTAGAGTTGTTTACTTGGGATTTGAACTTTGTGTTGCTTGCTTCTATAATAAGAATTGTTCTTGTTGTTGTTTGTACTTGTTTCTTTAATAATAATAATATTTGTCTTACTCTTATGGAACTTTATTATTATTATCGTCCTGCTTGTCTTACTAGCTACTCTTATAAAATTTTATAAACTTTATCTAAGTAATCATTCCTATTAATTTTCTTTTGAAAAATTTTAGAAAACCTGATGCTTATCGATTTATTCAATTTATTGAGAAGGAGATGAAAAAATCGATCGATTTTTATGATTTTGAGGCTAAATTTCAATTGATTCAATTAAATTTATTGTAAAAAAGAAGGCATCCGAGTTTGATCTTTGGAGCACCCTGTGACACTTCAATTAGTAAATTTATGAATGACAAAAAGTGTAAAGTACGATTTGTTGGAAAAATGGATTTTTTTGAAACTTTGAAGTATATTCTTGATTGGTAAATGTGGAGATTTGAATCATAAAATTATGGTTTTATGTTTTAGTCCATGAGACTTTTACAACGATATATCATATGCTCAAAATGGTTGAGTGATGAACGAGAAATTGATACTCAAAGTAAGCCACTTGTGAATAATATGGCAAAAATGGAAAGCTTAGATCCCACATTGGTTAGATATTAGGTGTGGGTTTGAATTTTCACACACATTGTGAATAATGAGCGACGCGAAATGTTCAGAATGGTCGATTTCTTCTAGGCTTGGGTATATTTTAGCCCAATACATAATTTTGTTTTTCTCAGTAGAGCTTATCCCAATTTTGTTTTGGAATTAAAAAGGACAAATATTAAATTAATTTGATTTAATTGATTTAACGGCTCATTTAATTCAGATATGGCTCCTTGATTCACGGACATTAATGATTCCATTAATAAAAAAATTTCAAAAATTCCTTGATTTGAATGTCTATTTAAACCGAAAATAATCTCCAAAAAAAGTTACACAATTATTTTCTCTCTCTTGAATTTCTCTGCAATTTTTTTCAAACGTGTTTTCTATGATAGAAGAAGGCAAAGTTACTGTTTGTTGATCACTACAGCTGTGCGATTGTCGTGCTCATCTCGTTGTTGTATCCTAGGAGACAGTCGACCAAAGTTTCTCCAGCACCAAAAGAGCGATCGAATCTGTCTTAAGGGAACTGTGAAAACAGGCCACAATTACCTACGAGTACAAATTTCAATACTGTTATTTTCAATTTCTGTTTTCAAATAATATATATATTATTCTGTTCGATATTATGATTTAAATTAATATATATTTTATATTACTGTTATTTCACTAACGTATTTTCTAACAATCTTAAGACAGATTATTACTTTACCATTTTCTAATCCGAGATGAACGAGACACCGATATGAAATTGTATTCTATTGTAAACAGAAATTAAATTGAATAATTCTGTTTTGGGATTTATTTCTTCTGTTCAATAGAATTTATTCGATTTTCTGTATCCACACAGAAATTAATTTAACAATTATGTTTCATGATTTTATTCCTATCGTTTAATAGAATTTATTCGAGTTTTTGTTTCCAAACAGAAATAAATTAAACAATTCCATTTCAAGATTTTATTCCTGTCATTCAACAGAATTTATTTGATTTCTGTTGTTAACAGTAATCGTTTGAGAATAACAATTCTGTCACCAGAAATTAGTTATTGATTTTGTTTCAAAATTTTAATTCTGTCATTTAACATAATCAAACGGTAGTATAAATTGGAAATTAAATTTTTTGTTTATTATTGATGCATGGCCTTAAATTGTGACAAAAGTTTAAATTGTAGCTTTAAATTGTGGTAGTAAAGAAAGAGAAATTTATCAACGGTTAATTAAAAAAACAATATGAGAGTGCATGTCTAAGATTGATTCTTTGAAAGACCTAGTATTTAAGCATGCCTAGTGAATCACCTCTCTTTCAGGGTTACCTACCTGGTGCACTATCGATTATTGTATTTTCTATTAGACCGAGTAAACTTCTATTTCGAGTTTTTATTTTATTAAATTCCTTACCAGAAAAACCCAATGGGATGAAATGGGATGAAACCTCGATTAAGGGAAAAAGAGTACAACATGTATTTACTCTCCCTCATGAAAACATCACATAATATCACATATTTTACCTATTCAATCTTGAATACTAGCTTTTGAAATGATTATTTGAATTATTTGCTAAACATTTATATCACCATTCTTTTAAAAGTCATGAGTGAGGGAAAATTTTGGGGAAATATATTTTGATCTCGTCAGGAGTTTCAACAATAATCATAGTAAACTTTAATCATGATTCTTCTATAAAAATACAAATAGATATTTTCGATCATTTTAATCCCGCTTCAACTATAATTCACTACGTCAAATTTACCACAAATGTTCAAATTATATCAATTCATATAAATGAACAATTTCCCAAGAATTTCAATATCCTTCTAGCATTCTAATTTTTTAAGGATTTTAATATAAAATTTACTATATAGTGATTTATAAAAGGTTATAACAATAACCATTAGACACAAGTTAAATCTTTTATTAACTGTCAGTTTAATAATATATCTAAAGTTTATTGCATCCACCACAAAAGATTATTATATCTTTTCATAATCAATGCCAGGACTCAGCGAAAAACTTCATATTTTTATTCCATTTTTTTGCAAAACTATTTCATTTATACCCTCACTGGCTTTATATCTTTAGATATTTGGACTTCTTGTTTAGAAACTCTACGAATTTAATTGTACTTAAATTTTGTCTTTCTATTTTAACCAATCTATTCCATATTTATATTTCTCAATACATTTATATAATATTCACCTTTTATTTCATTATTTCGACAATAATATTGCATTCAAAACTATTGCTGACCACTTTTATTATTGGTTCCACATTTTCTCGAATTGACATAACTTATCGAGATTTCTTTATTTTCGCTATTTTAATCTTCAGTTTTAGGTACCTGAATCTCTTTTAGAGATTTAGTTATTAGTTATGTATTGGGTCTCTTATGGAGCACTCACCTACACTATATGACCATCTAGAAAATTTTTCATCTTTGGAACTGATCAGTCTATCATTTAATCTAATTGATTATCCTACTGGGATTTTGGTTCAAAATATTAGATGGTATATAACACTTGTTATTCTCATTAAATTTGTAAATGCATCGAATAGTTAACTTGTAACAAAGTGAGTTATTCTTTTTAAATTTTTTATTCAAATTACTCCCTATAAGGATCTAGATAATAATATTTACCATTTTACATAAACTCAGATATTTATTTTATTTGAATTTTAACATATATTTTAAAAACAATTTCTTCAACTAAAGTGAAACAAGTTTTTTTCCTTTTGTTTTTGGTCAAAGCATGTTTGAAGTAGAAATCAAAACTCTTGTTTGATACTTAAATGACTCATTGATCTATTTGTTTGTTTGTATTTATAGTAGAGTGCTCAAATTTCGGTTAAAATCGAATCGAATTTATTCGGTTGGAGGTTAGTTAATGATTTTTTTATAAGTTTAATTATCGGTTAATTAAGTTCGAAATCGGATAATTAACCGAATTAACTAAACTTTCAAAAATTCAATATTATATATTACCAATTCAATTAATTTTGGTTAAATTAACACTACCAATTTATTTTTTGGTATATTTTATACTTGTTAATTTTAACAAAAAAAAACAAAAAAACATAAAAAAAATTTGGTTAATTCGATTAACCGAAATAGTTCAAGTTCGATTAACTTTTTTGAAAATTTTTTAATTCGATTAATGATTATAAATTTAAAAAATTCAATGAATTCAATTACTACTAATTCGATTTGATTAACAGACTGAAAAACCTTATTTTTTAGACAGGCTTTTAACTACTTTTCTACATATATTTTACTAATAGTAATGTTAGGCCGCTGTTTTCATTTTAATGAAAAACCTCATCATTTTCACTAAAAAATTATTTATCAATTTGAAAAGCTAAAATATTAGTGTATCATTATTTTCACTAAAAAAATTATTTTTCAAATTGAAAAGCTAAAATATTATCACGTGTATCATTATTTATTTATTTACTGTTTGTTTATTGGATATTCTTTCCTTCTAATCAAAGCTGAAATATTGAAATTTTATTGATGCAAAAAAAAGAAAGAATAAGAATAAAGGATTGTCTTGATTGCCATGTATGAATGCCATTCACTCTTCAGATTTTTTTCTTTTTCTAAATAGTTACAGATTAGATCTGTTCTTTTTGATACAATGCTTAGAATTATCTATAAGTCTTTTCTTCAACCTATAAATAGGAGGATAATACACTTTAGCGCACTCGAACCCATGTTTTCTTATATTGACAACAATACTCATACCAATCAAACTAAGTTTCAATCGACATATTTTTAATATTATATTTTGGTGAAGTTAAAACGTGGCTGCTTATTAATATGCATCAAAAGGGTTTTTTGCTTCATTGATGTTACATTTATGATTTAAATTGTGAGAGAATATTGTTTAAAGAAAAATAAAAAACTCATTGAGGTAGTAATGAACTTAGGAAGTGAAAATGGCGTGGAGGTAGGTTGACTTGTCTCACTAGCTATCTGCTTGCGTATGTCTCATATTATTGAATATATATCTAATCTATTTGGTCGCAGTCAGGTTTTCAAAGTGTGGCACTTCTAGCCATGAAATATGTTGGGGAGGTTTTGCTATGGGTTGAGAAAAAAATTATATTAATACCAAAATTTCAAACATTTTATTAATATTACAATTTCTAACACATTTTAATTAGAAATGTTGATATAAACCTTTTCTTTTTGAAGCGCACAACAAGTTGCATGAGTTTGGCCATAAGCTATATAGCTTTTGGTTTGTATGTATTCTGATTTTTGTTTATCGTTTTGCATCTCAACAGGTCCATGCCCTCAAGACTGGTGCCGTAGTGTACTTCATACTGATAGCTTAGCCATATGGCATCTCATGGAGATTTAATTAATTTTTTACAACAGTTGATCAAAGCAACCACTTATTTAGTGCATAAATTGATGAAGATACCGGCTCCCCTATGGAACCTTGTCCAATCAAACAGGAGTATCATAGCCTATAAATAGCATATTGAGCCCTATGCTAATTCACTTCAAAACAAAAAGATCTTAAAAATAAACAGGACGTCAGTTAAGATGAATATGGGCAATGCTAATGGGGAGGATGCTATTGAGGCACTCCAAGCACAAGCTCACATTTGGACGCATGCTTTCAACTTCGTCAGCTTCATGTCTCTAAAATGTGCACTTGATTTAGGCATCCTTGATATCATTCATAATCATGGAAAGCCCATGACTGTTACCGAGCTGGCTGCTGCGCTACACATGCTCAACCCTACTAAAGCATGCGACATCTATAGGCTCATGCGCATTCTAGTTCACTCGGGCTTCTTTGCACGCCAAAAGCTAGACAATGATGCTCAAGAAGAAGGATATGTTCTTACCAACTCTTCTCGTATTTTGCTCAAGAATAATCCCTTCTGCATAACACCTACTTTGAAGGCTACAATGGATCCTATTATAACAAAGCCTTGGAGTTTTCTAGGGACCTGGTTCCAAAATGATGATCACACCCCATTTGCTACTGCATACGGGGAGACATTGTGGGCCTATTTTGCCCATGATCCACAGCTAAAAGATTTGATCAGTGATGGCTTAGCTAGTGATTCTCAATTGGTTACTAGTGTTCTAGTTGACAAGTGCAAAGGGGCATTTGAGGGATTGAACTCCCTTGTAGATGTTGGGGGTGGCACAGGAACTACAGCCAAGGCCATTGCTGATACATTTCCACACATGGAGTGCACTGTGTTTGATCTCCCTAATATTGTTGCTGGTTTGCAAGGCAGTAAGAACTTGAAATATGTTGGAGGCAACATGTTCGAGGCATTTCCAACTGGAGACGCAATTTTATTAAAGGTTAAGCTTTACTAAATTCATTCGCATCATGTTTCTCTGGTATTTTTACTTTTATAAATAATGCACAACAAATTCCATTACACATAATAATATTCAAAGATTTGAAGGCAAATGTAATGGTAGTATGTTTGTTGAGCTAATTATGAATGATAATTGAACAGAAAGTATTGCACGATTGGAATGATGAAGGAAGCTTGACAATCTTGAAGCGATGTAAAGAGGCCATTTCAAGCCAAGACAAGGCAGGAAGAAAGTTGATCATAATTGAGATGGTTGTGAGGGAGAATGAGCAAGTGAACGATGAAGCCTCAAGCTTAACTAAAACACAACTCTTTTTCGACATGTTGATGTTGGTATTGGTGGCTGGAAAAGAGAGGCGGGAAGAGGAATGGGCTAAACTATTTTTAGCAGCTGGTTTTACTTCTTACAAAATTACTCCTATTGTGGGTTTTACATCTCTCATTGAGGTTTACCCCTAACAGCCTTTGCTTATTGCATTATTAGTATAATAATAATGTGGAGGAAGACATAGTTCTTTGTTCATCATTTACTAGAGTTGTTTACTTGGGATTTGATCTTTGTGTTGCTGTCGTGGTCCTACTCTTATAGACCTTTCTTGTTGTTATAACACTTAAGATTTGTACCTGCATCTTCAATAATAATAATAATAATAATAATAATTGTTGTTGGCGTCGTCATACTCTCAGAATTTTATTATTGTTGTTGTCGTTATTGTTGTCTTATTACTCTTATAAATTTATTTTAAGATTTGTGGTTTAAATTTTTTGTTGGAATCATTTTGATGTTGTTAAGTATTTATACCAGCACTAAAAGAATACATATAGACAATATGAACACAATGGATTAAAATTAAATTGTGATAAAAATTTTAAAATTTAAATAATAATAGAAAAACAAATTTAAAAAGGAAAAAAATTATAAAAGAAATACAAAATATTTTTTTTAAATAAAGAAATACATAATCTTTAAATATGCTAAAACATACAAAAATATTCAAATCTTAAAAAGACATAATGATTGAAATAACTATAAACCTCGAATATAAATAATAGATACCAAATATTTATAGCAATATTCAACTTAATACCATATCCATTTATTTTCACCACAAAAAGCACTAACATCCGAACTAGGCAAATTTAAATTCGACATTTTTTATTAGACATTTTTTCTTATCTATTAAAGAAATAATCTAACTTTCATTTAGTTAACAGATTAAGGTTGATTTGGATGGGTGTAAGAGTGTTCAAACTTTTATCCGATCGATTAATTGATCGGTTAATTAAATCGAATTACAATTAATCGAATTAATTGAATTTTTTAAATTTTTAACCGTTAATTGAATCAAAATTTTTGATTAATTCAGTCGGTTAACCGAATTAACCGAAATTTATATGTTTTTTTTTCTTATTAAAATAAGTATAAAACATATCAAAATTCAAGCCCAACTTGAAAAGAACAAATTAACAGCATAACTACGCCAGTAACCTGCAGAACAAAGAAGTAGCAGAACAAAAACAGCATAACAAAGAAGCAGTAGATACGGTCAGTAACTTTTTTACAAAATTACATTCACAAATATACGTTCACTCGTTGAGAACAAAGAAGCTGCAACAGAATAGCAAAAATATCGAAGAATGATTTTTTTTTTCAAAAAGAAGAAGCAGTAGAAGAATCAATTTCAGTAAAAAAAAATAACCTTTGATTGGTGAAGTCGAAATCGATGACTGACAAACGTCGAACGATGATAGTGACTTGGTGTACGCCAGACGGTGTGACTAGTGGATGTCGAACGGTGGTGACTAGCAGTAGAGATTTTGGGACTTGGGAGATTTTAGATTAGGGATTTTCAATTTAGGGTTAGGCAAGGATTTAAATTGTAGTTGTGGCCGCGTTGCGTTTATCGAGGTTACGGACATAACGGATGCTGTTGCGGTCACTGCGGGTATCGCTGTTGTGAATTTTTTTTAAATTTGCACAGCTTATTGTAAAACATAATAATTATAATTATAATTATAAAAAATCACTTTTAATGATTGTTAGAGTGTTTTTCAACACTTCTGAACTTTTATTAATATGAGAACACAATTTTTACAATCATTAATTATTCGAATATTTATTTATGAATTTTCTAAGAATATTATATTAACTAATAACAAAGTAAAAAAAAAAAAAAGTATTAAACATTCATCATATTTAATAAATTTGAAAATTTTTAAGATAAAATAATTAAAAATTCATACATAAGAAAGGTTATCAGTATTTCTAGAAAACTTTAAGGATGGTGAAGATATCAAAACATTCTATGCTGCAGCCTGCAAAAGGAAAAAACAATAGATAAATTTATAGATTCTCATTAATTATTTCTATTTCCTACCACTTATTCTCGCTCATATTTTACTTTCATATATAGTTTAACATGCTTCAATTTTTAATTATGTTTTCATAAAATATACTCCATTCATTTATCTATAGATGTATTTTAAATGTTTTAATATCATTAAAATTAAAAACATTAACAAAAGTTTTCTTTAAAAAAAAAAACATACCTTACAAATAGTAGTAGTGGTATAATTTAGTTTTCACCAAGTAATGGAATGACGAGGAAGATCAGATCCTTCACCTTCACTTTGAGAGCGTTCTTGACTTGACTCTCGTGGCCTTTGTCCAAAAATATATCCAAAAAAAATAACATTTTCACTTTGGTTTCCATATAACTGATATGGAGGATATATTTGAGGAGGAGGATACATCGGTGGTGGAGGTGGGTAATACATTAGGGGTGGAGGATGCATTTGAGGATGATATGGCACACCAAAATTAGGAAATGGTGGATAATAACCATATGGTTGTGGACAACCATGTGAAGGTTGAAAATATGAAGGTTGTTCCTGTGGATAAAAACCTTGAGTGCTAGTAGATGAATCACTATACCAAAGGTTACTAGAACTCGATCTCCTACTAGATGAAGAGCCTACAGAAGTATGCTTCTTGTCTTTTCCTTTTGATGGAGCTCTAGGTTCACTTCTATCTCTCCTAGGTTCAGGAAACATATTTTCATCAAATTCTGATCTATCACGGAAATGTCCACTAGTGGTACCAACCCCATATTCTCCTCCATACCGACTGGAATACCTAATTTCACCTCTATCACCACTATGTCCATCATCGTCATCAATTGGACTTAAGCCACCACCATCGAGTCCATCACCACTCTGACTTGGCGTTGCACTAGAACTTGAATGAGACAAATTGTGTTGTTGAGATTGATCAACATTTATTTCATCATCAGAGGTATCCACAGGCAACACACCGGCATTTTCACCATCTAACAATGGATTCTCTTTCTCTTGAAGCCATTTTGATAGTGGATCAACATCTTCAAAGATATGATCAAAGCTGATAGGATTAAAACTAGCGTTTATATCATCAATGCTCATTCTTTTTTGATGTCTTATCTGAAGCCTCATGTTTTAGTAGGTAAATACTAGTTTCTCAAGTTTTTTGTACTTCAACCTATTTATTGCCTTGGTGTGAATATAACTAAATGTGCTCCAATTTCGTTCGTAATTTGATGCAAAAGTTGTTTGACTAAGCACTTTAATTGCTAATCTTTATAACTCAAGAACACATGTGCCGTATATTATCCACCACTCAGCTGCATATATTATTTAAATTTCAAAATAACTTCAAAATGTACAATATAATTAAATAATATAAATTAAATTAAATTAAATTAAATAATTTAATTAACTATTTACCCGAATTCATTTGCTTCCAAGCTATTTGTGCTTGTAGAGTACCAAATGTCTCATGTTTATCTCTAAATAGTAACAATTGCATAAATAAAAGATAGTAAAAATGAAAAAAAATCATTTCAAATTATGTAACTAGTTAAGTTACAAATAATAGTACTTGAATCTAACCTGATTAACCATTCTGACTTGAAAATCAAGAGAAGGTTCTAATCTTTCAATTATTGATCTTGTACCTTCTAATGTTTCTATTAGTACATTCTCAGAATGCTCCACCTCAAATTGAAATTGAGGATTGAGAAAATAACTTAAACATTATTTATAAGAATATCATCAAATAATAATAATCTAAAGCTTAAAATAATAAAATATAAAATAATTCTTAATTATATGAAACATTTTATCTTACCAGCTGAATCCAAATCGGAATGAATAAAATTCCATCAATTGTCAATAATCTTTTCGTACTCAATGAAATATCGACAATCTTGTTGAATTGCTCATTTAGCTCTATCAACAGCCTCATAAATGAAGCCCATAGTTGGTTTTTCATCACCATCCACAAGTTTCAATACTTTTACTAGGGGCTCATAAACTTTTATGAGGTTATTGACCTTTTTTCAAAAATCTTTTCCCAAAATAATTTTTTTGGCTTCATAAGCAGGCCCTAACTTTTGTTGTCCCCATTTTGATTCTTTAAATTCCTATATATTCATAAGAGAAATTTTAAAATAATATAATTTAAATTATTTGGAATTAATAAAATCATTAAAGGTTACTATATTTAAGTAGTTATATTAACTAATTATAAAATACTGACCTTTGAATTAAATATTTCTCTCAGACCTTGCTTTTGCTTTTTTATCTCTTCAAGTTGAATAAAATGAGTTGCAAATCGAGTAAGAACAGGTCAAAGAATTTGCTTCCCTTGTGTATACTTCTTCATCAAATCAATAATCCAAATGTGATTGAATATGAAGCAAGTCACTTTCTTAGCCTCATCTAACACTTTTGCTACACTGGGCTTTTTCCCAATATCTTCATGGCATAAATCTAAACAATGAGCTGCACATGAGGTCCAATATAGATGCTTTCTTTTCAACATTAATTTTTTTCCAGCGGCCTTCATTGCTGCCTCATTATCAGTCACTATTTGGACAATGTAACTTTCTCCAATTTCTTCTACAACTGAATCTAACAAACTGTAGTAGAATTCAGCATCTCTACTACGAACACTCGAGACATCCATAGATTTCCAAAAAACAGTTCATTTACTGCAATAAACAAGGAAATTAATGATGTGCATTTGATTCAAATTGTTGGTCCAACCATCACACATTAGAGTTGCACTCATTTCTTTCTAATGAGTTTTTAGTCCATTTACCCAATCACGAACTCGTTGATACTTTGACTCCAAATACTCATCTAAAATCTCATAAGGTGTTGGGAGCTTTACACTTTATCCAAGTTCTATTGACACTTGAATTAGGTTATACAACCATGGAGAGCTTGCTAATTGAAAAGGAAGTTGTTCATATATTAAAAATTTAGATACGCTTCACCTATCTTCATGCGTAAAGTCTTTAAAAAGAGCCACTGACCTTTGGTTACTTTGAGCTTTTGCTTCTAACCAATTCAGGTATAGCTCCTCTTAAGGTAAACTCAGACTCACTTGAGATGGATTTACCTGTTTTTTCTCCATGATATCCTCCAGCTGATCCATGATAAGATTGTCCTTCTTCATAAAATTCACTCCAACCACCAGTACTTCGTTTGAATTCTTCCCTTCTATGTCACTCGTGTTGTGATTGGATACTTTCTCGAGTTGCTTGTCTTATAGCAGAAACCTCATCAATGAATTCCTCGTGTTCATCCTCCTCTCCTCTTATTTGGGATAAGAATTCATCTGTTCTCCTCTTTTTGTCTATTTTCTTTGTGTTGCTTTCTTTCAATATATTCATCATACTTTCTCCAATGACACCTGTTAATAAAACAAAAATAATCAACACTTTTATATTATTATCAATTATGTATAATCTTTAATCTTTATTGATAAAATTACAATAACATTTAAAATTAATAATAAAGTATCACATACCAATAACATTAGGGCATGGTGTAACATTGCCGGTTTTATGAGCAATGTGCTCTTTAAATCGTGTTATTCCTCCTTTCACAACTTTACTACAAAGTTTACATACGACATTTCCTTTCGTATTTGGCATTGGAGTTCCAAAGTGCCAACCTATATAATTACTTGGTGCACCCTCCAATCCTTTAGTCGGGAACTCTTCACGTGGCTGCATGTTTTATTTTTATTTACATACAAGAAACATAAAATTATATTTAGAAATATAAGCAATTCATTACTTATATTATCAATAATATAATACAAAAAAAAGTAAACATCACTAGCATTGAAAAGTTAAATTTATTGCATAAGCTAATAAATAACAAAATAATATCTTATTTCACTTATATTTAATCATCTAATTTTAATCTTCATCTCATTTAACCTTCATTCATGTCCAATAAATTTTTCTAATCAATTTCAATAAAAACTAAAATTAGTATATTATTATTCATAAAGTTAAAAAAATCAAATGTATTTTTAAATTTTAATTATTATTTAATTACACTAATTTATCATGATAATAAAAAAATATAATATAAAAATTAACAAATAAAAAATTTATAAAACACTAACCAGTTGTCAATAATACATAATATATGGATAGGTACCCAAGTAAAATGTTAGGTGATAAAATAATTATTTAAAATTAATATCTTAAAATCATTTCATCAATAAAAAAATAAATATTGCATAAATGTTAATCTAAAAAAATTATAATCATAATATTTTAGATATTAAAGAAAAATGAAGAGTCACTCTAAAAAATTAAATTGTTAGCAAAAACCATTATTTGGCACGTGTTTAGATTTTTCTTTTAAAAAATATTAGTTTTTTAACTTTTATATATATATATATATAAAACATCAGATTGGGCTTTTTATTATAGAACAAAGCAAATAAACCATGTACTAATCTTACAACCAAATTTAAAAAAAAAAAAAGATCAACACTTGGCCCAACAAAAGAAAGAGAAAGAAAAAATCTTCTAGAACACCACCGAACCATTTGCCCAATCGCATAGCACAACGTCAAAACCAAAGCATCAATCAATATCACTCAGACGTTTCAGTGCTTAAAGAGAAAAATCTGTCAAAAAACCACCTCCATTTATTTTCCTCTTCACATACCTCCTGCACTCAAGACGTTTCAGTGCTTATATTTTTATTTTCTTAAAAAACTTACATTTTGTTTTAATAATTTATTTTAGCATTAATTTACATAATAAGTCACATGTGTTTTGCTCAAAATTTAATATTATTAACTTAAATTATTTATTTAAAAGACTGTTGAGCATGATAATTCATGAATAAATATAATATATATTTTTTTTAAAAATAAATTTTTGGCGCATGACATAAATAGAAGAGAAATTACAATTTACAATGTAGAACTTTTCCATCCAAACTCCAACAGTCTACCATGTGATAGGTTGATTGGAATGGTGCCTTGGATTTAAAAAAAATCAACAAATTACTTATCTGAAGAAAGTCCTAGGAAAAGGAAAAAAAGAAATTAAACGTCCAGGAAATATAAAACAAGAAATAAAGATTCAAAACCTAACACTCTCTCCCTTTCTTTCTTGAAAACTTCTTTGCATCTAAAATGATCTTCATGGTCAAAATTCATCGGAATCTCAAAATAACAGCCCATGGTTTTTTTAAAAGCATTGTGGAAAATCTTATCTTACGAGAACAATAAAATAAATAAAAAATTAAATTCGATGTTTTCTACTTTAGAAGGCTCTATCATTCTGGTGCTCTTCAAAGTCTAAATCTCTAAAAAACAGTGGTAAGTGCTCTCCAAAGGTAAGTTTTTTCTCCAAAGTCCAAAGCTTCGAAGTGCTTTGTTCTGTTTATTTTGAAATTAGAAGTTTAGAACTGCTTTTTTTTTTTATTGAGAACTATTGGTTTTGATGAAGAGTGAAGAATATATTTTCTTGATGAAAATTGTTAAGTTACTGACTTTGCTTTTTTTTTTTTGTTTTCTTTTTCTGATTGATAATTACTTTTATTGATTTTTTTTAAGTTTTACAGTAACAAAAAAAAAGAAAATAACGGCCCGTTATTATCACAATTGACCGTTATCCGTTAAATTGTAGCCGCGATCCTTTGGTATTGATGTGATTCCGCTTCACACCATTATTTTCGACAATAGCAATTTCGGACGGCGTCGCTACCGCTATATAACGACCGCCATTCCACTACTCGGCCGCTATTTGAATCCTTGGGGTTAAGGATTTTTTTAGTTGTGAGATTTTGAAACTTGGTGGGCGGTGGCTGTTGTTTTAGTATTATCGTGCATTGTTGCGAGTTTTTAGATTTTGGAAATTAAAATTTTTTGTTTGGGGCTTGAGTTAGTGTTTAGTTTATTTTCAATGGATTGGGTTTATTTGGGAGTGTTTGAGTCCTAGGTTTGGTTGGATAATGGTGGCTTGATGAGTTAATATAATATTAATTATTAAGTTCGATTAATTCGACTAATTAATCGATTTCAAATTGAATTAACTATAATAATAATAAATGTCTAACTTGGTAAAGAAATAACAATCCATAAATAAACAAGTCCAATAGTTTTGAAGTAAATAATTTACAGAGTTAGTCGCTTAAAATTTTCACACTTATTATTTATAATATATTTAAATTCGTGATTGAATTAGTATCACGAATGAATTGAATACTAATTAAAAAAATTAATAATAACAAATTTTATTATAAAGATATATATTTATTTATCAATAATTGTATACTTCTTTAATTACATTGCTTAAATTACAATCCTAGAAAAAATCTTAAGATGATATCTTAAATTGTATACTTTCTTTTATTCCTTTGTGTCATAAATCTAATAGGAGTTGAATAATTTGAAACTCTAACCCTTAAAAAATTTTACTATAATGATTGGAATATGATTGGCTGGGATTTTAGTGTAGTGTCGTTTGACATATTGATAATATCAATTAACACTGTAAAAAATACTCTATTTTTAAAAATAATTTAAATCTTATGTTATTTTCATAATTAATTTTTTATATTATTTTGAAAAAAATCCTGATTATTTTCTATTTTTATAAATAATTTAAATCTTATATTATTTTCATAATTAATTTTTTATATTATTTTGATAAAAATCCTGATTATTTTCTTTCTCATTCTAATTACCTTACTGTAGTCATTAATTGTAATGTTATTGTTGATCCAAATAAACAATTAAATATCTTATAAAAGAAAAGTGATTTTATTTTATAAACTATGAGATAAATTATAATTAGAGAAAGACAAATAATACAAGAGTTGCAATTTTTTTAATATTTTTCATATCTATTTTACGGTTCATATTTAAGGTTCGTTATTTATCTTCTCAACATTTTAATTAAGAATAACCTTCAATAAGAGATATCAAACCTAAAATAAGTGTAATTGTGTACTTACTAAAACCTATAGCAAAAAATAGTTTAACATGCTAGTATGAATTATTGAATGTAGCATCAAATGATGATAAAAAGCATAAACATGCTAAGTATATGTGCATAATTTCATGAATTCGGGTATGGAGGACGAAGGAGTTTTGTAAGAGACAGTGGCAATTTAACTCCACATCGAAAATCAGTACTGCACGAAGTAGGCAGCAATGTCATCTAAACCGAATAGGACGAAATGGTAAACAACATCAAAATCGGACCAAATTGGGATAATAATTTAAAAAGCCATCAAAACTGAGCAACCAAGATGATAAGTTATTCTAATAAAAGTCATCGTCTCAATATGACAAATGAACGACCATCGTCATCGAAAAACAAACCCAAAATGATCAATTATTGTAGTGAATTTTAGAGTGTCGAGTAGTGCTCCAAGATGGATAAGATGGACGGGTGGAAATTTAATCATAATTTGCATTGCATCATATTTAATTGTTATACATTGATTTATTAAATATTCCATGAAGAATGCCTAGTTTACTACTATGCTTTATCTATATGCCTTATTGTTTGTCAATTATATATAATGATTTAAAATTTAGTCTCACACTGAGCCGTTGTAAGCTCACTCTCCCTTTTTTCTTACCTCTCAGGTAACACAAAAAACTAGGATTCAGGGATGACATCGAAGAACCTTCGGACTAGCAAGATGTTTTCTTTTCGTTATTTATAATTTTTTAATATTTATTTAAAGCTTTCCTTATTCAGTTATTTACGAGATTGTAATTATTAAGTATTTTTGCATTTATATATTAGGGATAGAACTATTTAGTTTTATGACACTTAGTTATTACTCTGATATTTGCATGCTTTTCGGTTTAGAAAGCCATTATTTTTAATAAATATTTTCCATTGCTTTAAAATTTGACCTCAATTTGTAAATAAATTGTCATGTAAAACCGGTTAAAATTAATGAATGTTTTTCCTACAAACAAAAGAGCAATTTTTCATACAAATCACCTCAAGTAAAAAGAACGATTTTACAAGATCACTTCGGTAATTGAATGCAACGTTTTTGACTTAAATTAAATTTATTGTTTGAATTAGATTTATTAATAGATTGCATTACCTTGTTGATATTCGAAAAGTGAATAATTAATAATGGAGTATAATGAAATTATAGTGGGATCTTCTTCTTTACATGTTTGATAGAGTTTCATCAAAGGTGTTTTAACTTTTTATATATGTAAATAAATTTTTTGTGGTGTCGCTGACACGTAGAACCGATTTGATTTATATATATATAAAGCATATGAGGAATGATTATAGCATGAGACGGAAAGTTGCCGCCTAATTCACCAATCACGTGGGTATGCAGCTTTTTAGATTTTGGGTAATTGGCAATTCAAGCCTTTCATTGTTCTGTAGTTTTGTAGCTTGATCCATAATTTGTTTTACTTCAGTCCATGCACATATTAGCGATATAAATGCAGAAATACTTCTGCAACATAAATAAATAGGTTCCATAAATAAATTAAAGATAAAGTTTAAAAAAAATTCCTTTTTTTGTAAATTATAAATAATGATTAACGAAACTCGAACTCAAATCACATCTGAAATAGTGAACACTTTTGACTATCATACTAATACACGGGTTTCACCAATTTGTTAGGTGACACAGCTTAAAAAACAATTTTCACCGTAATGTTTAGCATATGATTGGATGGGATTTAGTGTGGTGTTGTCTTACAGCTTGGCGGCACTCAAGACACTATAAAAAACACTCCGTTTAAGATTAATAAATGGAAAATTCTGCGTGTGAAAATCCTCTCTATGAGAGCCCGAGATCGGAAGACGTCGCCATTGAAGAACTGATTCCGAAAAAAGTCAGATTTAGGGAAGATGAGGTTCTTGCGAATAGTGAGTTACCCGTGGAGGCCATGGTGGATCCGAAAGTTTCATGGAAGGAGAAGCTTGTTGGGCCTTCCAGTTTGATGACCAAAACTTCTGAGGATGAAGATGATATAGAGATCTTAGAGGAAGATATTCGAACGTATACGTTCAATGGAGTTCCATACATAGATTTCTCCGACAGGATTTATCAACTCCTAGCCCAAGATATGGCCAATACCGTTGTTATTAAACTTCTGGGGAGGAGCATCGGATTTTCGATTCTCCAAAGTAAACTCTATGGTATGTGGAAACCATCATCTTCTTTCCATCTAATGGATATTGAAAACGGGTACTTTTTAACTAATTTTCAGAATAGCTTCGACTGTGAAAAAGTTCTATCAGAGGGACCGCGTGGGTTATCTTCGGTCAATATCTGATGGTCCAGCCCTGGACCTTATCGTTCAACCCCGCTCAAAACTTTCGAGTTCTGTCATGGCTTGGATTCGACTCCCGGGATTACCAAGTGACTTCTATAGAAGGAAGTTATTAAAGGTAATCGGAGGACTAATTGGCAAGGTGGCCAAACTTGATCTCAACACGGATAATAAAACCAGAGGACGTTTTGCTTGACTGGCAGTTTATGTTAATTTAGAGGCTCCTTTTAACTCTCAAGTTTTCATCAATGGCAAGAAACAAAGAGTGGAGTATGAGTTTCTTCCCACGGTTTGCTTCCCTTGTGGAAAATACGGACACGTCAAAGAAGGGTGCCACCTTAATGCTACTGTGAGTAAGCCTGAAAAAATGAACCTATCTACAGAACCTTCGCCAGTAATGGCTAGTTCAGGGGTTGACGGCAACGAGACCAATAGTGATTCCTATGGCCCCTGGATGCTGGTGGAAAAAAAGGAAAAAGCGTCAAAATAGGGATGTGTCTCAATCCAAAAATAAAAACTTGGCTGAATCTAAGGAAGGTTCCAGATTTTAGATTCTTTCTACAAGGAATGATTCGGTTGACCAAGAACAGGTAACTAGGGAAAGTGACCATTATTTTAGACGCAGAAAGGGGAAGGAAATCGTGGCTCAAAAGAATTATGTGAGGGCAGTAAATAATGGAAATACTAGCTATTCAAATGCTGGAACCTCCAATAAAATCCCTAAGGTCCAACAAGAGTCTAATAAGAAGCCCAACGTAAATAAGCAAAGGACCAATACTGGTGTTGGGTCGGTGATGGCTTCTACTGGCCCGATGGAAACTAGTTCTGATTTTAGTGGATCGGGTATGAGATCAATGATAGCAGCCCATATTGAAAAAGCAAACATGGGTCAATTGCACCTGTTTCTTGTCAGCAAGAAGAATGTCTGTAGTATCATGAAGGGATTCCAGAAATTCCAATAATTTGACAGTGACTTCCTCCTTCAAAATAGAAATGACTTATACCCAAAGAAGCAAGAAATATTATTGCATAAAAAATGGTACATTTTATACATTTCTTACTTACCTTTCTTACACCAGTCTTCATAATTGGAATGTTGAGTAAATCACAGAAATCAATCAATTTTTCTTTAACACATTTGTCAATTTTTTCTCTTACTTTTGCTTTTTGTTTTTCCTGCTGAAAAAGATAATACAACGGTCATTAAGAAATTTCCACTTGATGAAAAACAGCTTATACACAGGTAAACATGAAGGCTATACTTGAATATAACAGAAAAATGCTTCAAGTTGCTTATTAAATTGAAAAAATAAGCTAAATAGGAATAACCATTGACAATATATTCAATGTCTTCCACACATAAAACATTGGCCTAAGAAAAAAAAACTATAATTGACTGTTTTGCTTTTAGGACTCATTTGATTGTATTACACTTACTCCTCCAGTTCTTACATAGAAGAACTATTTGAGCTCCTCAACACTGGTTCTTTTAATTAGAAATGATGGAATTGGTTATTTGATACATAAAAGAGTAGTTGTGGAAGTTTTCAAACAAAGCTATTTTGCTTCAAAGCTTTTCAACAACACAAATAAATCATTTATCTAATGATCTGATCATTATGTTCACAAGACAGTCCAGCTTACAATACTTTTCAGTAGTCACTACCAAACAGAAGAAAGCTGCTATTGGATATATTCACTGTTTGACAAGATGATAAATGTTAATTGCTATTTGAACAAGCCAAAATCAACCACAAGGATTCAAGCAAAGCAATCCTCATTTCAGTAAATCCTACACTCCGACTAGACAGAGAGCTTTCAAATAACAAACCAGCTAGATTAAAACTATCTTTCTTTGTAAGTAACGCCTGAACAAGTGAATAAACATTGGGACTAGGCTATTGTAGACATTTGTTCTCCATCTAACAAGGAGTAACAAAACCAGTTTTTAACTATGTTTATCCAACTCTTCATTTTTCTTTTAAGTACCTATGTTCAAAACATCTACAAATATGAGTATGAGATATAGAATCCTCCAATTACACGAAAAAAACATAAGAAAAAAATTAACCTACTCGTGTCAAACACATTCCAATATCCAACACTCGCATCTGAATTCGAGTGACAAGTTTTTAACTTTTCAAATTTTAAGTACAAAGTTATATTCTCGGTTCCATTCACCACTATGAAGTCCCTCACAGGTCGAGCCTTTCGCCTATTTCACCCTCCTTCAACTAGACCTTGAAGTCATCAATCATCAAATACTGCAACTATAACTAATTTAGATCTACAAATTGTTTTCATTTTCTCATAGCACTTTCATCGTTTAAATAATCATTTACGGTAACTATAAGCTATCACGTCCATCACAATTCATCCAATTCCATCAACTACAGCTATATCTCAAATCCTTTATGCTCAACCAGGCTAAATTACTAAGAAATTGAAAAAAAAATGCCACTAAATTTACATAAAATGCACCAGCACATGGACTAAAATGTGAGAGAGAGAGAGAGATCATCGGCGTACCATTTTTCTCCCTTAAAAATTTTAAGTTAACTCCCAGCTTCCGGTTATTTAAAACAAATCTGCAAAATAAATAGCAACAAAAATCCAGGAACTTCATATATTGCCTTCTATAAAAGAAGATTAAGAAAAAGATTAAGAAAACCATCTAATGTACGGTTGCAATTTAGAATGAATATACCATTCAAGCCAACTTGAAATTGCACCGAATTACCATAGATAATTCAGTGTACTAGATACCTTTGTTCCAATTTTTTTTTTCTTTTTCTAAACAAAAGAGCCTCAAGAGTTCCATCTAACCATAAGTTGCATGTTAAGCAACCCTAACCTATATAATACCAAGAAAACAATCTCATGCCATCTCATTCCAAGTACTAGTTCAGTTGGTGCTGAATCTCCCCCTCGGCTATTATCTAATTAAAACCAGCAACAGACTTGAAGATATATGCAACACAAAGGCCAAGAAGCTGATGGAACATGCACAATTAATTCAAGATCACAATAAACAGAATAAATTATTTAGCAAAAAGAAAAAAACAATTTAATACTAAGCTGTAATATAGACATAGGTAAACATGAAGTCAAACTTTCTACTATTCCTCTACAAAAGAAAATGACTTGAATGAAATCAGATCCTTAACCCCAAAAAAAGAAAACATACCTTTTCAACTAAAATAATAAAATGTTTTTTGAACCAAAAATTAAAAAAATATATAAATTATATAAAAATGTTAACCCATGAAAGAAATTATATAAATTTATAAATTTTAAATATGGTTACAGTTCTCACACCTAAAATTTGATTCCAAATCTTCTATCTTTTCCACTTTGGTGAAAGATTCCCAAGGCAGTCAACAAAGAGTCCGCATCTTCAATTTCCAAACTCAGATCATTCAAAGGCTCATAAGTGCTTGAAACATAACCACAATTGCAACAACATAGCTGAAACAATAAAAGTCAAATATGTTCAATAAGAGAGTAAAAACAAATGTTCATATGAAAACGGATAATAAACAAGATCAAATTGTATCATTCATACTCTGCTAACAAGACGACCACCAAAAACCTTCTTAACTAGGCAATCATCATTAGAGGACAAATCATTTTTGAGCTTTGAGCAACAGCTTTCAAGTCTGTCTAACAAGCATTGCAGGAACTCATGAGTATCTTCTTGCTGATATATCTTTGGAAAAATTATGAGAAATCTGATTTCATGTGAGACAAGAATCACAAATGCAAACATACTATATTTTTTTCTTAATTATACACCTTTCCAAGCACATCAATAGCAAATATGGCAATCTCATCAAATTACAATAACTAAAGAAAAATATAACCAAAATTTACTAAAGGAAATCAATAAAAAAACAGAGGTTGAAAGCAAAGATTCTTACGATCGAAAACCCAGGACAAAAGGAAAAGTGTGAGTAAAAAACTGCAACACGGCATTGATAAAACATGTATTACCCAAATTTTCCAGCCCTGCACCCTACATAACCATTATCAAAAATTTGAATCATTCAGAATTATCATTCCAATTAGAAGTACATTTGAACTCCAAAATGTTAAAAGTAAAAACATACCACACCGGTCGGTTTATCTTCGTTTCCAGAAGTTTCTTTAAGAGACTAGGGCTTTGACCATGAATAGGTCCATGACGAATGCCCAGATCCAGGAGATTTGAATTTGTTGTCTCTGCGACAATAGTTGTAAGGATAATTATACCCACCATGAGGCCATCTCTCGTCTTCTTCTTCCTCTTGCAGATAGTTTTCAGGTTCCTTAGACGGCTCGAATTCGGTAGAAGAAGCCGGTGGCGGCGAAGGACCGACGGCGATTTCTGCTTCGATGGGATTTTCCATGGCTTCAGTATCTATAGAATCAACAGCCATTGGAGAAACAGATACAAAGAATCTGGAACCAAGGGCAAAACACGACGAAACCCATCATCATGCTCGTGAGAAACGATAGCTTCTGAAAGAGGTGGATCGGCTGTCATTAGGGCTTGAGGAAATGATGTTTGGACTTCCATATTTTGGAAGATTGGGAAAAAAAGAGTGATGAATTTTGAGAGAAGTAAATGATGGGATTGGAGGACAATGAAATTCATATTCTGGAACACAGGAAAAATTAAAATCTTATTTGTTCTGAGAGGAAAAAAAATGAAAATAGAAAAAGGAAAACTGAGAGGAGGGAAAGTGGGGAAAAGAGAATTTTTTATAAAACCATTCTAAAAGGAGTTTTGAAATCGGAGGAAAACTAGCCACCATTAATTTGCATTCTTTTAAGAGGTTTTTTCACACATGATGACTGTTAATGCCATTAATTTGAAATGAGAGA
This sequence comes from Gossypioides kirkii, assembly GCA_005610355.1. Taxonomy (NCBI): domain Eukaryota; kingdom Viridiplantae; phylum Streptophyta; class Magnoliopsida; order Malvales; family Malvaceae; genus Gossypioides; species Gossypioides kirkii. The sequence continues at coordinate 5,826,839 of CP032252.1, read as the reverse complement.
AAAGCAAAGTTTAAAAATTCACAATAAAAGGTAAAAAGAAATTGAACGATTTAGAAAATACAAGAAAACTCAACCTTTAGCGGCGCTTTCACATAAGCGCCGCTATTTCTCTTACTTTTAGTGACGCTTTCCCATAAACGTTATTGTTTTGACCTTTAGAAAGCGCCGCTATTGCTTTGATTTTTAGTGGGGCTTTCTCATAAGCGCGGCTATTGCTCTGACCTTTAGCGGCGCTTGCCCATAAGCGTTGCTATTGCTCTGACCTTTATCAGCGTTTTCTCATAAGCGCCGCTATTGCTCTGATCTTTACGGCGCTTGCCCATAAGCGCCGCTATTGCTCTGACCTTTAGCGGCGCTTTCCCATAAGCACCACTATTGCTCTACCTTTTGCGGTATTTATGTAAAAACGCCGCTATTGCTTTACCTTTTACGGTGTTTTCTGTCCAAATGCCACTAAAAATACCGTTAATAACCTGTTTTGCTGTAGTGTATGCTACTGGTAAGAGGTGTAACTTATTTGGTAATTTTGTTGAATCTTGTAATTTGTAGGATATAGGTTTTGTTGGACAGTCTTTCACTTGGCAAAGAAGGAGTATGATGGAGAGGCTTGATCGAGCATTAGCTAATGATGCTTGGATTACTGCCTTTCCCCAATGTTTGTTATCCCACCTTCCGAGAGTTAAATCAGATTATAGGTTGATTCTACTTAGAACTTCTCAATCCTGTTCCTTAGAACGAGAAAGACCTTTTAGATTTCTTGTTGGTTGGACCAACCATGTGAACTTCGCCCCTTTCGTTAAGGAAAAGTGGAAGTATTCAGGTGATATGTTTCAATCGCTTTCCAATTTTACTACTTATGTGAAAGAATAGAATAAGTCTGTTTATGGTTTTATAGGTGCTCGAAAAAAGAGACTCATGAGATCCATTCTCCACATCCAAAGTGTTTTGGATCGCTCTCCCTCTGATCGTCTTGTGCAGCTAGAATTGGATGTTAAGGATGAATTGGAAAATCTTTTAGACCATGAAGAAATGTTGTGGAAACAGAAGGCTAGGTGCGATTGGCTTTAGTTAGGAGATCGAAATACCAAATTTTACCACAGTCATACACTTCAGCGCAGAAAGCATAATTGCATCAATACTTATGCATTTCTACTAGCGAGTGGAGTTTTGAGCATAAGGTTCTACGAGATGAGGCAGTCCACTTTTTTGAGAGTTTGTATGGTGAGAGGGCGGGGCCTGTCATGGGATTACCATCCAATCTGTTCCCGAAGTTTAGTGATAAGGATGTTGCATTCTTGGAAAGAGCGGTAACAGACGATGAAATTAAGAAAGTCTTGTTCGACATGGCGCCTTTAAAAGCCCCTAGGAGTGATGGCTTTCATGCACATTTTTTCTAGAGCCAGTGGAGTATTGTTGGCAGTGCGTTTTGTGAATGGGTACAAGGAGTCTTTGCGGAGAATCTCATAGAACCTAATCTCAACATTACACTCCTTGTTCTCATTCTAAAGACTGATTACCCAGAGGACTTCACTCAATTTCGGCCCATTAGCCTTTATTCGGTATTGTATAAATTAGTTATGAAAGTTATTGCTAACAGATTTAGACTGATTTTCCCTAACATCATATCGCAAGAACAGGCTGGTTTTATTGCAAGACGTAATATCTCTGACAACATAATCATTGCTCAGGAGGTTATTCACTGTATGCGAAGTAAGAAGAAAGGGAGAGATTGGATGGCCTTTAAGTTAGATCTCGAAAAAGCTTACAACCGAGTGAGTTGAGATTTCATAAGACCTTCACTTTAGATTGTAGGAGTCCTGAATTTCCTTACCTCGGTAATCATGAATGCCATTGGAATGGGATCCCTACTCATAAGTTCCGACCAGCCAGAGGAATTAAACAAGGATGTCCATTGTCTCCGTACCTTTTTGTGCTTTGTATGGTGTGGCTAGGAAGAATCATTCAGGCACAAGTTGATGAGGGCAAATGGAGTCCTATACGTCTCACCCGTTCGGGTCCAAATCTCCCACATTTATTCTTTGCAGATGACTTGGTCATTTTTTGCAAGGCAGAGATGGAACAAGCTCATCTTCTCTCAGGTATGCTAAATCACTTCTGTGAAGGATCAACAAGAGAAAGAGCATTATTCACTTCTCCAAAGGTATGGATGACAGTTTGAGCACTCGTATTAGTCAGGTGTTTGATTTTTAGATAGTTCAGAACCTTGGAGTTTACCTGGGTGTTCCTCTCTTGCACGAAAGAGTCACTAAAAGCACCTTGAGATTTGTGGTGGACAAAGTTCAGAGAAAATTGCAGAATTGGGAGGCAAGAAAGCTGTCTATTGCAGAAAGAGTTACTCTAGCTCAGTCGGTACTCCTAGCTATCCCTAATTATTTCATGCAGTCGATGTCCATCTTGTTAGGAGTTTGCAAGGAAATTGAGCAGATTGCCAGACAATTTGTGTGGGGTTCTTCGAGTGGAAACCCTAAACTAGCCTTGGTTGGTTGAGATTCCATATGTCAGCCCCGTGAAAGAGGGGGCCTCAAATTCCTACAGTTACAAAACCAAAACAAATCCTTCCTCATGAAGATAGGGTTTAATCTTCTCACTAAAATTGATGCTCTTTGGGTTAAGGTTCTTTGCTCCAAGTACAACATTAAAGATCATATACCTAACTCCATCGAAAGAAGTAAGTGCTCACACTTATGGCATGCCCTTTCTAAGGTATGACCTCTTTTTTGTGAGAATTTGGTTTGGTCTGTTGGTGATGGAAACAATATCCATTGTTGGAAAGACCCTTGGATTAAGGGAGTAGAGCCTTTAATTTCTAACATACCTACCCATGTGAATTTAGATTTGGATTATAAGTTAAAAGACATGGTTTTACCTGATGGAACCTGGAACATTGAGTTATTTCGTATGTGGTTCCCTGCCGAGGTCATTTATCGAATAATAGGCACTCCTCCCCCTTACCCTAATACGGGTTTGGATAGAATTATATGGTCTCCTTCTTCATCAAGATGTTTCTCTGTGAGCAATGCTTACTGGTTTATCAAACAGGATACGTGGGCTCCTACAAGTCAGAACTGGAAACTTCTCTGGAAATTTCAAGGGCCCCAACGAGTTCGTTTTTTTTTCTGTGGTTGACTTACAAACAACAGTTACTCACCAATTCGGAGCGGTCTCGATGAGGATTAGGGGAAGTAGTATTTGTGGTATCTGTGGTCATGTGAATGAAGACATCCTCCATGTTTTACGAGATTACAGAGTGGCGAAGAAAGTGTGGAAGCTCGTTCTTACTATCGATCAACAAAACAGGTTTTTCTCGGAACCTTTCCAGTCTTAGTTTCTTTCTGATATTTGCTTTTCTGTGTATTTACAGGACTGTGGAGTCCATTGGGCAAGTTTCTTTGGGATGCTACTATGGAGAATTTGGAAGAATCGGAATCTTTTTATCTTTCAGATTATCACATGGCTAGCTTCCGACGTTGTCAAAACTTCTGAGAGTTGGACAAGGCAATTCAAGGCAAGTCAATTTATTTCCTCATCTCTTCCATCGCCACAACAAACCTTAAGGCTCCCTAGGAATATTGAGGCTCACCTTTTCACTGATGGAGAAGTAACGAGAATCACAGGACAAGCTGAAGCAGGTGGTGTAATTTGAGATATGAATGGTAATTGAATCATTGGTTTTACTCATTACTTAGGTCAGTGTAATCCATTGGAGGCTAAGCTTTGGGGAATCATGGATGGTGTCCTGATTTTATTACAAAATGGTTTGAAGCAAGCCACCATTCAGACTGATTGTCTCGAAGTTGTAAAATTACTGACCGGAACAGTAACTGATGATTTGGGCATCACTATCCTTAGGAGAACACGAAGAATCCTTCGAAGTGAACATATCTGATATGTCCCCAGAGGAAAGAACTTAGTTGTAGATAAGCTAGCTAAAATGGGTCTATCATGAAAGCAAAACCTACAGACTTTTGACAAACCACCCACTGATTTGCTTGGCACTTTTCGTCAAGACATGGATTCTAATTTTGATGATTTCTTGACCTGATGTATCTTTGAATTTTTTTAATCACCAAAAAAAAACACTCCATTTTTGTAAATAATTTAAATCCTATATTATTTTCATAATTAATTTTTTATATTATTTTGATAAAAATCCTGGTTATTTTCTTCCTTATTCTAATTACTTTAATGTAATGTCATTGTTAATCCAAATAAACAATTAAACAATAAATCTTATAAAAGTAAAGTGATATTTTATTTGATAAATTATCATATAAATTTTAATTAAAAAAGACAAATAATGTAAGAGTTACAATTTTTTTAATATATTCTATATCGGTTTTACGGTCATATTTAAGATTCTTGACTTTTTCTTTCAATAATATTTATTGCTACAATTTTTAATTAAGGATAAACTACAATAAGAGATCTCACCTAAAATAGGAGTAATTTCGTCGTTACTAAAACCTGCAGCAAAAAATAGTTTAGCCCATTCTTCTTCTTCTCTCTCTTTTCTGGTCACCAAAACCATCATCTCCCTATCCAAGAAGAGCTGCGTTTCTGTCGACTTGAAGGCTTCACCATTCATTTTCTCATTCTTCATCAATATCATATCTATTATCATCACCTTTCCTACCTTGTTGTTTTGTCTTGAAATGGCCTCCTTACATCGCTTCAAAATCTTCAAGCATTCTTCATCATTCCAATCATGCAATATCCACTGTTTAATTATCACAAAAGCATAAGTCATTCATTGATCCAAATGATATGATTATATCTATTGCACATTATTGATAAAACAGAGGTAATTGTTAAAAGATTTAGCAAAAAAAAAACCTTTAGTAAAATTGCATCTGAAGCTGGAACTTCCTTAAACATGTCACCTGCAACATATTTCAAGTTCCCACTATCTTGTAAGTTAGCAACAACATGAGGAAGATCAAACACAATACACTCCAAGTGTTGAAAAGCATCAACAATGGCCTTGCCCAATGTTCCGGTACCACCTCCAACATCCACCAACGAATTCAATCCCTCGAACACCTTTCCGCACTTGTCAATCAGAATGCTAGTAATCAATCGAGCATCGCTAGCCATGGCTTCATTAAACAAATTGTTTAGCTTTTGGTCGTCGCCGGTATAGTCCCAGAATGTCTTTCCATGTGTGGTATCTAATGGAGTATGATTATTATTTTGGAACCAGGTGCCTAAACAATGCCAAGGCTCTGTTAAAATAGGACCCAACGCAGCCTTCAAAAAAGGTGTTACGCTTAATGGATTATCCTTATTAGGAGACGAGAAGCATTCGTAAGAACATAACCATCTTCTTGAGCATCATTGCGTAACTTTCGTTGTGTAAAGAAGCCGGAATGAACTAAAATACGTATGAGGCGGTAGATGTTGCATGCCTTGGTAGGGTTGAGCATTGGCAGTGCAGCAATCAACTCAGTAATGGTCATGGGCTTGCCATGTTTTTGAATAATGTCTGGCATACCTAAATCAATTGCACATTTGAGAGACAAGGAATTTATGAAATTGAAAATGTGGTTCCAAACGTGAGCTTGAGCTTGAAGTAGCTCATTAACATGCTCCCCATTCGCATTCACCATATCCATCTTAGCCAACGTCTTTCGGCCTTGCTCTGAACCCATGTAGCTCTAGAATTTGCTATTTATAGACTGTGAAACATAACTGTAAGTATAGCTTTGTTCTGAATCCGCATGCTGTCACGTCTCAATAATGGAGTTAAATCTGTTAATTTTAAAGAAATGAAAAGATTAAGATATTATTGATGGTGGCCGAAAGTATATCGATGACAGTCAAAAGATGCACAAAGTGTTGGAAGGAGGTGGAAGAGAAATAACTTTTTAAGAAAGAAATGAACTGATTTTGTATTAAGCTTTGTTTTCTTGTGCTCTCTCTTGCAAAGCTTTATCACATACAACTATTTATATAGTAGTTGTAAGTGACTTTTGGATTCAACACATTCATGTATCCTAGTTAAATACATGCATGACTACTAGATACATCTTTTCTAAATACATTCATTGAACTAAATACATCTATTCTAATACATTCATTAAATATAAGTACATGCAAGCAATATATTCTAGAATGTTACAAATTATATCCAACACTTCCTATTAATTTGAACTTTTCTTGATTACGTCAAGTTTATCACGCATTTTTCAAAAACTTTTAGCCTTGAGAGGTTTTATAAAAAAATCTTCCACTTGATCTTGAGTCTTCACAAACTTAAGCTCCACTTCCTTCTTGACAATATGTTCCTTGATAAAATGATATTTTATGTCTATATGTTTGCTTCGATCATGAAACACAGGAGTTTTCGTGAGTGCTTTTGCAGATTTGTTATCAATGCAAATTTTGATTGCTCCTTCTTGTGGCAATTAAAATTCTTTCAACAATTCTCTAAGTCAAATAGGATGACAAGTACAAGAAGTTGATGTCACATACTCAACCTCACAAGTTGAATCCATCGTAAGGCAAATCCTTCCTTGTATGTGACATGTTTTCAAACCCTAAAAGAGAAGGCAACGTGGGACTGTCCTAGGGATTAGATTTAGGCTCAAACATTAAAATAAATTTTTACAGGTTGTAAACAGACGCTACGAACTATTTAATTTTAGGTTTTAGACTTTATAATTGTTTGATTAAATGTTGTTTGATTGGATGTTGCTATGTGATGAATGATTAATTGATCGTTAAACTGTTACACTAACATACTTATGCAGCCAAGGTGATCGCCGAGTATTAAAGTACGCCTTCAATCTCTTGTTTGATTGAAACATGGAGTTAACTTAGAATGCATGTAATAAAGATAATAACATGTGAATAAAACCTGCGAACCAATTAGGAGTAGGGATCGTCAATCTGGGAAGGGTTCGCCAAACCATGGGAAGTTCGCTAAAAACCTTGAGTTTGCTAGAGCTAGTGTTCACCAATAGCGGGTTGCGAAATAATAGCGAGTACGTCAATGTCGGTACCACGCCAATAAGGAGTTCACTAACCATTAGGTTCGCCAGTGTTGATGGGTACGCCGGATTAATGAGTTCACCAATATTTATGAGTTCGCCAAAATAAGGGTGTCCGCCAGTATGGGTCGGTTCGCCAGGGAGATTAGGTTCTGCCAAACATCAAGGTATACACCATAGACAGTGGGTACTAGTTCGTTGGATTTGGGGTTTGCTAATCTTTAAGGATCGTAGGATAGGTGTGATTGGTCGTCAGCTAGGATGCAAACCAGGGGGTACGTAGGACAGGCTACGAGCTGGGTTTGCGGGTAAGTCGCAAGCTGAACTTGCCAGGTATCTGCGAGCTGCTAGGGTCTGGTTAGGTTTGTCGGGGTGGGTTCGTAGGGACCTAAAAAACTAAGTTTTTGTGCTTTGTTTTGATGATGTGTTTAGAAAAGAATGTATTTAGGGTTAATTCTATAATGATGTATGTTGCAAATGTGTGGTGTTCATGGTTGGTAGGTGTGTCTTGTGATATTTTAACGGAGAGTCACTTAAGTGGTTAATGTGATGTTCGAAATTTGGGTCAGACCGTTCCAATTGGGTTTGAAGCGTCACACAATACCAATGAGTTACACGGTTAAAGCAAATGGTTGTGTGAATCAATTTCCACACGAGTTCAGCCTATAACACGGCCGTGTTACCTCAGTTTTTTGAAATTTTCATGATTTTTGTTAAGTTTTCAATTAAGTCCAAATTTGTTCTCGGGTTAATTTAAGAGCTTTCGTAAGCTCATCTAAGACTCGGATTTGTTTATAATCCTATCATGATCGAATTGTGAAATGTTTTATTGTTTAGTTGATTGTTTAAAGTCAAATTTGTATATGTTATGTTTTGTTGATTGTTGTAGCATCTTATAGCTCAGGTTCGACGATCAAACTGGATTAGGGGTGTTATAGGTTTCCCTTTTTTTTCTTATTGGATTCTTTTTCACTGTTTGCTAAAGCCTTGCCTTTTCCCTTGTTGAAGTTGTGATTTCCTTCGAAGTTTCTTCTTTTCCTTTGGTAGTTTCTTAAATATCTTGTTAAAAATTTCTATGAGAACGGATAATTGCTCAAACAGATCTTCATTGGTAGTTTAACCTTCTGTTGCAACTTGGGATGTAACTTATAGTGAAATATTCTTCTTTGCTTTACCCTTACTCTTTTTGGTATCTTCAAGGTTCATCTTGAAGATTTGTAGGGATTCAAGTTTGGGAGTCTTCATGTCACTCATGTCAATCTTACGAGGCCCCTAACTAGTCAATATTGATTTTCAGACTTTCTCATCCACAGACTTAATAAATGCCCTCATCCTTGCCTTCTAGTAGGCGTAGTTAGAGCAATCAAGCATAGGGGCCTTGATACAAATTTTTTTTACATCTATTAAAAATTTCAACTACAGGATTGTCACTTAGTGTTAGGCTTTGATACATATTGAGAATTTGTTTAAATTTCTTGTCAAATGTATGTTCAATTGCAACTAGACGAACAACTCGAAAAGTAAAAATGGAGATGGACATAGAACTTGTTTACGCAATCCAAAATGTATTTTTATATCTGTGGGGCCTTACTTAGAGAGTAATCTATTATCAATCTGCAATACAAAATGTGATTTAAGTTCAACTCACTTATCAAGTTGCAACCACACTTCTATACTTCAAGTAGAACACTCACCCCTAAGACTTTCCCCTTGAAATCTTAGTTAGAAATTGAACACAAAAAATAATTTGTTTACAAAGTAATTATAGTGAAAATGGGTTCCGCAAAATGAACAAATAAGTTCTTTCTCTCAATCATACATAATAAAATAAACAAGGCTTCTTTAAATAAGTGTTCGAGTCTTGCAAAAAATTCAATCAGTGTAAACATATCTTTCCTTGAATTGTGCTTCAATAAATCTTCAATACTGAATTAACTATGTATAGATATTCTAGGATTAGTCTTCTATAGAAACTAGATCTCTTCAATTAAAAAAATACAATCATACTGAAAGTGTTTAAAAAATCTTTGCTTGATTGATATTCAACACCAATCATTCCACTCAATTTCTACTTCAAATCCTCAAAGTGATGTAAGAAAAAAGAATTAAAAATTTTCAATTAAAAAGATACTAATAAATTTTAACAAGTTTGCAAAGCAATCCAATTACAAAAGTGCAACTAAATGTAGTAAAACTGTTCCGCTGATTAAAAATATGACCAGACTAATTATTTTATACGTTGCAAACGTGATGAGAATGTCTAATAATAATAAATTTGTCAGCAGAAAATGAAGTATGAAATTTCGAGTCTCGTTGAAATTGAAAAGTAGGTCTGCTCCCCTTTGGGAGCCACCTCCAACTGGGTGGATGAAATTTAGTATAGCTGGTATGGCGTTTGAGGAGGAGGTGGGTTGTGGTGGAATATTGAGAGATGAAAAAGGGGTGGTTTGTGCTCTTTTCTCAGGGCGAATTGAAGCTAAGGGCTCGGATATGGCTGAACTTATGGCAATTAAAATAGCAGTGGAAATGTATATAGAAGCGAGCAGGAAGACGCATGTCCCATTAATTATAGAACTCTGCTCGAACGTCGCTGCAGATTGAATGTCAAATAAGTACTATAAACCGTGGTCGTTACGGAAATTGCTTGGGGATATTGATTATGGAACTAAGCAGCTCGCTCACGTTCAGTTTGCGGTTACTCTGCATCAAAATAATGGTATGGCGTTTGCATTGGCTAAAACTGGTATTTCGAGATCTTCGTTCTTTAAAGCTTCATGGTGAATTTGCTAAATTCATCATTGTTTCTGGTGTATGGAGGTGTCGTGGAGAATTGTTTGCTGGAACATTTTTTTGTTATTCTCCTGTTTTGAAAGAGTTTGGGAACCAATGTCTTTCTTGTAGCAGGATATTTGTCTGAGTGAAAATAGCTTGGTGGTGGGTTCTTCTTATAAGATGTAGTGGTTTGGTTTAAGATGTATTTGTATGGGTTGGCTGTTTATGGTTTAAGAGTTTGCTGCAACATGCAGCTCTGTTTTGTTTTGGTGGGCTTTCCAGTGCCCTTAATTTTGTAATATTTTGACTGACCAAAAAAAATTGTTGGTACATATAAACCATTAAACAAATAAATCTTATAAACTTGAAGTGATATTTTATTTAAAGAATTATGAGATAAACTTCGTTACTTCTCCTCTCAACATTTAGTGCTACAATTTTTAATTAAGGGTAAACTTCAATAAGAGATCTCAAACCTAAAATAGGAGTAATTTTGTAGTTATTAAAACCTGCAGCAAAAAATAATTTAGCCCATTCTTCTTCTTGTCTCTCTTTTCCGGTCACCAAAACCATCATCAGCATATCGAGGAAGAGCCGCGTTTCTGTCGAGTTCAAGGCTTCACCGTTCATTTTCTCATTCTTCATCAATACCATATCTATTATCATCACCTTTCCCCCCTTGCTGTTTTGTCTTGAAATGGCCTCCTTATATCGCTTCAAAATCTTCAAGCATTCATCATCATTCCAATCATGCAGTATCCACTGTTTACTTACCACAAAAGCATAAGCCATTCATTGATCCAAATGATATGATTATATCTATTGCACATTATTGATAAAACAGAGATAATTGATAAAAGATTTAAGAAAAAAACCTTTAGTAAAATTGCATCTGAAGCTGGAACTTCCTTAAACATGTCACCTGCGAAACTTCCTTAAACATGTCACCTGCGACATATTTCAAGTTCCCACTATCTTGAAAGTTTGCAACAACATGAGGAAGATCAAACACAATACACTCCAACTGTGGAAACGCATCAACAATGGCCTTGCCCAATGTTCCGGTACCACCTCCAACATCCACCAACGAATTCAATCCCTCGAACACGTTTCCGCACTTGTCAATAAGAATGCTAGTAACCAATCGAACATCGCTAGCCATGCCTTCATTAAACAAATTGTTTAGCTTTTGGTCGTGGCCAGCATAGTCCCAGATTGTCTTTCCATGTGTGGTATGAAATGGAGTACGGTCATGATTTTGGAACCAGGTGCCTAAACAATGCCAAGTCTCTGTTAAAATAGGATCCAACATAGCTTTCAGAAAAGGTGTTACGCTTAAGGGATTATCCTTAAGTAGGAGACAAGAAGCATTCGTAAGAACATAACCATCTTCTTGAGCATCATTGTATAACTTTCGTTGTGCAAAGAAGCCGGAATGAACTAAAATAAGCATGAGGCGGTAGATGTTGCATGCCTTGGAAGGGTTGAGCATGGGTGACAAGCGTCGTATACTGTCAAAATAATTATCCTTAATCTCAAAAGAAATAATTAAATAGCGTAGTAAAAAGAAGAAGGGTCGATCCACAGGGACTTAGGAAATTCTGATGTAGAATGCTTTTAGTTCTTGATTTAGGCGAAATGTGATAAAAATGGAGGGTTTTGATCGAAATAGTTTAATTAAAGTAAAATGAAGAAATGAAAATTTAAATCTAAGAATTTAACGAAAGTAAATTTAAGAAGAAACTAAGTTTAAGTATCAACTTCAGGCTTCGCTTTGACTCATTTCCAACCGATCATCGAATAAGATTTTACTCCGGATAAATGCCGGTTACAATCTACAAGACCCAACCCTTGTAACTTTCTCTCTGGTAAACCAAAAATCCAAAATCAATTTTTGAATTTTAGTTTTCTGGCTAGACTAACCACGACTATCGCCGTTAGAATAAAACAGTTTAAAATCTGGAAAAACCTGACTCGGACTATGTTGTCTCAATGAGAATCGAATCCGATCTCAATTTCCCTTAGCGGACCGCCGCTAAGTGTGTTCACAGGAAGTCGAATGTGCTACAAGCCGATCCTTCCTTCCAACTATAAATCGAAACATTCTTCAAATCAACGGGCCCTTTTTGAACTTGAAAATGTAAGGATTTTAAAAGGAAAGACCGATTGCCAATCCAAGTTTGCAGAAAATTGAGAAATATATCTGAAGATATAAAGTGCTTTTCAATTCTCACGATCGGAATTGAGTCGTTGCTTTAGCCTTTGGCTTTTTGGAAAATTAGCCGAGCATGATTATGGAAGAAATCATACTCAACATTTTTTAAGAAAATAAAAACTTAAAAATGAAATGTAGAGAAATTTTTTTTTATAGAACTTAGAAAACAAGAACAAAACTAATAATGAGATATCTTTGTAGCTTACCCCAAAGGGATATTTATAGTTCTCCAACACCCTAAAAATAATAAAAGATAATTCTTGAAAATATTTAAATTAAATCATAAAAACAAAAGATAATTTCTAATTTTGAATTTAAAATGCAGCTAATCCGCTCGTCCATTCTTGCTGACAAGACCTTTTGGAAGCTGCTGACTGGATGCCACGTCAGACTCTTATGCCCAAAGTCATGTCCACTAGCCCAGCCTTGATTCCAGAAAATAAAACTTCAAAACTTTGCCTTCTAAGTGCAATTTCCAGAATTGAAGTCCTGCATAGAAAACGCACAAAAACATCGAGATCAACAACATGAACTAATTATTAAGGAGTAATTAAGGATAAAATAGTAATCAAATGAAACACTTATCAAATTCCCCCTCACTTATTCAATGCTTGTCCTCAAGCATTTCTCAACTAATACATCAAAATTCAAGTTTCATCCTTCATTTCACAATGCATCTAAGATAACCAAATGATCCAAGATCGAAACAATTATTGAAATCAAGAGACAATCAAGTAAAGACATAACTAGGAACAATTTTAAACAAAGCAAGACATACTAATGACCTGTCAATTTCAATGAAGCAAAACTTAATACCCTCACAAGGATTCACTCGTTCCGCTCAAAGTGTTTGGGTTAAAGAATCGCTCAAGCTAGAACTAATCAAGACATTACCATAAGCTTGTAACTAAATCCAATCTCCACTACTAAAAATCGAACATGATGCAAAAATCAAAGGGTCTTTAAATAAGGTTGTAATGGGGCTTAGGTAAGGTAGGAAAAAGGCAAAAAATGTGTGGTAAAATGCCAAGACAAAAGATGCAAAATGTTGAAGTTCAAACCACGAATCGAACCAATATAATGAGACAAGCAAAAAAGTTTAAGCAAAGGCAAAAAATGTATGGTAAAATGCCAAGACAAAAGATGCAAAATATTGAAGTTCAAGCCACGAATCGAACCAATATAATGAGACAAGCAAAGAAGTTTAAGCAACCATTTTTTCTTCTTTTTCTCCTTTTTTTTTCTCTTTTTTTTGAACCTTTTGCTTTTTTTTTTCTTTGTTTTTTTTTGCTATTCGAACAACGTACGAACAGTTTTCTCTTTTTTCTTCTTTTTTTCGTGGAACAAATCTTCTTTTATCTTGACAAGGGTATGAAAAAAAGGGATGAAAATAGGAAAAGGCTCGGGTTTTATAAATGTGGTGAAAACAAAGAATGAGAATAGGCTCAAAAGTGGCTAACTAGGGGAAATGAGTGGGAAGGCAATTTTGGGTAGTGAAGTGGTTAATCCTAAGTGTCTCTATCATATTAAAGCATCATATTCAAGCATGTAGTCTCGACAAGTATTACGCTACAAGTTCTAGAATGTTGAGAATTAGTTCGACACACTCAATGAAATAAAGAGCAAGAATGAAAGTATATGCTCGTAAGGCTCAAAAACTCACATGAAAAGGTGGAACGTGTACTATGTCAAGCAACATGTCAATTAACAAATATATGGAATGTCAAGTAAAATTTTATATAAAATCACTAGTCATGCCCATTATCTATCATGCATCCTAAATTCCAACAAAAGCAAGATCACAAGTCATAAGGAAATCAAAGAGATAAAGTGAAACATAGGATAAGCAACAAGAAATTCCAACATATTACAATTAAGAAAAACTCAATTTCAACCAATCGAATAAGCAAGATAAAAATTTGATGCAAATTCTACCCCCTCACTTAAATCATATTGTCCCAATATGTAAATGAAAGCACAAGAGAGGGAATAGAGATACTCCCCGTGTTTAGCGATGACCACGACAGCGGCCGCGGCCACGTTGAGAATGGGGGAGTAAAAAGGTGGGGTCGATTTTGCTATTGTGTGCCGACTCCCTTTATGTTGCTTCCTTGCATGCAGCATCTTTTCGAATCTGAATATATCGGTTCTGCTGGTATTTATTCGATGAAAAATTTCAGCGTACCTAAAATACCAAAAATAAAAATAAGTAAAAATATAATAATATAAATAAACGAAATAAATTAAATAACGAAAAATAAAATAAAATAAAATAAAAAAAATAAAAACAATGGGTTGCCTCCGTTAAGCGTTTTATTTAACGTCGTTTAGCTCGACGATCTGATTCAGACTACAGGTTCTATCAAATCGAGTTCTTCGATTAAACCAACTGGAGCGTTTTCATAATACAGTTTCAACCTTTGACCGTTAACTTTAAACCGTGCCCCTATGTTATCTTCAATTTCAATCGCACCATGAGGGAATACTTTGGTTACCGTAAAAGGTTCGAGCCACTTCGATATAAGTTTTCCTGCAAAAAGTTTAAACTTAGAATTAAATAGTAGAACCTTTCGACCGACAGAAAAAGATTTAAAAGAAATGTTACGATCATGAAATTCTTTTGTTTTTTCTTTAAATATCCGAGCGCTATTGTAAGCATTTCTATGGATCTCCTTAAGTTCTTGAATATGCAATTTGCGCGCTTCACCGATTGCATCCATTTCCATGTTACATTGCTTGACCGCCCAATATGCGCGATGTTCCAATTCAACCGACAAATGGCATGGTTTACCGAAGACAAGGCGGTATAGAGACATTCCAATGGGGCCTTTATACATGGTTCGATATGCCCACAATGCATCGGTTAACTTGATACTCCAATCTTTACGGTCCGGTTTGACGATCTTCTCAAGTCTTGTCTTAATTTTGCGGTTTGAGACTTCCGCTTGCTCATTTGTTTGCGGATGGTAGGCCGTGGCGACTCTTTGAGTTACTCCAAATTTCTTCATAAGGACTTCAATTATTCGATTGACAAAATGAGTTCCTCTATCGCTTATTATCTCCCGCGATGTACCAAACTTGGAAAAAATAAAATCTTTTAGAAATTTAACCGTGGTTTTAGCATCGTTATTTCGGGTAGCCTTAGCTTCTACCCATTTAGATACATAATCTACAGCAAGAATTATGTAAGTATTTCCAAATGAAGAAATAAAGGGACTCATATAGTCAATTCCCTAAACATCAAAAATTTCACAGATATAACTGGACTAAGCGGCATTTCGTTCCTTCGATTGAGGTTCCCTACGCGTTGACATCTTTCACAAGTTTTACAAAATAAATAAGAGTCACGAAAGATGTTAGGCCAAAATAAACCACATTCAAGAATTTTATAAGTAGTCTGCTTTGGTCCAAAATGACCACCACAAGAGTAAAAATGACAGAAATTTAGAATTGAATTTACCTCATCTTCGGTGACACATTGCCGAATTACCTGATCCGAGCAGTGTTTTCAAAGGTACGGGTCATCCCAAATATAAAATCGGGATTCTCGCTTTATCCGGTTAACTTCAACTCTTGGCAAGTCTAATGGTAATTTACTTGTAGCCAAATAATTGACCATATTTGCGAACCATGAGGTAATTTTCCCCGCCACCATCAAGCTTTCCTCAGGGAATTCATCTTGAACCGGTGGGTCGGACGTGGAGGGGGAATACGACTCAAGTGATCGGCTACTAGATTTTCACATCCCTTTTTATCTTTAACCTCCAAATTAAATTCTTGAAGAAACATAATCCATCGGATGAGTCTCAGCTTCGCCTCTTTTTTGCTCATTAAATATCTCAAGGCTGCATGATCAGAAAAGACAGTAATTTTAGTACCAAGCAGATAAGATCTAAATTTTTCTAAAGCAAAAATTATAGCAAATAATTCTTTTTTCGTTGTAGAATAATTTTTTTGAGCCAAATCCAAGGTACGAGATGCATAGGCTATGACATGGGGCTCTTTGTCGATTTTCTGACCAAGGACGGCTCCAACGCTCGTGTCTGATGCATCACACATGAGCTCGAAAGGGTAGTCCCAATTTGGCGATTGAACAATCGGAGCCAATACAAGCTTACCTTTTAGCGTGTCGAATGATTCTTTGCACTTCGGATTGAAATCAAAAGCTTGATCTTTCTGAAGCAAGTTGCACAACGGCTGCGCTACCTTTGAGAAATCCTTAATGAACCTGCGGTAAAATCCTACATGACCAATAAAGGAGCGAACTTCCTTCACAGTTGTGGGGTAAGGTAGTGAGCGTATAATATTTGTTTTTGCTTTATCAACCGCAATTTCATTAAAACAAACAATATAGCCTAGAATTAACCCTTTATCAACCACAAAATGGCATTTTTCGTAATTCAATACGAGGTTGAATTCTAGGCATCGTCTTAGTACATTAGTTAAATTTAAAAGGCACTCGTTAAATGAATTACCTTACATAGTAAAGTCGTCCATGAAGACTTTAATCCCTTTCTCGACGTAGTTTGAGATGATGCTAAACATGCATCTCTGGAAAGTGGCGGACGCATTACAAAGGCTGAAGGGCATCCGTCGATAGGCGAAAGTGCCAAAAGGACATGTAAATGTCATTTTTCTTGATCTTCTAGTGCTATTGGGATCTGGAAGAAACCTGAAAATCCATCAAGACAACAATAATGAGATTTACCGGCTAATCTTTCTATCATTTGATTTATAAAAGGAAGGGGGAAATGATCTTTTCGAGTTAACGAATTCAACTTCCTGTAGTCGATGCAAACTCTCCATCCATTCTGTACTCGTGTCGGAACTAACTCACCTTTCGAGTTTTTAATTACCGTAACTCAACTTTTCTTTGGGACCATATGGACCGGACTTACCCAATTACTATATGAGATCGGGTAAATAACATCTGCATCAAGGAGTTTTTGTATCTCTTTTTTCACGACTTCCATCATCGGTGGGTTTAACTAGCGTTGACCTTCTCGTGATGGTTTCGCTCCTTCTTCGATCTTTATTTTGTGCATACAAGTTAAGGGACTAAATCCCTTAATATCGACAAGAGTCCACCCAATGGCCTCTTTATGCGTGCGCAATACCATCACCAAGTCATCTTCCTCTGCTTTTGATAACTTATTTGAGATAATTATCGACAAAGTTTCATTTTCTCCCAAAAATGCGTATTTCAAGTGTTCCGACAATTGCTTCAAGTCGATTTGAGGGGCCTGCAAAATAGAAGGTAAAATTTTAGAGTTTAAGGGAATAAGACATGAATCAGAATCAATTAAATTTTTTTTCTCAAACTCCCTGATTTCCTCTTCAAAGTCCTCCAATTCCCTGCACAAATTATTAACAAAGTCAGATTCTATAAACTCTTCAACGGCAAGCTCAATAATATCAATAAAATTTATACTAGCGACATTATCTGGATATCGCTTTGCTTTGTAAACATCAAATTTAACAACCTCACTGTCGAATTCCATTGTAAGAATTTCGCTTCTTACATCTATTTTTGTATGTGCTGTACTAAGGAAGCGATGGCCGAGAAGGATTTCTAAAGGAGTGTTTGATCGATCATTTTTCATGTCGATGATATAAAAATCCGTCGAAAAAATAAGTTCGTTTACCTTTACTAAGACGTTCTCGAGGAGTCCTTTTGGGTATATCACGGATCGGTTAGCCAGTTGTATTGTCACTTTCGTATCTTTCAAAGGCTCAGCAGAGAGTAAATTGTATAAAGAAAGAGGCATAACATTTATAGAAGTGCCTAAATTACACATTGCACGTTTAATTCCAATGTTATCAATTTTGCAAGGAATAGCAAACATACCTTGGTCCTTCAACTTTGGTGGAAGCTTTCGTTGGAAAATGGTCGAGACGTGTTCTCCCAAATTCACCTTCTCTATTCCGGTAAGTCATCTTTTATTTGTTCATAGATCTTTTAGGAACTTGGCATACCTTGGAACCTTTTTGATTACTTCAAGAAGTGGAATATTAATTTTTACTTTCCGGAATATATCTAAAATTTCCCTCTCTTCGGCTTGTTTATCTCGTTTTACCAACCTCGATGGAAAGGGAGGCGAAACGGCGTAGGGAGAGGGAGTGGAAGATGATGCGGATGTACCTTGTATGGTGGGAGACGGTGCTTTCTCTTTATCTTTCTTTTGGGTGCCTTCCTCAATGGTCTTAGGTGCAATAACAGTACAACTTCAAAGAGTCATGAAACTAACATTTTCTCTCGAATTTGACTCCGTTTGAGAAGGCAATTTCCCTTGGGACTCGAGTCGTCCTACTGTCTGAGCTAACCTTTTGGACTTTTTTTGGGGCAAAGCTAACCTTTCAACAACGGATTCCAAGGAAGATTGCGGCGGTTGATATGGCTGAGGATGAGAAGGCCTCGATTGATAGGCTTGATTCGATCTTTGATTTTGCCCATAACTCAAGTTCGAATGGTCCCTCCACCCGGGATTGTAAGTGTTGGCGTGGAGGTTGTAAGGCCTTTAGGAAGGGCCTGAGAAATTCCCCACTGCATTAACTTGGGCTTCGGTATCGTCTTGTAACATTAGGCAACCGTCCATTGGATGGTCTGGTAATGTGCATATTCCGCATAATCTAGTTGTACCAGTTTTTCCTGAAATAAGAGAATTAACCACATTAGTTAATTTATCGATTTTACTTTCTAAAGTAGATGTACTTATCTCGTGAACCCATTGAGTGGGTTCACTAGGAGAGTGAAACTGTTGGGAGTTGACGGCCATAGTGGAAATCAATGTTCTAGCCGCATTAGGAGTCATGTTCACAAGGGCTCCTCCACTAGCAGCATCGACCATCTTCATCTCAAAAGGAAGCAAACCTTCATAGAAATATTGAAGAAGAGTTTGCTCACTTAATCCGCATTGGGGGCAACTAGCGCAGAGTTTCTTAAATCGCTTCTAGTAGTAGTAGAGTGACTATCCATCTTTTTGGCGGATTCCAAGGATGCTTCGCCTTAGCTGCAGGGAAGAACCTGGCAAGAAAAAGTTGACTCATGTCCGCCCATGTATTAACCGAATTAGGAGGTAAATTAAATAACCAATCTTTAGCCAAATCGACTAAGGAAAAAGGAAAAGCACGGAGTTTGATTTGGTCCTCGGATACTCCTTGTGGTTTTGTGCTCAAACAAACCATGTGAAACTCTTTAAGGTGTTTATACGGATTTTCATTGGGCAGACCATGAAAAGTTAGTAGATTATGGATCAAACCAGTTTTTAGCGCGAACGGTGTATCTCCATTTGGGAATGTGATACATAAAGGTTGTTGGTTAGTAGGCGCTGCGGTAAGTTCTCGAATGGTTTGGTCGTTGTCTGCCATTGGAACTGATCCTTCGTTATCACACTCAAAGTGTGTTTCGACGTCAGAGGGTGTTTCTAGACTCGGTTGTGGATCTGTTTGGCGTTGTTGTTCTTGTTGTTATCGTCTCTTTTTCTCTGAAAGTGTTTGTGTGTGGGTTCTACGAGCTCGTGCTTCTATCTCCGGGTCGAAATCTACTAGTTCTCCAGGGTTGTTCCTGGTCATAAATCAAAAACAAAAACTTTTATCAGTAACTTTGCCAAAGCCCTCGGCAACGGCGCCAATTTGACAAGCATCGTATACTGTCAAAATAATTATCCTTAATCTCAAAAGAAATAATTAAATAGCGTAGTAAAAAGAAGACGGGTCGATCCATAGGGACTTAGGAAATTCTGATGTAGAAGGCTTTTAGTTCTTGATTTAGGCGAAATGGGATAAAAATGAGGGTTTTGGTAGACAAAGTTTAATTAAAGTAAAATGAAGAAATGGAAATTTAAATCTAAGAATTTAACGAAAGTAAATTTAAGAAGAAACTCAGTTTAAGTATCAGCCTCAGGCTTCGCTTTGACTCATTTCGAACTGATCATCGAATAAGATTTTACTTCGGATAAATGTTGGTTACAGTCTACAAGACTAACCCTTGTAACTTGGTTTTCTCTCCGGTAAACCAAAAATCCAAAATCAATTTTTGAATTTTAGTTTTCTAGCTAGACTAACCACGACTATCACCGTTTGAATAAAACAGTTTAAAATTTGAAAAAACCCGACTCAGACTATGTTCTCTCAATAAGAATCGAATCCGATCTCAATTTCCCTTAGTGGACCGCCGCTAAGTGTGTTGACATGAAGTCGAATGTGTTGCAAGCCGATCCTTCCTCCCAACTATAAATCGAAACAACCTTCAAACCAACGGGCCCTTTTTGAACTTGAAAGTGTAAGGATTTTCAAAGGAAAGGCCGATTGTCAATCCAAGTTTGCAGAAATTTGAAAAATATATCCGAAGATATAAAGTGCTTTTCAATTCTCACGATCGAAATTGAGTCGTTGCTTTAGCCTTTAACTTTTTGGAAAATTAGCCGAGCATGATTATGGAAGAAATCATACTCAACATTTTTTAAGAAAATAAAAACTTAAAAATGAAATGTAGAGAAAAAAAAAGAATTTTTATAGAACTTAGAAAAAAAGAACAAAACTAATAATAGCTTACCCCAAAAGGGTATTTATAGTTCTCTAAAATCCTAAAAATAACCTAAAAATAATAAAAGATAATTCTTGAAAATATTTAAATTAAATCATAAAAACAAAAGATAATTTCTAATTTTGAATTTAAAATGCAGCTGATCCGCTCGTCCATCCTTGCTGACTAGACCTTCTGGAAGCTGCTAACTGGGTCTTCTGGAAGCTGCTAACTGGGTCTTCTAGAAGCTGCTGACTGGATGCCACGTCAGACTTTCATGCCCACTAGCCCAGCCTTAATTCCAGAAAATAAAATTGCAAAACTTTGCCTTCTAAGTGCAATTTCCAGAATTGAAGTCCTGCATAGAAAACGCACAAAAACGTCGAGATTAGCAACATGAACTAATTATTAAGGAGTAATTAAGGATGAAATAGTAATAAAATAAAACACTTATCAATGGGAAGTGCAGGGGCTTGCCATGGTTTTGAATAATATCTGGGATACCTAAATCAATTGCACATTTGAGAGACATGGAATTTATGAAATTGAAAATGTGGTTCCAAACGTGAGCTTGAGCTTGAGCTTGAAGTAGCTCATTAGCATGCTCCCTGTTCGCATTCACCATATCCATCTTAGCCAAGGTCTTTCAGCGTTGCTCTGAACCTACGTAGCACTGGAATTTGCTATTTATAGACCATGAAACATATTATAAGTATGGCTTTGCTCTGAATCTGCATAGCAGTGAAATTTTATGGAGTTGTTTCGTGGCCATTGGTCCCCATGCTGTTACGTCTCAATAATGGAGTTCTTTTATGGAAATACTGGAGTTAAATCTGTTAATTCTAATTATAGTAAATGTGTTATGATAGAATAGTGGAGATAAAAGAGAGATATATTTAGAGGAATTATTGAGCAAAAAATATTAATAAAATGCAAGGTAGAGGGATTTTATCACGAATCGATTGATTTTATATGACTTATTTTTAACCCTTTAACTGCTTTTATTCGGACATGGGGTCGAGGGTGATTTTTTTATTTCACATTCACAAATAGGCATGTTAGGTTGCACATTTCATCTGTCTATATATATAGATAAATAGATTAACCTATAGGTTCACACACAATATCTTTCTATATATAGTGATGGTATCAACTCATATGGTCATGTTCGATTCGATTGAATAAAAATAAAATAGAAATTATCTTTCGAAGAGATGGCTAAGTGGTTTATAGCTTCGGTTTTGAAAACCGGTATAGTTCGAAACAAAGAACTATCGAGGGTTCGAATCCCTCCCTCTCCTTTTGCTCGATGAATAGATTTCTTTTTTTATTGCATTTTCCTGTCTTCTTAATTAAAAATCTTAATATTAATAAAAGGTAATGGCTCGACTGGGAGGAATAATAGAGCTAGAAAAAAAAAACTTGCATTATTCAGGGAGCAAACAACCTGTTTAAATAGGTTGTACAACTAACAAAGCAAGCAAAAAATATGCAACTACAAAAATGGCGAGCGGAAATGAAGTTACAGTGTTCGTGGACAATCTCCCGAAATCTATGCATTGGAAGGGGCTGAGGGCATTTTAGTTATCATGGTAGTGTGGTTGATGCTTTCATACCAGCAAAGAGGAGGAGGAATGGCAATAGATTTGGATTTGTGAGATTTATGAATTGAAAGGATGCAAACAGGGTGATAGGGAGACTTGATGGATTTAAACTTATGGGAAATAAGATCGAGGTGAAAATGGCAAGAGATGGAGGTAAAAGGAAGATTTGGAGGAAGGTCGCAAACCAAACCAAACAGTCACAAGAAGCAGGAACAGAGCAAAAGGAGAAAGAATGAGTGGAAACGAACTCGAGAATTAGTAAACGGAAGCAACAGATCGAAAAAGGGTGCAAGGTCATGTTGAAGAAGAACATCTCTAGAAACTTCAGAGATGTCTGGTTGGTGAAGCATTGACTGTTGGTGATACAAAGAATTTGAATGAAAGGTTAGCAAAGATTGGTCTAGGTGAGATATCTGTTAAAAGGATTCAAGGGAGATTTTATTTGGTTGAAATACCAGATGAAGAACTTCTAGAACTACTAAGACAAACTGATTGGTCTTATTTGAGGGACTTTTTCATTAATATTGAACCCTGGATAGAAAATATGATAATAATGGAAAGGGTAGCATGGGTAGAGGTATCGGGGGTGCCCCTTTATTGTTGGGATTTTGAAACTTTTAGTAGAATAGCAGGTCTATGGGGGAACTTGATTTCAATAGGGAATAACCTAAAGAATGTTACAAGCTTTGCAAAAATAGAACTGTTGATATCCATATCTCAGCAGAAGAGAGTGAATGATGTAATTGTTCTAAAAGTGGGGAATAATCATTTTCCTGTAAGAGTGAAAGAGAAGGGTTTGTCGGAAATGGAGGAAGAAGAAGGGTCAATAGCTCGAATTAAGAGTAAGGAGGATGAAGAAGACAAAATTTCAAAGACTGGCTCGATGTCGAAATCGTCGTCGGAGATTCCAACGGAGGGGAGGGGAAACAGCAAACAAAGTGATCTAATGAATGGCTGCATGGAAAATGAAAAAGAAATTAATGCATGTCAGGAATTGCTGGAAAGGGCCTGTGAGAAAGTAAGGGATGGGTCGGGGGTAGCAGTTGATGAGGAACAGCAGGTTAGCATATCAGGAGGTAATTTGGGTTTAGGAAGGGCCTGGGAGGATGTAAGACTTATGGTCTTGGGTGTCCATAGCCCAAGTGATGACTCAAATGCAAAGGAAAAGGAAGTTTGGTTGGGCAGCATCAACGGGAGGAAGAATATAGATGGTATGAAGGCAGGTCCATTGAGGGCAAAAAATGCGTTTAAGGGAAAAATAGCAGAGTCAAAGGAAATTTGGGAAACTTCTCTGGAATTAGAGGAAGAAATTGATAAGGTACGGTTTAATAGGAAAAAGAAGAAGGGCTGGAATAAAAAATTTCGGGCTGGAATAAAAAATTTCGTTCTATGTATGAAATTCAAGACAAATTCTTAACGTCTAAAGAAACGAAGAAGAGGGACAAAGCTTTGAAAAAGGAGAAAGGGAGGGCAGACAGAGAAGAAGGAGATAGGATCGTGAATATATCCCTTTCAGATTCGGATATCAGCAATTGTGGAAGGGTGATTCTAAGGGAAGCAATGAATACTTGGGAGGTTGGAAAGAAATTGGGCTTGGGTGTTCGAGGAGATGAGAATGATGTAATTGAAGAAATTGTATGAGTGGAGCTTCAGTAGTAAGGAATCGAGGCAATTCAAAGGAGGAACAAGGAAGTTCAGAGGCATGAAAGGAAGGAAGCGTTTTAAGTTGCGGTTTAGTTTTCAATTCATCCAGTAAATAGTTTTTGTTACATTTTTTCGATTGTGAGTTGGCTAGCTATGAAGGTACTATCATGGAACGTAAGGGGATTAGGTGCAGATATAAAAAAATTTTGTCTGAGAAGAACGATTAGAAAGTCGAAATCGAAATTTTGTCGCATACAGGAAAGTAAATTGGAGGTTGTTTCACAGGAATTGGTGCTAAAATTTTGGTATGATGATAATTTTGGGTTTGGATTTGTAGCAGCTAAAGGGAGATCGAGGGTACTGTTTCGATGTGGGATAAGGAATATTTTGAGGTGTCTAAGATTTACAGTAAGGACAGATTGTTGATTGTGGAGGGGAAGTGGAAGGAAGAAGGATTGGAAGCAACAATGGTCAATGTGTATGCCCCAAATGTCTTGTCAGAACAGAAGGTTTTTTGGGAAGTATTGATTGCTCATTGAGATTTATGATGCGGCAATCGACCTTTAAAAGCTGAGTTCCCGAGGCTTTTTTGCTTGGCAAAATTTAAATATGGTAGGGTGGAGCTTTATTCAAATAATGGTGAAATTGGGGGTGTGAGGTGGGAGGAGCTATTTTCAAGAAGGTTGCTTGATAGAGAGATGGTTTTGCTTGAAAATTTGGAGGTGGTATCAAAAATAAAATTACAGCAGGATAAGGAGGATCGTTTGGTCTGGATTCATGACAGGAAGGGAGAATATTCGGTTAAGCGAATGACGGATTTGTTGATGGATTCGAAGGGTGAGGAGATGGTTTTTGAGTTTGATAAAATTTGGAAACTCAAGGTACCACCGAGGATGAGGAGCTTTCTTTGGTTGTTGGCTTTAGGAAGGCTTCCTACTTACTCGTTTCTGGAAATAGGAGGCATAATTTCTCAGGAAATGAGAAAGTTATGTCCATGGTGTAGTAGAGAGGTGGAAAGTATTGATCATTTGTTTTTTTTCATGTTGTTTTATAAGGGGTTACTAGAAAAGAATCTTTGATTGATGGGAAATGAGGAATATTCTAGTGAATGGATTTTTGGAGTTTTTTAACTTGTGTAATAGAATGCCTTTGGCAGGAGTCTTGAAAAGCCTTTGGTTTATTTCGATTTCTGCTGCTTGCTGGTCTATTTGGTTGGCAAAGAATGAGGTTGTGTTCAATCAAAAGATTACCCTAATGGATGCATTGATCTTTCAAGCAAAATTGAGAGCATTGATGTGGGTAAGAGCGGTGTATAATGAAGTGATGGTGTCTGAGAGTGTTTGATGGTTTTGTCCTCGTAAATGTAGGAATTTGTCTACTGATTGTGGGAGGTTGCAAGTGGGGTGGAGGCACCCTCTAATGGGTTGCCTTAAGTTTAATGTTAGTGGAGTAATTATAGAAGATAGAGCAGGTGGTGGTGGGGTGCTAAGGGATGAGGATGGTGTGGCAAGAGCACTGTTTTCAGGCCCGTGTGTGGCCGTTGAGTGTGAGGTAGTAGAATTGACAACAGTGGTGGTAGCACTGGACATATTTGACAGTATGGGCTGGGGTACAGGATATCCATTAGTAGTCGAAGTGGGATCAGCAGTGGTGCATAATTG
This sequence comes from Gossypioides kirkii, assembly GCA_005610355.1. Classification (NCBI taxonomy): domain Eukaryota; kingdom Viridiplantae; phylum Streptophyta; class Magnoliopsida; order Malvales; family Malvaceae; genus Gossypioides; species Gossypioides kirkii. Next base: position 5,801,409 of record CP032252.1, on the reverse strand, counting down.
GTTGAAAGGATTAGAGAGGAGGCCGGGAAAAGTGCAGCAGCTCTTTGCTGCAATTAGGAATCGTTCTTTCTTGTCCTTTGAGGGACATAAGGAAAATGAAATGGTGATTGCTTTGGCAGTGTCAGGGATTACTCATTCTGAGACTTTTAAAGCGTGGTGGTAAGGAAGCTGAGAAAGAGGAGCTCGAATACTATTTTGTGGTTGCTATTATTTCCCTTTCTATTATGTGCTAAAGTTAAATAGTGTTATTTTGTTCTAGTCTGATAAGGTTGCAGAACAGAATACGACTGCCCTGTTTCGGGTAATCTGGGTGCATTGGCACCATGTTTATTATTGAATGTGCAAAAAAAATATGCAACTAATTCTTAAAATATTGGAAAGCATAACAACTTAAACACAACCAACTATTGACTGTAGACCAGGTCCATAACAAACTACTCAAAAGTCTAACAAATCATCCCTTAAACTAATATTAATTTCTAATATTAGTTTAAACTAAAAAGATTCTTCTGCCTTGTAAACTACAAGCATTTGTCGTAGCTTCTGAAATGTTGCAAGTTTAAGGGCCATTGTAAATACATCTTCAATTTGATCCTCACTCCTGCAATATACCATATCAATCTCTTCATTATTTGCACGATCTCTCAAGAAATGGTATCGTACGTCAATATGTTCGCTTTTCCCATGTAAAATAGGATTCTTTGATAGCTTTATGGTTGAACTATTGTCACAGTAGATAAGAGTAGGTCCCTTTTGCTTGAAATGAACTTCTTCAAGGAGCTTTCTCATCCAAATGGCTTGACAGACACATGTTGATGCAGCTACAAGTTCTGCTTCGGTGGTTGGTAGGGTGACAATTGGCTGTTTTTGTGACTACCATGAAACAGCTCCTGACCCCAATTTAAGGATGTAACCAGATGTACTTTTCCTATCGTCTTGGTCTCCTGCGTAGTCACTACCTGTAAGCCCAATCAAGGTTGATTTTTCTCCTTTCTTGTACAGAATCCCATAATCAATTGTACCTTGCAAATATCTAAGGATTCTTTTTGCTGCTTGAAGATGCATTTCCTTTGGACGTTCCATAAATCTACAAATAAGATTTACAGCATACGTTATATCTAGCCTGGTCGCAGTGAGATACATCAGCTTTCCCACAATTTGCTTGTACAAAGTACTATCAACGTCTCTTCCATTGTCATCTTTTACCAACTTTAAACTTGTCTCTGCTGGTGTACCAACCGGATTGCAATCAGCCATTTGAAACTTATTTAGAATCTCTTGCACATACTTTCTTTGAGAAATAAAAATACCTGAATTTGATTGAATAACCTCTATACCCAAAAAATAATGCAGTCTTCCAAGATCTGACATGTCAAATTCAGCCATAATAGATTTTTTAAACTTATCAAACATAGTTTAATCATTCCCGGTAAATAAAAAATCATCGACATATGAGTAGACCATCAATAATTTTCCATCTTTCTCCATTTTCACAAAAAAAGTATGCTCATAAGGTCACTTTTGAAAATTGTCTTTGAGAAAATAAGCCTCGATACGACTATACTAGGCTCGAGGGGTTTGTTTAAGTCCATATAAAGCCTTTTTTAGTTTATACACTTTATGCTCTTCTCCAATCTTAATATAGCCAGAAGGTCGTTTAACAAATACCTGCTCGTTCAAGTCTCCATGCAAGAATGCCGATTTGACATCTAGTTGAAAAATCAGCCAAGAATTTTGAGCAGCCAATGCAATTACCAATCTGATTGTGTCATGCCTAGCAACTGGAACGAATACCACCTTGTAATCGATGCCGAACTCCTGACTGTAGCCTTTCGCTACCAAGAGTGCTTTGCATTTGTCAACTTCACCAGTTTCCTTCAATTACAAGTAATGAATAAAAGGATTTTTGGGTATTTTTATAAAGAAGTATTAAAACGATAAAAAATAAATAGCAAGAATGGAAAACACGATTTGAGATTTGTTTAGACCTGTTTATGGGGAGATTAACTTGCTTCGGCATTCTTCTTTGGCTATTGCTTTGAGCTTTTCGTTAATCAACTAGTCATTATCATAGCAGGATCTTCCGATACATCCACTTCCATAATGAGTCAACATGGACTGCTCACCTTTCGTCCTCACAGTCCAAATTGACTCGGGTTTAAGGTATTCACAAATGGGCCATACCATATTTGAGTTAATTCTCACCTTGATGACTCTCTAGGGTTGTCATGCTCAGGGTTTGTTTCACGTTCTTCCTTTCCCGAATAGTTAATCCATTGAGAAACCCTGTGCAATAGTCAAATAATCATACCTCCACTTGCTGATCTCCCATAGAGGTGTTAGTTCCTCATAGTTTTCAGAAACATTATAAAATTGATATTAAAGGTAAACATGAAGATTGAATCGAAAATATAAAGGTCTAAGAAAACTCCTGATTTGTATTATAAGCGGGAATAAATCCACAATGTCTGCGCGCATCTACAATTCAAATCTCCGAAAACAAAGAAATACAAAGAACAAAAATAAACTGAAGCCTAAAAAGAGAAAACCAAAACCTAAATTAAAAAGAGAAAATCTAAACTAATGGAGTGGTGTCTAAAACGATGCCTAAGGAGGTTATTTTTTAGATTTAGGGTGACTGTCGTCCTCAACCCTAGGTTAGCTGGCCTCCTGATCTTAAAGTTGAATTGTGCAGACCAAAATGCCCCTATCTCATATTTATTTCCTGTCTAGAGTAGATGTCGCGACACACTAAGACTTGTGTCGTGACATAGCAGTTAGTGCACTCCTCTGTTGAACATCTTCAGGGGTATATCACGACACCCTCATGTTGTGTCGCGACTCCCTAACCTACTGCGGTGGATGAGATTGTTTCTATATTTGTGTTATTAGCAATTTTTTAAACTTGATTTTTATGCCATGTTGATATTTTGGAATGTATCTAGCCCATAAATGAAAATTATATCACTTGAGGAAACACATATGGAGGATCAAATCGGATCATACTTATGTAATCCCTTGGATCGAGGAAGTTGGATTAGATTGAATCATTGAAGACTTGCTACCAATAGTCATTATTTACATTGTTTGTTATTATTATATTATATTAAGCTTATTTAGTTGTTATTTAATAGGAATTATGATAGATCTTCTTTATGTTAGCAAATATCAGATACCTATATAATTGAGAGACTTGTATAGCTTATTGTACATAGAAATGAGAGCACAATTTGTACAAGTGAGGAACATTATTTGTGAAAGTTCATTTGATTGTATAACATTTGTGTTGTGGTTTTACATGCTAAGTTCATGCGGGTGAATTTGGTGGTTAGGGTTCTAGTCTTCAAAGGTACAAAATTGAAGAAATTGTAACTTGGGTGTGATAAACTTAGGGTCACTTGTTGTAAGTGTTTGAAGATAATGAATAGTTCTTATTGAGCTAGGCTTCACAAACATAGGGAAACCGAATTACATTAACAAACTTTGTTGTCCACTATTTTACTCCTATTTTTGCAGTGCTTGAAGGAGTGCCTACTCTCTTAGCAATTCCTTTCAAGCACATAGCTTGTTTCTTAGCAACTGTTTGTGCCAACATTTGGTATCAAAGCTTGTCACTTAACATAACTAGTGAACATCCCTATTGTTGTTTCATACAAGCTAAGGAAAGATCATCTACATCACGTCCATAAATACTAGAAAGATCGTTTCAAAGTTTATATTAAATCTGTTGATGAGAAGTCTTAGACTACTAAGGAATACTGAAAATGGATATTGAAAGTGAGCTTATCTATATTTTAAAGTGAATTAAAAGTAAAATTTAAAATTAAAATTAAAATAATTTAACAAAAGCTTAGTTGTTTCTTATTTAATATGAAATGAAATTATTCAACAATTTTTTTTAATAAAATTAAGAATCCTACGTAAATAAAACTTATTAATGAAAAGTTGATTTTCACCCGTTTAAAACATTTTTATATTTTTTATTGTTGTGAATTAAATTTATTGCATTACACCGACTCATTTTCTTCCTTCCCCTTTTTAGTTAAAGACAACTCTTATTTATTGTTTAAAGGAGTGTTGTAGCAAATGAGATATTTTGCCATTGACATGAACCTACCCCTTATTCTAGTAAAAATTATTATTGAGAATTTTCAATTAAAATAAAATACAGTTTTAGCTAACTAGATAAATAAAATATATTTTTAACTCCGTTTAGACATAAGTAAATGAAAAGTCATAATTATAATAATGAATAATTTAATAATTTATTAAAACAAGGAAAGAAATTCATAGAATTAGAATAATTAGAATAATATAAATACGATAGAATAGAATAAATAGAAAAGGATTTAAAGCGATATAATACAAAAAAAAATCGTGTTCTTTTTTTTTTACGATTTTTTAGTCTATTTAAAATAAAATAGGACATCATATGAAAAATGCAACCGGGTCTTTCGTTTCCTTTGTCACTGGCCATCTGCCGGGAGTTTCTAGGTTAATACCGATATTTTAGTAACAAATTCAATAAATCTAAGTGTAGTCCATGGTGTATTAATCTTTTTTTTTTTGGAAAGGGAGTGTGTGAATTGTGTATTTCAAGAATAGACCAAATTCACCCTGTTGTACTTTTTTTCGTTATAACTAGGAAATAAAAGAGTGCATGATCTCGCAAATTACTTCGAAATAAATTTTAAAAATCATACTTTAGAATCATAGCATTTCGTGATTCATTGGTACATCGATTTTGATTCTCTATTAACCAATAATTTAGAACAATTAACATAGTTAAGGTCAAATCCATTTGAAGTTTAGATGCAATAGAATACACTTTCTACTATTATGTTACTAAATACAAAAATATTTTTAAAACAATTTTTTTTCAATATAAAATACTCATATCGATAAAACAATTTGAGCTTTTTTCTCAATGTTGAATCAATGATCTATGTATAAAATATTTTACATTTTTTTATTGTTGTAAATTTGATTTATTGATTGATTGTATTACCTTTTCTATATTTGAAAAGAGAATAATTAATAATATGTTCTTCTTCACGTGTTTCATTCTTCATTTATCTCTTTATTTATTTTGGTGTCTCTCGCTTTCAAAACTTTAATAAGATAAAGTGTGTTGGGTGATTTTTTTCCAAAATTCTTCAAACATTTTCTGTACTAAAGAACTATGATGGGTGTTCTTAGTTCGGTTAAAATTAAATTAATCGATTGAATCAATCTAATTCAATTAATTGGTCGGTAGTCAAATTTAACTAGATTAGAAGTCAATTAATGATTTTTTTTGAAATTTCGATTATCAATTAATTCGGTTCGAAAATGAATAATTAATCGAATTAATCGATTAACCGAAATAAATAATATATATATTATATATAATTGTTAATTTTTTGTTAGGTTGTTAACTTTCAAGATTTATGTAGAAACATGCTTTATTTGTTGTTTTCACGTCCATTTGAAGTGTTTCGAACTATTAAAAAAAAGAAAATGAATATTAGCAATGTATTTTTATATGTTTTATACTTATTTTAATCAAAAGACAAAAACATATAAATTTCGATTAATTCGATTAACTGGTCGAATTAATTGAAATATTTCGATTCGATTAATGTATTTAAAAAAACTTCGGGTTGATTAACAGTTAAATTATTTTACATTTCGAGTAATATTTATAAAACGTGATATCTTATTTGATAAATGATCAAGAAAATAGAAGTGGGGAGAGAGACAAGTGAAAATAAACATGAAAGAATTATAGCAACTTCATATTAAGGGAAAACCTTGTTAAGAACTTAACTGAAGCAACTATATTGAATATCAAACTTGCTTAATTCTCATTAATACAGATGAGTGTATTTATACAACACAACAGACTTTGATAACTGAGAATAACATAAATCAACTGCTACCGTCACTATCAGTTGTCAGTAATTGTTGTCAACTGTTAACTACTTTTACATTCATACTAACATTCCCCTGGGTTTCTTCATTAAATAAAACAATTTGAAGTGCTTCTTTGAACTAAGCAAATTGCTTAGGTGTAATGGGCTTAGTCAGCACATCTGCTAGCTGACTTTCAGATGGCACAAAATTAACTTGAAGCAAACCATCAAGGACCTTTTCTTTGACAAAATGATAGTCGATCTCCACATGCTTCACTCTTGCATGGTGAGTGGAATTTGCAGCCATAGCAACTGTTGAAGTGTTGTCACACCAAACTATGAGTGGTTGTTTGACAGACACACCAATTTCCTCAAGCAACTGTTTTATCCACATTAGTTCAGACACACAATTTGCCAAGATTTTATACTCAGCCTCGGAGGAGGACCTTGATACCACACATTGCTTCTTAGAGGACCAAGCTACTGGATTTGAGCCCAAGAAAATACAGTAACCTGTTGTGGACCTTCTGTCTTCAACAATTGATGCCCAATCTGCATTACAATAACCTACCAACTCCAATTGACCTCATTTGAAGTGCAATCCATGATCCAAGGTTCCCTTCAAGTACCTCAGCACTCTTTTCACTGCTTTCGAATGAGACTCGCATGGGGCATTCATAAACTGACTAAATTTGTTTACACAAAAGGATATTTCTGGCCTTGTGATACACACATACTACAGCTTACTAATCACACTCCTGTATCTATGAACATCAACTAGAGGACTGCTATCAGAGGCAACCAACTTAGGAGTAGCAATGATGGGAGTAGATGTGGAAGATGCTTGCATCATGTCAACACCCTGCAGAAGCTCAAAAATATACTTTTTCTAAGATAGAAATAATTTGCCACAGGAGGATCGACAATGTCATCTACATAGACCATGTCCTTAAGGGAAAATTTATTGTGCAGTTGTCTGATGATCTGAGTGATGACTTCTGCTAAACTGCCAATCACCACAATATCATCTACATAGACCATGAGAAAAGTGGTAGTTGAGTTGGTCCTTTGATAAAACAATGATGGATCAGCTTTGGAGGCTTTGAAACCAAGTCCTTCTACTAAATGTTGTCTCAAAGTGTGAAACCAAGCTCTAGGTGCTTGCTTCAACCCATACAAGGCTTTGTTAAGTCGACACACCATCTTTTCTCTGCTTGAACCACTCACTTCGAACCCTGGTGGTTGCTCCATATATATTTCTTCTGTCAAAATGCATTTGAGGAAGGCATTATTGAGATCTACTTGTCTTAGTGGCCAACCATTAATGACTGCAAGTGCCAGCACAGTCAGTATTGTGGCTGCTCTCATAATTGGACTGAATGTATCTACAAAGTCCATACCAGCATGCTGTGAAAAACCTTTAGCAACTAACCTTGCTTTGTTCCTATCAAATGTAGAAAATAGCATAGCCCGTTCATCTTTTCCATTGATAGCCATCACCATTAGCATGTCAAAGAAGAGCTTTGTTTCAATCAACTTCAAGGCTTCATCATTCACTTTCTCATTCAGAGTTAATAATTTTAGTTTAATATACATTTATATTTTTTTATGAAATGTCTAGAATTACTCATAATTTTTCCTTAATCTTTAAATAAAAGGATAAAACGTGTTTGAACTTATATTTTTCTATATTGACAACAATATTTATGTCAATGAGTAAAAATTCAATTGACTACATTTATATTTTTTATTTTTCCATTTTTTTAAAATAAATTCTTACCAGTTCCGCCTAATGATTGACATATGATTTGGTGAGATTTAATGTTGTGCCGTCTAACAGTTTTGCAGCACCCAATGACATTATAAAAAAAACACTCATTTTCATAAATAATCTAGATTCTATATTATTTTCGTAATTATTTTTTTATATTATTTTGATAAAAATCCCATTACTTTTTCTCATTTTAATTACCTTACTGTATCCATTAATTTTTTTTAGCAACAATCATTCTGTTTTGAAAACAAAACAGAGGCATAAGGTCTGCATATGCAGAGACTATTGTCACAGACCGCACATCGAGGCCCGAGACCAGCTCGCATCAAGCTGCCCATGAAGCACTCTGCAGCATTTTGGGCCTATCACCACTTAGCCCAACACTTGGGATTGAAGAGCCTTTCAAAGTAGATATGGCAAGTAGCACATAATCTAGCATATTCCCTTTTGATTCTTTCCATATCCTTTGTAATCTCTTATCTTTGGAATGTTTGATTTGAATTCCTTAGATTAAGGGATATTATAGATGTCATTGTATCTAGACCGTCGATGTACTCTAATCTTGACCGTTGGATGTAGGGGGCTTCAACTATAAATAGAGGCTTACCCCCACCTCATTTTACACACTTCACTTTTGAGGATTATACAGAGCATACACTCAAACTTCTTCCTTGTCTTTTTGTTTTGCCTTTTCTTTTAGAGTTCTTTTGCTTCCGCAAGGATCTAAGCACTTTAGCTTTGATCAAGTTTCAGGCTTACTTAGGCGTTGTGTGATCAAAAAGCGTCTAAGGCCGCACGTTCCAAGATTCAAGTTTTAGGGATGTGACAAGTGGTATTCGAGCCTGTTCGAGTGAGAGAGATGGCACCACAAAACGCAAGCGAAGTTCCAGCAACTGAACGAGAGACTTGTGCTGCTACTGAGAAGAAGAAGAGAGAGAGTTCCAGGGACATCATTTCAGCCTTGGAAAGAAGGGTCGCTAGACTTGAAGATTCCATGAAGGAAGTCAAGGAGGCCCAAGATGAGACAGAACTGTTTCACTCTCTTAAAGAAGAAGTGATGGTTGCAGTTCAAGGACTTCTCAATGACATATATGAGAAGTTAGACCAACGGGACAATTCCCTTGAAGTAGCAGGGGAGGCTACCAAAGTCGAGTTGGTAGAGGAGATCGAGGATCTCAAGAGTGAGCTAGCCATTTACAAGAGAGCCATGAAGAATGGCGTGATGGCAGAAACAGCATCACCCACATTGAGGATCGATGTCCCAAAGCCGAAGATGTATACAGGGACACGATCAGCCCAAGATGTTGAGAATTTCATTTGGGCCATGGAGCAGCACTTCCGAGCCATGGGGATTAGGGACGAAGTAACAAAGGTAAACACTGCTTCTATCTATTTGACTGATATCGCGTTTTTATGGTGGCGACATAGGTGCTCCAAGAAGGAGAATGGAGAAATTCCCATTGCAACATGGAGCGAGTTCCAATCTGAGTTCAAGGAACAGTTCTATCCCAAGAATGCGCAACTAGAAGCCCGAGCAAAGTTGCGACAACTCAAGCATACTAGCTCGATTCGAGACTATGTCAAGGAATTCATCGAGCTTAAGCTTCAGATCCCAAAGTTGGGCGAAGAAGAAGGATTCTTTGCCTTCATGGATGGACTTCAACGATGGGCCAAAATGGAGTTGAAGCGGAGGGGGGTTGAAGAGCTTTCCAAAGCCTTGTTCGCAGCTGAGTCCATTGCTGAGTTCGAGATTCAAAGGTCTGAGTCTACCAAACCAAAGCCAAAATCCAAAGGCAATGGTGGGGGAGACAAGGAAAGACTAGCCAAGAAGGGTCCGAGAAGCCGACAGGTGGTAATTTCAAGCTTTATAAGCCTTGGGAAAAGAACAATGAGCCTTTCAAGTGCTACACTTGTGGAGGCAAGCACTTGGCTAGGAACTGCCCTCAAAAAGCCGCTGCCATCCAAGGGAAGGATGCCGAAGAGAAGGAGGCTCTTAAAGTTAACTCCATCATTACCTCCATGGAGGTTAAGACGGGCCATAAGAAGAAGGGACTGATGTTCGTTGACATCACCGTGGCAGGCCAAAAGATGAGCGCTCTAGTGGACATAGGTGCCTCAGAATTGTTTGTGTCCGAGCGGGCTGCCAAGAGACTTGACCTTCGTGTTGAGAAGGCAAGTGGGTTTATTAAAACCGTCAATTCCAAAGAGGCTCTGATTGTGGGAGTGGAAAAAGGAGTCATGATAGACCTTGGAGGTTGGACCGGTAAGGAAAAAATCAAGGTAATCCCTCTTGATGACTTTGATTTCATAATTGGACTTAATTTCCTTGATCGGGTTAATGCATTCCCTGTTCCCTTTACCGATTGCTTGTGCATTTTGGATCTGAAACATCAATGCATTGTGCCGGTAACTCGAGAGGCCGGTGTTGGAGCAAAGATGATATCAGCCATCCAGTTTAGCAAGGGGGTACGCAAGGAGAAACCAACTTACTTAGCTGCGTTGGTTGATGAGCAACCTACCAAGTCCATCGAGGTCCCAAAAGAGGTGGGACAAGTGTTGGCAGAATTCAATGATGTGATGCCTGCCGAATTACCCAAAAGCTTGCCACCAAAGAGAGAGGTGGATCACAAGATTGAACTCGTGCCGAATGCGGAGCCACCCACTAGAGCCCCTTACCGAATAGCTCCACCCGAGTTAGAGGAGTTGCGCAGACAATTGAAGGAACTCCTAGATGCAGGATATATCCGACCATCCAAGGTACCCTTTGGTGCACCGGTACTATTTCAGAAGAAGCATGATGGGACGCTTCGAATGTGTATCGACTATCGAGCTTTGAACAAGCTCACAGTGAAGAACAAGTACCCGATCCCGCTTATTGCTGACTTGTTCGATCAACTTGGTGGTGCAAGGTGGTTCACCAAGTTGGATTTGAGGTCCGGATATTTTTAGGTTCGTATAGCCGAAGGAGATGAACCAAAGACTGCATGTGTGACACGTTATGGTTCATATGAATTCTTAGTGATGCCCTTCGGTCTCACGAACGCTCCTGCTACTTTCTGCACCCTCATGAACAAGGTATTACAACCCTTTCTTGATCAATTTGTTGTTGTCTACCTTGACGATATTGTGATCTATAGCAAGACACTTGAGGAGCATTTGGGACATTTGAGAAAGGTGTTCAAAGTCTTGCGAGAGAACGAGCTCTACGTCAAATAAGAGAAGTGCTCATTTTCCCAACAGGAGGTCCCTTTTCTAGGCCACATTGTGGGAGGTGGCAAAATCCGAATGGATGGGGCCAAAATTTCCTAAGCTTCCATCAATGTTCTTTAATGGCAATTTTTAAAATACTTGATGAAATCAAAAATTATTGGTATATATATGTAGAACAAGCTTTAAATATTCAAAATCTATGAAAATTTGAAGAAAAACCATACCATATGCTTGAATTTTGAAGAAAAATGGTGAAAGAAATTTTTTTCTCCCCCTTCGTGAGAGAACCAGAGAGCATGAACAAAATAGAAAGAAAGAAAGATGAGAACAAATTTATTTTCTTTTATTTTATATTATATAATAAAATATTATTAATTAATATATCTTTTAATAATGTTAATAATAAAAATCTTTCATTTTTTAAAAGTAATGGTAAAATTACCATTAGGTCCTTCCATCAAAATAAAATAGAATATTTGTACTTTAGTCCCTATATTTTTCCAACTTATTCAATTTAGTCCCTGAACTCAATAAAGAATTTTTTAAATAACCACATGCTCCTAATAATAATTCTCTATTTTTCCATGTATAATAATTTCCTCTAAAAACGATCATTACTTCTTATACTATTATTTATTAATAAATCCTTTATTCAAGAACTTATACCCTAATTTTATATTTTTAAAGTGGGGATGTCACAATTCTCCCCCTTAAAAAAATTTCGTCCTCGAAATTTACCTAAAGAGTTGTGGATATTGAGATCGCATTGTATCCTCAGGCTCCCAAGTAGCTTCTTCTATATTGTGATTCCTCCACAATACTTTTACCAAAGGAATTTGTTTGTTCTCAACTCTTTTATGTCTCTTGCTAAAATTTGCACTGGCTCTTCGTCATATGATAAATCAGATCGTACCTCAATGTTTTCCATTGACACAACATGTGATGGATTCGATCTATATCTTCGAAGCATCGATACATGAAACACAGTATGAATTCGATCTAATTTTGGTGGCAAAGCTAGACGATAAGCAACAGGCTCAACTCTTTCTATAATCTCGTATGGTCCAATGAACCTTGGATTTAATTTTTCTTTTCGACCAAATCTCATAATTTTTTTCCATGGAGAAACTTTTAAAAATACTTTATCTCTCACTTCATACTCAATTTCTCTTCTTTTTAAATCAGCATAAGACTTCTGTCGATCTGAAGCTGCTTTTAATTTTTCTTTAATCAGTCGAACCTTTTCTTCTGTTTCTTGTACTAATTCTGGGCCAACCATCTTCTTTTCACCAAGTTCAGTCCAACACAAAGGAGTACGGCATTTACGTCCATATAGAGCTTCATATGGTGCCATCTGAATACTTGATTGGAAACTATTATTATATGCAAATTCCGCAAGTGGTAGGTATCGTTCCCAATCAGTATCAAAGTCAATGACACAAGCTCGTAACATATCTTCTAAAAATTGAATCACGCGTTTGGATTGACCATCTGTTTGAGGATGAAAGACTGTGCTGAAATTCAATCTGGTGCCAAACGATTCATGTAACTTCTTCCAAAATCTTGCAGTGAATCGAGGATCACGATCAGAAATAATAGACTTCGGTATACCATGTAATCTCACTATCTCAGCTACATATAATTTTGCCAACTTATCTAATGACCAGTCTGTCCTTATTGTTAGAAAATGAGATGATTTCGTCATTCGATCCACTATGACTCATATGGCGTTATGCTTCTTTCCAGTGAGAGGTAAACCACTAACAAAATCCATAGTTATTCTGTCCCATTTCCACTCGAGAATCGATATAGGCTGAAGTAGCCCTGTCGGAACTTGATGTTCAGCTTTTACCCTTTGACAAGTAAGACACTTTGTAGCATATTTTGTAATCTCTTTCTTCATACCCGGCCACCAATATAATTCTTGCAATTCTCGATACATTTTGGTACTTCCTGGATGCATAGCATAAGGACTATTATGAACCTCTTAAAGTATCTCAGTCTTCAATTTCACCTTGTTTGGTACATAAATCCTTCCATGAAATCTTACACAACCATTATCTCCAATATCAAAGTCTCTCGGGCCATTTTGCTCAATTATTCTTCGTTTTTTCATCACCTTTTCATCATTTTGCTGAGCCTCTCTAATCTGCTCAATTAACAGGGGCTTCACTTCTAACTCAGCTAATAAGGCACCATCATCACAAACACTTAACTGTGCAAACATTGATCTCAATTCAGCCAGGGATTTTCGGCTCAAAGCATCAGCAACAACATTTGCTTTACCTGGATGATAATCAATCACACAATCATAATCTTTTAACAACTCTATCCAACGACGTTGTCTCAAATTCAATTCTTTTTGAGTGAGAAGATATTTTAAGCTTATGTGATATGTGTAGATGTAGCACTTTTCACCATATAAATAGTGTCTCAAGATCTTTAATGCAAAAACCACTGCTGCCAGTTCTAAATCATGCGTCGGATAGTTACGTTCATATGGTCTTAGTTGTCGTGAAGCATATGCAGTCACTTTTCTATCTTGCATTAAAACACAACCAAGACCATTAAGTGAAGCATCACTATATACCACAAACTCCTTTCCCGATTCTGGAAGCGTTAACACTAGAGCCTCGGTCAATAATTTCTTGAGCGTGTCAAAGCTTTCCTGGCACCGCTCATCCCATTTGAATGGTACATTCTTCTGAAGTAGTCGGGTTAAGGGCAAAGCTATCTTTGAAAATCCCTCAACAAATCTTCTGTAATATCCTGCTAATCCTAAAAAACTGCAGATTTCTGAAACATTCTTCGGTTGTTCCCATTCCAAAATGGCCTCAACTTTCTTCGGATCTACACGGATACCTTTAGCCGAGACTATATGCCCAAGGAACACTACTTCAGATAACCAAAACTCACATTTGCTAAATTTCCCATAAAGCTACTTTTCTCGCAATTTCTGCAACACAATCCTTAAATGTTGATCATGCTCCTTCTTAGTCTTTGAGTAGGTTAAAATATCATTAACAAACACCACTATAAACTGATCTAAATATGGTTGAAAAACACGATTAATGAGATCTATAAATGCTGTAGGAGCATTAGTCAACCCAAAAGGCATCACCAAGAATTCATAATGTCCATATCTGGTTCGAAAAGCAGTCTTCGGTATATCACTTTCCTTCACCTTCAATTGGTAATAACCAGATCTCAGATCAATCTTAGAGAACACCGTTGCGCCTTTCAATTGATCAAATAAATCATCAATATGAGGCAAAGGATATTTATTCTTTATTGTCACCTTGTTTAACTGACGATAATCGATACATAACCGCAACGAACCATCTTTCTTCTTTACAAACAACATTGGTGTGCCCCAAGGTGATACGCTGGGTCGTATAAAGCCTCTATCTAATAAATCTTGCAACTGTACTTTCAATTCTTTCAACTCTTTTGGTGACATGCGATAAGGGGCAATGGATACTGGAGTAGTTCCCGGATATACCTCAATTGCAACTTCCACCTCTCGGTTAGGCGAAAGTCTTGGTAATTCTTCTGGAAACACATTTGGAAATTCATTCACCGTACGAATTTCCTCCAATTTCAGACTTTTCACAGTCGAATTCATAACATAAGCAAGAAATGCTTCACAACCTTGATTCATCAACTTATCTGCCTTTATTGCTGAGATAATTCGGGCAGAACCAACTGGTTTCATACCTTTCACTTCCATCTCTTCACCATTTGAATCTTGTATCATAAACTTTTTCTTTCGACAATCAATCCATTGCCAAAATAACATCAAATTCATCAAATGGCATCAACAATAAGTCGTCTGGAAATATTTTACCCTGAATCTCAATAGGGCACCGCCTACATACTTGATTTACTATCACTAAATGTCCCATTGGATTTGAAACATTAATTCTAACCTCAGACATCTCAATTATTAGTTTCTCAGTTTTAATCAACCCAGTTCTCATGTATGAATGTGTAGAACCCGGATCTATCAATGCATGAATAAATATAGAAAATAGAGAAAAAAATACCAGAAACAACATCCGTGGCAACACCCTCATCCCTGGTCCTGATAGTATAAACTTTGGTTGGAATGGTAGCCTCTGCACGACTCGCAGATGAATCAGTGACTCTCCCCTAATTACCTCTGCTACTAGCACCACCTCGAGTACTACCACGACCTCGAACTGCAGAAGCTGATTTCTGAGATGACACAGGAGTAACATCAACCGACTTTGGACAATCGCGAACAAAATGCTCCATCGAACCACATCTAATACATGCTCCAATCTTACGCCAACATTCTCCTTTATGAGTCTTTCCGCAATAATCACATTGAGGTATCCAAACAGTACGACTAGGACGGTCTGTTCTGGCTATTGGAGTAGATGATTGTCTAGATCGACCTCTGCTATCAGCACAAATCTGAAGCGAAGTAGATCTCCCTTGACCTTTGAAATCTTTAGATCGTTTAGAAGGTGGCTGTGAGCTAGAACCAATCGGCTTTTTTCCTTGAGTTTTATCATCCATTTTTTCTTTATCTAAGCCCATTGCTTGCTCTACCATTTTGACTCTTTCTACCATATCAGCAATCTCTGTAATTCTATGAGAGGCCAACTGAACTTTAATCTCATCTCTCAATCCCTGACGAAAGCGTTTACAACTAGCTTCATCAGTAGGAACCAATTCTGGAGCATACTTGGACAGGTGAAGAAATTCTCGTTCATAATCAGTAATATTCATTTTTCCCTGTTTCAGCTCAATAAACTCATTCTTCCTTTCTTCTAAATACATTTCTCCCACATACCTCTTGTTAAACTCAGTTTGAAATAGCTTCCAATTAATTTGATCTGCTCGATGAGAACGAAACACTGTTCTCCACCAATGATAGGCATCTCCTTGCAGTAGAGACACAACACACTTCAAACATTTAGCTGAGGTGCATTCTAATTGTTCGAATATTCTTTCAATTGATTCTAACCATTATTCAGCAGTAGAAGGATCAACACCTCTGACACCTCTAAACTCAGTTGCCCCATGCTTTCTTACTTCTTTAATCAAAGACCCTTTCTGTCCAGCGGAAGGTGCAGGCTGAGGTGCAACACCAGCAACTCTCTGTAACAATTCAGCAACAATATGTAATAATGGATCTTCACCTTAAGCCGACTGTCTCTGTCTTGAAGTACTCGGGGGTTGATGAACACTAGTTCCCTCTTCACCAGGTGGATTTGGTCTATTTTCATCTTCTATTTCTCGTTTGATACTATCTCTCGATTCCTCATACATTTTACTATACAAAATTTCAAATAAAGCAAATTCAGCATCCGATTTCAGCTCAAACTAAATATTTAATTATAGCATGTACACTAGACTTAACTATACACAATTTATCAAATCTTTTACTCACCCAATATCAGATTTGGATAGCTTTGATACCGCTCAAATGTGACACCTTATACCCGATCCAATTGTTGGATCCGAATATAAAATGTCACATTTCGTTGCCGAAGCAACTTACTTTGCTATTATTTTTTTTAAATGAAAACGTGGTGGAAAAAAAATTATAAAAATTGCGGCAACATTTCTGCTTATTTACATAAAATCCCCCTGTAAAATTTTACATTTCATAATATATTCACATTCAGATAATCTCCCAAGTCAATTCCCAACACTTCAATTTCTCAAACATTTCAATAAACTTGATATCTACGTTTAACCGTTTCATCAAAACATTGATTATAAAGTTTTAGCAAAAGAAATATAATAAACATATATTTAAATTTAATTTATGTCACAATATTGTATATATATAAGTCTATGTACATGCCATAAACATTTACCAAAAGTAAACTTTTCGCCAACTTTGTTTGAGCTGAATCTCGGTTCTTCGGATACTGTTGGAATGATCTACCAAATCTAACTACCTGCGTACGGAAAAATAAACAAACCGTACGCTGAGCAACTTTTATGCTTAGTGGTACTAATATCATATAGATCATTACATAAATATTAAATATAGATTAATTAATAAAAGTAAATAAATAACAATAACCTTTTTAATCAAATTTCCAAATCACATAATCAATTTAATTCACACAATAAAGAAATTCAAATATATTCAACTTTTGTTTTTGCTTTTCTTGCAATCTCAACCCCGTACAAAGTTTAGACTCATAACCAGATACACGAATCCGCCATCCCGAGTTGTTCAACAACGATGGCTATCAAAGTAGTCCAGACCCTCAGGGAATTGGGACTGCCCACGACCCTCTGGGAATTGGGAAGATCTAAATCCTCTGATATAAAGACTCTATGGCATGCCAACTATATCTGATCTAGTCTAACTTAGTGTACCGGGGTAAAAATCATATTTCACTTCAATTCTATTTTCACATCATTCTCATTTTTGTCCCATATCATTATGATCAATTCACATATTTTGCCTGATGTAAAATTAGGCTTCCAATTCAAAAACATATAAAATATTTTCTTGATCAAACATATAAAATCATAACAAACAAGTTCAAATCGTAACCATAAATTTATTAATTTAATTATTTGAAAAATAAACATGTTCTATCTCAAATCATAATTTCATAATTATTAACTACATAATTCAAACTCATACAAAAATAATATAAAAATAAAATTAATATAATTAATCATAATAATCTAATTATTCTAAAGCTTTATGTAATGAAAATAATATATTAGCACAAACCGAATTTTAATCGCTTTACTTCTTCTCTTCGTCTTTCTCCTTCAATGTGCTCGCTTCATTTTTAGCTACAATATGAGCAATTCAATACAAAATAATATTATTTACCCATTTTAATGCTAAAATTAATAAAAACAACATAAATATGCATGATTAATCAAATTAATATACTAAGCTTCCAAATTTGTAATTCTCATATCTTTCAACTCGATTATCTGTTTTCAATTTCGTCTTCACTGGAGTACTCACTAATTTATAAGCTATTATTTAACACCAATATTACTCAAAATAATCAACTTTCTCTACTACCCCTTCACCATAGCCAATTAAATCAACTAAACTTTTAATCCAATTTCATTTCTTTTTCACACTTCTAATAAGCTGAAATTCATCTTCTAATCATTTTCTATCAAGAAAATATACCTATTTCACTTAAATTTCCTAAGCTTCCATCAATGTTCTTTAATGGCAATTTTCAAAATACTTGATGAAATAAAAAATTATTGGTATGTATATGTAGAACAAGCTTTAAATATTCAAAATCTATGAAAAATTTGAAGAAAAACCATACCTTATGCTTGAATTTTGAAGAAAAAGGGTGAAAGAAATTTTTTTCTCCCCCTTCGTGAGAGAACCAGAGAGCATGAACAAAATAGAAAGAAAGAAAGATGAGAACAAATGTTCTCTGACTTTCTTTTCTTTTATTTTATATTATATAATAAAATATTATTATTTATTATAATATTATTAATTAATATATCTTTTAATAATGTTAATAATAAAAATCTTTGATTTTTTTAAAGTAATGGCAAAATTACCATTAGGTCCTTCCATCAAAATAAAAATAAAATATTTACACTTTAGTCCCTATACTTTTCCAACTTATTCAATTTGGTCCTTGAACTCAATAAAGAATTTTTTAAATAACCACATGCTCCTAATAATAATTCTCTATTTTTTCATGTCTAATAATTTCCTTTAAAAACGATCATCACTTCTTATACTATTATTTATTAATAAATCCTTTATTCAAGGACTTATACCCTAATTTTATATTTTTAAAGTGGGGATGTTACATTCACCATTCATTTTCTCATTTTTCATCAATACCATATCTATTATGATCACCTTTCCTCCCTTCTTGTTTTGTCTTGAGATTGCCTCCTTACATTGCTTCAGAATCTTCAAGCATTCATCATCATTCCAATCATGCATTATCCACTGTTTTGGCTTATGCTTTTGTGTTAATTAAATAGTGGATATTGCATGATTGGAATGATGAAGAATTCTTGAAGATTTTGAAGCGATGTAAGGAGGCCATTTCAAGACAAAACAACAAGGGAGGAAAGGTGATGATAATAGATATGGTATTGATGAAGAATGAGAAAATGAATGATGAAGTCTTCAACTCGACAGAAATGCAACTCTTTTTGGATATGGAGATGATGGTTTTGGTGACCGGAAAAGAGAGACAAGAAGAAGAATGGGCTAAACTATTTTCTGCTGCAGGTTTTAGCAACTACGAAATTACTCCTGTTTTAGGTTTGAGATCTCTTAGTAAAGTTTATCCTTAATTAAAAATTGTAGCACGAAATGTTGGGAGGTGAAATCACGAAATTTATCTTATAATATTTCAAATAAACTATCACTTTACTCTTATAGGATTTATTGTTTAATGGTTTATTTGTACCAACAATGGCATTACCATTAAGGGGTACAGTAAGAGAATGGGAAAGAAAATAATCAGAATTTTTTATCTAAATAATATAAAAAATAATTACGAAAATAATTTAGATTTTAGATTATTTATGAAAATGGGTGTTTTTTTATAGTGTGATTGAATGTTGCTAAGCTGTTACACGACATAAGACTAAGGGCATGTTTGGTTGGCTGTAATAGCCATTCTATTACATGTGTATTCAGTGGGCCCACCAATATGCATGTGTTTGGTTCAATGGAATGCCTATTACAGGCTTATTCCATTACTGTCTTATGCAGCAAAATCCCCCAATTTCTATTCCCTTCAGAAAGCACCGATTACAGCCCTGATTACAGCACCCAAAAGAGGCTCCCCACTTTACCCTCTCATTCGATTACTGTCATAGCACCGATTACAGCCTTTCTTCCTTCGGCTCCGGCCATAGCAGTCTTCACCTTCGTCGTAGAGTCCTTCAGGTAAACAGTTCTCCCTTCGTTCTTTTCACTTCACTCTCTCCGGCCATACGAGACAAGTATGATGCATTTTTCCCTTTATTTTTTACTTTGTTCTTGGATATTGCCCTTTATTTTCAATAAGATACAGGCAGTATTTGGTTTTGGAATATGATTTATTTTATTCCAAAACGAGGATCATTTTTAGGTTTGAATTGTTGGAACTTTATGAAGACTTCTTCTTTCAACTATTTTATTGTGAAAGATTTATAAGACTTTGCAAGTCTGATCTTGGTCTACTGGTTGATGGTTTTAAAGTTGAAACTTGGACTGAGTGTCTCTGTTGTCTTGTTTGCCAATATCCAAACTATCCCTTTAGGCTTATAATAATGACAATGATGAAAATGTTGCCTTACAGCAACTTAAAGTCTGTCAGGGTTCATCGTGTCTCCTTGAGGATGTATATCCTTTGTGTACATATTAATGTTATGATGCTACTTGAGTGCAAAAATTGGTTTGGGTTGCTGGTTTAATATTCTGCCGCTTTAATGTATTGATCTTGATGATACTGAAAAAAAGCTCAAATTGAATTGTTCTCTTTCTTCTGTCGGAAGCATACCGACTTTTTTGGCATTGGGTCTTTAGAATGATCAATCACTCACAAGCAAGGTAAAGTTTGTGGGTTGCTTCACTAGAGTGTCCATGGTTTTACATTAAAATTAGGGATCTCATACAATTTTGTCTTCATAGTTTTTGATTATGTATTTTGAAGCTAAATGATAATCTAGTTAATTAGGTTTTGGATTATCCACTGCTTTTGAAATTTTGATACTTTTAGGATACAATTAAAATGCCTTAAAATTTAGGGACGAATTCAAAATTTGAAGAGAAATACATATATATTTTCAAGATTTTTGGTGTGAACTCTGAGCAAGTCCAATGGCTTTTGCTGAGACGATGGTTTTGGCTGTCTTTGGGGTTCAATAAAAATGGTTCAATTTGTTACATTGTTTTTAATTAATTTTTTTGAATTTTAAAAATAAAAAAATATAAAAAAATGCATAACTGTGATCCACCATACTGAGCATAGGTATTTTGACTGAAAGAGAATCAATTTGCTAACAGAGGTGGCTTCGAAGAACCATGTTGTGAAATAGGCCTTGTGGTCTTGATCTAGTATATGAGGGTTAAAACAATAGCAAAAGTACTTAGGAACCACATACAAGCCCTATTCTGCCACACAGTTGGCATTGTGGCTTACTGGCTGCACCAAAAATAGCTAGCAGCCCTATACATGTCCACCACTAGGAGGTTCAATGTGTTGCTGGTTGTACAAATTTTGAGTGTTGCTTCTGATTCTGCATCATGTTTGCAGAAACTATGATTTGAGACCCAAAAAAGCAGGAGTAACACTCTACTAACTGTGATGATTGAGACCTTATCTTCAAATTCAGGGGATGACAGAATATTGTTTTTCATTGGTTATATTTTATTTTTTGATTTTTTTGTTCCTGATTTGCCAGCTCGATTCGTTTCATAGATTATCGTTAATTTGTTTTTAATACCTTGTGCATATATTTATCTTGGATTTTAATTTTCTAATTGCTTGTTTCTTCAAATAATGTAGTAGGTTTCTTTAATTGAGCAATATTACAATGGGAAAACTACGCCAATGGTGGACTAGCTCGTTTGCATCTACTTGGCTATTAAAACCTCACATAACTTGCCTCAAGTGATAGATCATCTGCTTTTGCT
Organism: Gossypioides kirkii; assembly: GCA_005610355.1. Classification (NCBI taxonomy): domain Eukaryota; kingdom Viridiplantae; phylum Streptophyta; class Magnoliopsida; order Malvales; family Malvaceae; genus Gossypioides; species Gossypioides kirkii. The sequence goes on along the minus strand of CP032252.1, from coordinate 5,779,892 downwards.
TTCACAAGGTCAGTCAACATTTTTTTTCATAATTTACCTATTTTCTTTCAAGATATAATTATTGTTATGTTAATGAGGTTTTTGAATTGCATACTAGCATTCATTCTTACCAATGGTGGATGAATTATTTTTTCATTTCTGGAATTTAAAGCCAGGAATAAATAATATTTGAAAGAAATTCATATGTTTCTAGACAAACATGATTTAACTGAAACACCCATTTTAAGAGAGGGAATGAAAGACCAAAGAGGATTTGGAAGCTATAAAATAGAACCTTTCTGATCATTTGATAGTCTTGATAAAGCTTGGCACGGCAATATTATCCATTTCTTTGATAGTATATAGTTAAGTAAAAGCTTTGTTTCTTGTTGCTATTAATTTAGTTACTCCTATTTAGGCTGCAAACTTAATTTAAGAAGAGCAAGGGAACTTAAAGGTCTTTACATTGTTGCTTGATGTTGAAATTCCAATATTATTTTTGAAAAGAAAATGAAATCTTAATCTAGCCTCTCTCCAAAGTAATCTTTCAAGTGTTAAAAATGAAGTAAACTTGAGACTTTTGTTTACTGGAAAGTCATTTATTTGTGCTATTGTGGTCAGTCTCAGCATTAACCAAAAGTATTTTGTTACCATACAATTCAATATAATCTTTGTGCTGTCCACACACCACGCTCCATGCATTTCCTATATATATATATATATATATATTGTAAATGCACAAGCTTGTAATAGAAGGAGGTTCAGCAAAACACCTACTTTGTGCTTCATATAAATCGAATGAAAGTAAAGGTTAATGACAATTTTGACATTTGGTTAGCTTAATAATGTATTCTGTTCCTGTAATAGGCCGTCGAGATATTGAAATTGCCCTTAACAGATCTTCTTTATATTAATATGAAGTTTTATTTTATTAATATGAAGTTTTAAACCATGTAAAATACTTTATAAAAATAATATTAAAAAAGAGATAAAGAACAGTAATTCAAAAACGGTTGGCTGAGTACGGATGACGACAATGATTAATCATAGATCATAAATTATAACATTATCTGTTAACAATGATTTATAGTTGGAATTGTATTAAGTATATGATTTGAAGATTTATAACACTTTAATATCTTGCAGTAATGGCTTGTTTACCTTTAATAGTACAAAGTGAAAGGCGTAGAAGAATTGGTCTTGCTGTGACAGTATGGTTGCAAATGTGCACAGTTGCAAGTTGGTTCTTAGTTTCATTGGCTACCGTCTATAGCCTACATACTTATAGACCAAGGATTAGATCATATATTTTAGATTTTTATGCAAAACGAGATTATGTGAAAAGACTTGTATATGCTAGTGATGAGACTTGTATTGAACAAGTTAGGATGAATAGAATTACTTTTTTTAAACTATGTGAGATGTTACAAACTTTAGGAGAATTGAAGTCGTCAAGGAAAATGCTTGTTGATGAGCAAGTGGCAATGTTTTTACATATTATTTCTCATCACCTTAAAAATCGAGTTATCAAGCATCACTTTAATAGGTCTGCGGAAACCGTTAGCAGATCATTTCACAATGTTTTAAATGCTGTCATACGCTTACATGATGTGCTATTTAAAAAGGCAGAGCTAATTATGGCTAATTCTACAAACCTAAGGTGGAAATGGTTCAAGGTATTGGAGTGAGTTTCAATATAGCTCGTACATCATTTAGTTGATTTAGATTTAAATATAGCATCCTAACTCGAGGTTTTATACATTTCGTGTAGAATTGCTTAGGTGCTTTAGATGGAACCCACATTAAGATTAGGGTTCCAATAGTTGGTAAACCTAGATATCGAACGCGAAAGGGTGACATAGCAACAAATATGTTAGGTGTTTGTACACCTGATATGCATTTTGTTTATGTTCTTCCCGGTTGGGAAGGTTCTGTTGCTGATGGACGGGTTCTTCGAGATGCCATTAGTAGGAGACATGGATTGAAGGTTCCTCATGGTAAAGTACAGAATTAGAGGAATTTGAATTAATTTTTAAGATCATACTTTTTTCGAAAAACTGACCATGATAATTAGTTTTTTTTCTTTTCTTATAGGTTGTTATTATCTAGTTGATGCTGGTTATACAAACTGTGAAGGATTTCTTGCGCCTTTTAGAGGACAAAGATATCATTTGAATGAGTGGCGTTAGGGTTACCAACCAAGTACTCCAGAAGAATTTTTCAATATGAAACATGCTTCAGCACGCAATGTTATTGAAAGATGCTTTGGGTTATTAAAACTTAGATGGGGAATACTTAGGAGTCCATCATTCTATCCTGTGAGAGTGCATAATAGAATCTTTATTGCATGTTGTTTGCTCCATAATTTTATTCGAACCTACATGAGTCTTGATCCTATTGAAGCGGAGTTGGAAGAACAATTATCTAGTAATTTGGTAGATGAGGGTGAGTCGAATATTGTAAACATTCATCCATTGGATGCATGGGCTACTTGGAGAATGGAACTAGCCAATCAAATGTTCTATGAATGGCAAACATCTAGAAATTAGTTAGGTTTATTAAAACACAGTAGAAGGTTAATTTCTTTATTTTATTTAATGTACCTAGTTTATGAAACTTTGGTGGTGTTTGAATTGTCTTTATGTATTGTACTAGACTTGTTGGATTACAAATTTAATCTATTTTCTTTTGATTCGTCATGTGTTATAATTTTATAAAGTGTTAATCTTCTCATTCATGATATCAAGCCTAATTTTATTTTGTGTTTTTCTCTTAAGATAGTTATGTTAGGCTTTTCACAATCAACTGCTTCTTCTCAAAATTCTCGAGGAACTAAAAGGAAATGGATTCCAGAAGAAGATGTTGCGTTAGTTGCTTGTATGGTTGACTCGCACAATGTCGGAACCTTTAACACCGATACGGGGTTCAAGGCCGGTTATTTAAATGAGCTAGAAAAGATGTTAGAAAAAGTTTTACCTCATGCAAAGTTGAAGGCTAAACCTAATCTTGAATCGAGGATTAGGACATTGAAAAGGGATTGGGCAATCGTTTATGACATGCTCAGTGGAAAAGACAATAGCAGCTTTGGTTGGGATGAGCATAGACAACTTGTTGTTGCCGAAGATGCTGTGTGGAACTCGTATATAAGTGTAAGAATTATTTCATGTCTTTATTATCTTGCTTTGACCTGACTTATATCTAATATGAATTTCTCCTTTTTTTATAGAGTCATAAAGAAGCCGGTCAATTCAGACATCGCAGTTTCCCTTATTATGACCAACTTACTGCCATCTACGCAAAAGATCGTGCCACTGGGAAAGATGCTCAAACAGCCGCTGATATTATTGAAGAAATAGATGCTGAAGATGTAGCTACTGCAAATACTCATGAAGAAGGAAACAATTACCATGAGTGTGAGGCTGATGTTTCTTTAGATGAGATGGATCTCTCAGGTACACAACCGCAACAATCTAGAAATGAAGATGATTCCAGGTTTTCAAAGAAGAAAAAAAAGATTTCTGATGCAAGTGAACAAATTTCTTCTACTTCATTTCTTGAGGCTGCCACATTATTAGGGAAAAATATACAGACTGTTGTCCTTGAAATAAGCAGAAGCATTGCCTCCGAAGTGCCAATTCAACAAAAGTCAAAAATGATCATTCAAGAAAGTGCTCAAAAATTATATCCGACTTTATGCGAAGTAGTAGGATTAACTGAGGATGAACGATATTGTGCGTTGAGCAAAATCCCAGACAATCCAACGCAAATGATCGTTTTCTTTAGTCTACCTTCTTTTGTGTGATTGGAATGGGTGAGAAGATTTCTTTCTGACCATTAAAAATCATGGTTGTGTTGGTGTTGTTTTGTTAACTTTTTGTATATGTAATATTTGGATCGTAAGATGCCATTAATAGAATATCGCAGACTGTTGTAACTCTTTGATGTTATAAAATTTAACATATAGATTATTACATGTAGATTATGTTTGAATGTAAAATGTAATTATCAAGCTATTTATATTTCTAATCTTTTATTTTTTAGTTTAGAAGATAATTAAATTATTTATTTTGTTAATAATATTTAATCATATTATATATGCATCATAATTTAAAACTAAAAAAAATAGGTTATATATTATTTTTCTAATATTATATATTATAATTTTTACTAATTCATATTTTAATAATATTATTAAATTATATATTATTTTATTAAATTGTATTTAATAATAATTATGTTAAAATATAATTAAATTAATTAATATTTTTATTAAATTATATTTAATAATAATCATTAAAATTTAATAACAATAATCATCTAACTAAAAAAATTCTGTTAAGGGTACTTTAGTCATTTAAGCATTTTTTCTTATGCTATTACAGCATCATTCCATTCAACCAAATACAAAAATATTATTACAGCTCTATTCCATTCCAATCAACCAAACAATTGAATTACTGATTACAGTCCTATTCCATTACAGTTCTATTCCATTACAGCGAACCAAACGTAATGTAAATCTCTTTCAATCATATGTCAATCATTAGGCGGCACGTGAAAGAATTTTTTTAAAAATGGAAAAATAAAAAAATATAAATGTAGTTAATTGAATCTTAACTCGATTGGTATTGGTATTGTCAGTATAGAAGAATATAAGTTCGAACATGTTCAAGCACATTTTATACTTTTATTTAAATGTTGAGAAAGAGTTATGAGTAGTTCTAGATATTTCATAAAAAATATAAATATATATAAAAAAAACTATTGGTAAATAAAAATGTCAAAGAAAAAATATAACTACAAATTATTTTCAAAACAAAACTTAGGGGCAAAGTATAATTTTTGGGTAAATTAACTTGTAGTTACTCTAGAATTAGATCATTTCTGTTTTGGTCATTCTAATTTTTTTTATTATTGATTTAATCACCTTTTAATTAAAGTGACCAAATTGAAGTTAAATCTAACTAAATACTCTCATTTTCTTTTTATTTATTTTTTCATTACTGGGAAGGAAAGAAAGAGCATAGGAGATCGAGTGGACAGAAGAAAAAAGGAAAGCAGAAAAGGAGAGGAAAAATAAAGAAATAAAGGATTTAGTGGTGGAAGAAATGAATTTAATGGTGGAGTGATCAATTTAATTAATGATGATGATCAAGTTAATATAAAACTACTCACTATCTCAAATACTTACAATAAGTGATCCTAAATCTATCACACACAAGTAACAATTTTCTCACATTCGTACTTTGAAGACGGACACTCTCACCACTGAATTCACCCCTGTGAACTTAGCAAGTAAAATCACAAAACAAAAAGATTTACTATAACAATGCACTCATACAATAAAGTCTTCACTTTAATAAATTAAGTGTTATCTCTCTCAACACAATAAACTATACAAATTTCTCAATTTTATGGAATATTTCGAAACTTGTTAATGTAAAGAAAATCTATCATAATCCCTATAAAACAATAATAAGATACATTGAATAAAATTCAAATTAATTTTCTTAATTGCAAGCATCTTTTCCCTTATTTTTAGCATAACATAGAATATTTGAGATTATATAATTAAAAGAAATTTAAGTTTTATAGACAATTATCAAATATGAATTATTTGAGTTGATTTTGTTAAGAATAATATGCAAACTGTTGCATTGTGACTCTTATTTCAAGTCAAATTTGAAAAATAATATTTCAGTTAAAATCTGTTTAATTGTTTTAATTAAACTCTGTTTATTTGTTTGAGTCAGACACTTATTAGTCTAGATTATTTTATTATTATTTGACCTAAAAATTTAACCTATAAATAGGTTTTTTTACAACCTTAGAATAAACACCCATTAGATACACCCATTAAAGTTTAGAACTCCTAACACTTTTGGAGAATTTAGTATTTATGTTTTGAGGGTTCTTTGTTTTCGGGTTTTTTGGGTTTAGTTTTTATCTCCATCTTTTGTACTCTTCATTTTTTTGCCATTATAGTAAAATTATCTTTCCTCGTGGTTTTTTATCCTCTTCGGAGGAGTTTTTTCACGTTAAATTTGTGTGTTCAATTTCTTAATTTCTTTCGCTATATTTTAACTTGTTCGTTGCTTAATTGAGCTGATCCCCAACACAAACATATAATAAAAATTTAAAATTTAAAAGGATATTAAATTAAGTTATTTTAATATTGTAGTAACAAATCGGTTGACATTATCAATGGATAAAAAACTCAACAATTTATTCAATTTATTTTGATGTTTTGAAATATAAAATTTTAATATCAAAAAGAGAAATTTAAAATCTTCGGCAATGGAATAAACAAGTATAAAAAATTAAATTTTTTGTGTATTATTTTAGTTTCTCCCACTTTTTCACTTTAATTCTTGATTTTTTTTTACTTCAATCAATACTTTAAAAAATATTTTTTGGTGACTAAAATGAACGTGTAAACATGATGTGGCATGTACAGTTAATCGCCATTGTAACACCTCAAAACCCGACCTAGAGTTTAGACCAGATTCTGGAGGTCACATTGACCACCGAAATAGCTCAAAACAAAATGTCATTCAAATTTCTTAAAATATTTCAAAAACCTCTTTTACTCATGTTTCAAAGAAATTATTAGAAATATTTACTTAGATTTTGCAAACATTAACTCGATTGACGCTTAAATTATCTTAAAACCATATTAAAATACTTACGTACTAGCTTTGAAACCAAAATGGATTTAATAATCTTGATATTCAAGTTCCAAACAAGTAATACAACGTAAAAGTACGACCCTTTTATAGTCAATTGCAATTTAATCAAATACTTAAAACTGTCTAGTTTCCAAAGTAAACAACATACTTTAAATCAAATAATGGTGCAAAACACGAAAATTCACATAGAAAACATCCCTAATTACAATTGTTTAAGAACACAAAGTAAAATAAAATAAAGGAAGGGGAAAGAGATAGGAAATTTGATAAACATATTTGGGGAGATTAGGCCGCTTCAGTATTGATTCTTTAATCATCGGTTTTGTGGATTTTACTTCAATCAATTAGTCGCTACCCTAGCATGATCTTTCGATCTTCCACCAACATAATGAGTCAATAGAGACAACTTATCGCTATATGTCATAGTTTAAACTGGTTTGGGCCGGGGTAAAGGTGTACACGAATGGGCAATACCAATTTTAGATTCATTTCCACCTAGTTGACTTTCTAGGGTAGTTAGACCTAGTGTTTGTTTCACGTTCTTCTTTTCTCAAATAGTTGATCCAATTGAAAATCCCTGTATACAATAATTAAATAACCATACTTCCACTCCCTAATCTCCCACAATGAAATTAGTTCCTCATGATTTTGTAACACCCTAAACTCGACCTAGAAGGAACGACTAAGTTAAGAATGTTACAAAGTCATCACAGAAACAAAGTACGATAATACCTTGAAAGCAAACACATAGTAGTTTCATATAAAGATAAAAATAGGTTCAACACCAACTTAGCAGCATCCATATTAATTCGAAAATCCTACAATCAAGTTTATCGTAGCACAAACATAACTAGCTATAAATCTTGAATATCCTAGAGTGACTGAGCTCCTCGTTCGCCGATCGTCAAGTTTGGGAAGACCTTGAAATAGCATTAAACGAGTTAGTGTGAAACATAACGATACTTTGTAAATCTCATCAACTATTAAATGAGTTAGTGTGAAACACAACAATACTTTGTAAATCTCATCAACTTAATTCGTAGAAGCATTTATCCAGTTCTATACTCAGATCCACAGTTCTCAACCAATTAGTCAGTGGTATTACAGTTCATTGACAGTCTAGCAGTGTTTACAGTGTCACAGCTAGTTCAGTGATAATATTGCAGTGTTTACAGTTTCACTACCAGTTTAATAGTAATATCGCAGTGTTTACAGTGTCACTGCCAATTCAGTAGTAATGTCACAGTGTTTACAGTGTCACTGCTAGTTCAGTGATAGCATTGTAGTGTTTATAGTGTTACTGGTTGTTCAGTAACATTATCACTGTAACACCCCTACACCCGGTTCACATGTATAAACCCGATATAAGAGTATTACATACAGTGTCAGAGAATTAAAAACGAGTATAACAAAATTTTCTTTCAAATACTGTGTAATTGAATCGTTTTACTCAAAGTATCACCAAATAATCAAGTATAATCAAAATCGAGACTTAAAACCAGTTTAAAAATAATGAAAATGTAATTTTTACTCAAAACAGGGCAAATATCGATACCACCATAAAAATATTAATACCTCTTTTCTAAAATCAAGAAATATAGCTAGAAACTTCAAACTAACCCCCTGAAATTATATAAAAACTTTGCCAAAAAATCAATTCAGTCTAAAACACAATTCCATTCAAAATTCATCATCTCATTTCATAAGTTCATAGTATTCCAAAATAACATTTATAACCCATTCATTGACGACATATAAGTACCATTTGTACATGCCATTTTACGTCAAAATAACTATACCTTATCTTGTAATCTTCCAATGTTGATGTGATTTGATGAGAGGTGCCTAATCCAACCTTAGCTTCTCAGAGATCTTGTACCTACACGTTAAGCCGGTGAAGGCTTAGTAAGTACTACAAGAGTCATTAATCATTCATCTTTTAATCACACATTTCAAACTCATTCATATAATTATTTATTTATGTAAAATACATACCTTTTATGTGTATAACATTTAACTTACAGTAGTGTTATGAATTCACATATTCTTCCTCATTTCACATTTTAGCCATTCCAATCTCTTAGCTTACTTAGTTTTATCATTCTTTGATTTCTTATACATATATTGTACTTACCTTTCATGTAATTATCATTTCACTTACCTCAATGTCACAATTTGCACATTCTTTCTTTTTCACATTGTTTACCCTATTAACAAGACTCGGACCTTGGCGGATACACGGATCCAACCAAACACACCAGAATGGCACCCAATGCCTTATCGGATAGTTCGAAGCAATAAAGTGACACCCAGTGTCTCATCAGCCTAGCCGAAGTAAAGTGGTACTCAGTACCTCATCAAATCTATCCGAATTAAAATAATGACACCAAGTGTCTCATCGACTCAAGGTCGAAGTATCCCTGAACTCTTCCAATCCTATGGCATGCCAACTATATCCTACTCAACCCGACTAGTTAATAGGGATTTTCAATTTACATTTCATATCCTTTCAATTCCAATTTCACTTTCACTTTCACTTTAAATTTTGATCTCAAATCATTCAAATTCAATTCAAATATACTATTAATTCAATATAATTTTTCATTCATCTCAATATTAACGCTTACCTTATATTCACTTATTAAATATAAATATCGAAATAAACATTAAATAGTGAACAATTTGGATTATAGTAATACAAATCAATAACAAATTAATTTAACCAAATAACAACCAAATATCATAAACAGTTAGGTACTAATAACTTTGGAAGCCTTTGATTTATCCATTTCGTTCTCATTTCTCAATTTCATCACATATCACTTTATATGCATCAATTTTTCATTTCTATTCAATTTTTTTTCTTTTTTTTACATTAATTTTCAAAGCTGTACATTTGAGTCACCGTCACTAAATTATTCATATCTTGAGCTGCAGAAGCCGAAATTATAATCCACTTGATGATTCTGAAATTAGACTCAAATATCTTTTTACCATAAAAATTTCAGAATTTTTACTTTAGCCAATTTGTACAGTAAATTCTTTCAATTTACCCCTTCTCTGCTGCCTAACAGTTTCGACCTTTCCTTACTAAAAATTATTTATCTTTTAATACAGGAATCCAATAATGTTCCGTTTGTTTCTTTTGAAAATAGACTCATTAAGGATTCAACCATATAAATTTCAGTCTATAATAATTTTTCTACATTTTTCTATGATTTTTCAAAATCAGAACAGGGGAACTCGAACCTACTCTGACCTTGTTACACAAAAACTAGTATATCTCTAAATATACAATTCCTTTTATTTCACTGTTTCTTGCATATGAAACTACACTCAATAAGCTTTAATTACATATTTAATTAATCTCTTAAATCTTTTTATACAATTTTTGGTGAATTTTTGAAGTTATTCCTCTGATTCTTTCCAATCTGTTTTAATGAGAATAATTCCTTTCTCATGTTTCTTTATACTAAATTTCATTCAATCATACATAATTAACATACTTATAATTAAACATCTCATTTTCATCATGATTAATCATATATATTAAAATTATAAACACTTTAACTTAATTGTTACTAAGTCTTTTAATACTTGTAGTACTTACCTCACTTGTAGATAAGTTCTTCTCACACCTTAGCTTTCTCCTTTCCTTTTTCTTCAATTTGGTCCTTCTCCTTCTTCCCTCTTTCTTCAATTTCATACAAACACATATAAGCTTAAGACTAAAATTCAATACTTTTTCATACTAGATTATGTAAATATACATGTATGTCATGAAAATTGAATCATCTCCTATCTTTGTTCTTGAATTTCCAAAATTCTAATTCAATCCCTATCCACTTTAACACTTCAAAGTGGACTCTATAAAGAAATTAAGGTGTCTACTAACTTCTCTCTATGCCTTTCTTAAGGAAATTTCAAAGAAAATGGAGGATTTTGAAGCATGGAGGGCTTAACAATGGTGAAGGGACTAAATTGGAATAAAAGCAAAAGTTTGGATGGAGAAGAATGACATGGACGGTTGGACTTTTTAAAGAGAAGATTATATTTTCATCTTTTATTTCCTTTTTCTTTTCTCAATTTCTCTAGAATTTTCCACTAAAATATCTCTCTTTAATAAAAATGGTAAAATTCACTTTTAGTCCCTAAGCCTTCCAACTTTACAATTTGGCCCAAAACTTTGCCTCCAAAAATATCTTCCACCAAGTTACTCTTTTTCCCCTCCTTAATCAATCTAATTCCCATGATGACTCATAATTCAATTTGGATAAATTATTATTTAGTCCTTCCTCCTTTCTCACAATTACTAATTAATCCTTAAATTTTCCTAATCTTCTTATTTTAGCTACATATTCTAATTCTTGACTCCTTCCCTATGCTGTTCCAACTCCGGTTCAAAAACGCGGATGTTACAAACGCAGTGTTTGCAGTGTCACTGCCAGTTATAAACGTTTCAACGAGGATAATCCACTGTAACAGTTATAAACGCCTGTCTGCAAGCTTTTTCTAAAATTTTCTCATAATTGGATCTCAAGTAGCTATTTTTCTTGGATCAGTACCTAAAGGAATACCTAAGTAATTAAATGGTAAATTCCCAATCTCGCATTGACATAATGTTGCCATCCGCAAAAGAAACTCCTTTTCTGTCCCAAATCCCACTAAACATGATTTCTGGAAATTAATGCTAAGACTAAAAAGATTCGAAGGACCTTAAAATATATTTAATATTTCGAACATACTCTTCCTCAGCTTTCAAAAAGAGAACCATATCGTTTGTAAATTGTAGATGAGAGAATGATTCATTCAGGATTATATCCTGAATACCACCAATTAATCCGATATCTTTAGCCTTCTCAAAACATCAAGTGAAGCGCTTCTATAACCAAAATAAACATAAACGGAGAAAGCGGATCCGTTGACAAGAACAACCATTCTTGTCGCACTCATATATCCACACTCTCCATTTAACCCAAACCCCATATGAAAAAGCAAAAAATAAAAAAAAAATTCCTATCTTACACAATCGTAGGCTTTTGAGAAATCTAGCTTCAATATTTCATTTGCCACCAGAATTCCATAAAAAGTTTGTCTCCCTTTTATAAATGCACACTGAGTAGCACTTACTACGCCATCAATAACCTCTCGGATTGGTCTAGACAACACCCAAGCCATTATTTTATGCGAAGATCCCACCAAACAAATCGGTCTAAAATTCGTGATATCATTTAGGCACTCTATTTTGGGAATAAAAGCTATGAATGAAGAGTTTATACTCTTTTCAAGCTTTCGAATCTAAAAAACCCCATCATCAGATTGAATAAATCTTGAACGAGCGGGCCCAAAAATAACAATTGAATGAATAAAAATCATTTTTGTCTGTTAAAAACATTTTTTTTATTTTTTATTTGTTATGAATTAGATTTATTGATTGGTTGCATTACTTTGTTCATATTTGCAAACAGAGTAATTAGTAATGGAGTTTAGTGGATTTATAGTGGGTCAAAATTTTTATAAGATAAACTGTGTGTGGGTGATTTGTTTTCTTTTGAAATTCTTCTAATATTCATCGTACAAAAAATTTTCAACGAGCGTCCAAAAATAATGATTGAATGAATAAAATCATTTTTCTATTTAAAATATTGTATATTTTTTTCTTGTGATGAATTAGATTTATTGGTAGGTAGCATTTCCTTGTCTATATTTGAAAAGAGAATAATTAATAATGGAGTTTAATGGAATTATAGTGGGGTCAAAATTTTTATAAGATAAAGTGTGTGTGGGTGATGTTTCTTCTCCCAAAATTCTTCTACCATTCATCATACAAAAAAATCTTGAACAAGCGGGCCCAAAAATAACGATTGAATGAATAAAAATCATTTTTGTCTGTCAAAAACATTTTCTATTTTTTTATTGATATGAATCAGATTTATTAATTGGTTGCATTACTTTGTTCATATTTGCAAACAGAGTAATTAATAATAGAGTTTAGTGAAATTATAGTGGGTCAAAATTTTTATAAGATAAATTGTGTGTGGGTGATTTTTTTCTTTTGAAATTCTTCTAATATTTATCGTACGAAAAAATCTTCAACGAGCGTCCAAAAATAATGACTGAATGAATAAAATCATTTTTTCTATTTAAAATATTTTATATTTTTTTCTTGTGATGAATTAGATTTATTGGTAGGTAGCATTTCCTTGTCTATATATATTTTTGGGTAAACTGTAAAAATAGTCACTTTTGTTTACTTCAGATTACATTTTAGTCATTTATGTTTGAAATGTTACGTTTTAGTCATTTATGTTAGTATTTTGTTACGAAGTGATCACTGTGTCGTTAAGTTCCGTTATCTCCCTAACGGGAATCCTATGTGGCAGTCCATTTGGATTTCCAAATGGAATGAAAATAAATCTTTAATTAAATAAATTTAATTAATTAAAATTTTTAAATCCTAAACCTTAATTGAAAACACCTAAACCCATTTCCACACACCTCTCTTCTTAATCTCCATCTTCTTCCTTTTTGATTCCAATATCTTTAGTTACAAATTTGTCTCAAAGCTTGAATCTTTAAAACCCATTAACCCAAAGATTCAATATCTTTGATTCCAATATCTTCTTCCCGTTAAGTTTCTTTGAGTTAATGGGTTTCAAAGATTCAAACTTTGAGACAGATTTGTAACTAAAGATATTGGAATAAAAAAAGAAGAAGATGAAGATGAAGAAGGGAGGTGTGTTACGATTTTTTTAATTAAGGTTTAGGGTTTAAAAATTTTAATTAATTAAAGATTTATTCTCATCCCATTTGAAAATCCGAGTTGACACTTAAAATCTAATTGGACTGCCACGTAGGATTACCGTTAGGGAGATAAAGGAACTTAACGGCACAGTGATCACTTCGTAACAAAATACTAACATAAGTGACTAAAACGCAACATTTCAAACATAAGTGACTAAAATGTAACCTGAGACAAATAAAAATGACTATTTTTATAGTTTATCTTTTTTTTTGAATATTTCCTTGTCTATATATTTGAAAAGAGAATAATTAATAATGGAGTTTAGTGGGGTTATAGTGGGGTCCAAATTTTTATAAGATAAAATGTGTGTGGGTGATTTATTTCTTCCAATGTTCTTCTAACATTCATAGTACAGAAAAATCTTCAACAAGTGGTCCAAAAGTAAATAATAAAAATTAAAAAACGTGATATATTATTTGATAAATGGAAAAGAAAATAGAAGTGTTAGGTTTTGATACCTCTTGAGAATTTATTTACGCAATCAAATTTTTTTTTCTATATATGTAGGATCTTGCCTAAAGAGCAATACATTATCAAACTGCAGTACAAGATTTGATTTAAGTTCAATTCACTCACCAAGTTGTAACCTCACTTCTATACATCAAGTAAAACACTCACCACTAAGACTTTCTCCTTGAAAGCTTAGTTACAAATTAAACACGAAAAATAATTTGTTTACAAAGTAATTATAGTGAAAATGAGTTCCACTCCAAAACTTCAACTAAGGAAATACATTCAAATTGAAAGTGTTTAAAAAAAATCTTTCCTTGATTGATGTTCAACACGAATCATTCCACTCAATTTGTACTCCAAATCTTCAAAGTGATGTAAGAAAAAAATTAAAAAATTTCAATTAAAAAGATATCGATAAATTTTTACAAGTTTGCAAAGCAATCCAAATATTTCAAAAGTGCAACCAAATCTAGTAAAACTATTGCACGAATTAAAAACATGACTATCGTTTCAATCAAAGGGTTAAGTTGTAATTAGAAAAAAAAAAGAAGAGAAAACTTATTTTTATTATACAATCAATTAAATTAGATTAACTAAATCTTATCGTTTTGATAATATAAATTAAATTTTTAAACAATTTCATTATAAGTTCTGATCATATATATTGTTTTTGAGATCATGTCTGGAACTATGCATAGTCTTTCCCTAATGCGGTCGTTAGGTTTACATATATATATTTCTAGATTACTTTTTCAATTTGTTAATATTGTAGGAATTATTTGTATTCTTTAATTTCTTTATTTATTTCTTCAAGTATTAAATCGAGGAAAGCTTTTTCTCAAAAAGAAAAGGTAAATTGTCCATTAATCCCTTTAAAATTCAGTCATTTCTATTTTGGTTACCTTAAATTTTTTTGTATTAACTTGATCATCACCGTTAATTGACTACTCCACCCTTAAATTCACCCCTTCCACCATTAAATCATTTATTCATTTATTTTTTTTCCTTTCCTTTCCTTTCCTTTCATTCTTTCGTTCTTGATGTTTTTCTTTCCACTCGATCTCCAATGCTTTTTCTTTCCTTCCCATTAATGAAAAAAGAAATAAAAAGAAAATGAGAGTATTTAGTTAGATTTAACTATGAAGTGATCAATTTAGTCACTTTAATTAATAAAGGTGATTAAATCAACAATAAAAAAATTTGAATGACCAAAACAGAAACGATTTAATTCTAGAGTAACTAATAGGTTAATTTACCAAAAACTCATGCTTTTCTCTTAATAAGTTTTATATTTTTATTTTCATTGAGAGTTAATAATTTTATTTTCTTATAAAATGTCTAGAATTACTCATAATTTTTTTCAACCTTTAAATAAGAGGATAAAACCTACTTGAACATGTTTGAACTTATATTCTTCTATACTGACAACAATATCCACGTCAATCGAATAAAGATTCAATTGACTACATTTATATTTTTTATTTTTTCATTTTTAAAAAAAATTCTTACCCGTTCCGCTTAATGATTGACATATGATTTGATGAGATTTAAGCTTTGTTTAATAGTGCTTTTTTAATTAAGGATAAACTTCAATAAGAGATCTCAAACCTAAAATAGGAGTAATTTCGTAGTTACTAAAACCTGCAGCAAAAAATAGTTTAGCCCATTCTTCTTCTTCTCTCTCTTTTCCGGTCACCAAAACCATCATCAGCATATCGAAGAAGAGCTGTGTTTCTGTCGAGTTCAAGGCTTCATCATTCATTTTCTCATTCTTGATCAATACCACATCTATTATCATCACCTTTCCTCCCTTGTTGTTTTGTCTTGAAATTGCCTCCTTACATCGCTTCAAAATCTTCAAGCATTCTTCATCATTCCAATCATGCAATATCCACTGTTTAATTACCATAAAAGCATAAGTCATTCATTGATCCAAATGATATGATTATATCTATTGCACATTATTGATAAAACAGAGATAATTGATAAAAGATTTAGCAGAAAAACCTTTAGTAAAATTGCATCTGAAGCTGGAACTTCCTTAAACATGTCACCTGCAACATATTTCAAGTTCCCACTATCTTGTAAGTTAGCAACAACATGAGGAAGATCAAACACAATACACTCCAAGTGTGGAAACGCATCAACAATGGCCTTGCCCAATGTTCCGGTACCACCTCCAACATCCACCAACGAATTCAATCCCTCGAACATCTTTTCGCACTTGTCAATAAGAATGCTAGTAACCAATCGAGCATCGCTAGCCATGCCTTCATTAAACAAATTGTTTAGCTTTTGGTCGTGGCCAGCATAGTCCCAGATTGTCTTTCCATGTGTGGTATGAAATGGAGTATGGTCATTATTTTGGAACCAGGTGCCTAAACAATGCCAGGGCTCTGTTAAAATAGGATCCAACATAGCTTTCAAAAAAGGTGTTACGCTTAAGGGATTATCCTCAAGTAGGAGACGAGAAGCGTTCGTAAGAACATAACCATCTTCTTGAGCATCATTGCATAACTTTCGCTGTGCAAAGAAGCCGGAATGAACTAAAATACGCATGAGGCGGTAGATGTTGCATGCCTTGGTAGGGTTGAGCGTTGGGAGTGCAGCAACCAACTCAGTAATGGTCATGGGCTTTCCATGGTTTTGAATTATATCTGGGATACCTAAATCTATTGCACATTTGAGAGACATGGAATTTATGAAATTGAACATGTGGTTCCAAACGTGAGTTTGAGCTTGAAGTAGCTCATTAACATGCTCCCCGTTCGCATTCACCATATCCATCTTAGCCAAGGTCTTTTGGCCTTGCCCTGAACCCACGTAGCTCTGGAATTTGTTATTTATAGACCGTGAAACATTTCTCTAAGAATGGCTTTACTCTGAATCCGCATAGCACTGAAATATGCCCTCTCGTGGCCATTGGTTCCCATGCTGTCACGTTTCCATAATGGAGTTAAATCTGTTAATTTTAATAATAGTAAATGAGGCCAACGCTACCTTAAAGAATTGAAATGAAATAAGATATTTCAAAGGTGAGATGATATGCCATCCAAATCCAATATCGTCTTTGCACAAATTCAACTCAGTTAATTCCCTGCATAGTTCAAGATAGGCCCATGACGGGCTTTGTCAAAGATGGCATTGTGGAAATACGAGTCAAGGTGAAGATTTGTTGAATTATGACTCCTATTTCAAGTCAAATTAGAGAAATAATCTTTCAGTTAAACTCTTTTTAATTGTTTCAATTAAACTCTGTTTATTTGTTTGAGTTAAACTCTTATTAGTCTAGATTATTTTATTATTATTTGACCTAAAAATTTAGCTTATAAATAAGCTCTTTTACAACCTTATTAGTAAAATTGCATCTGAAGCTGGAACTTCCTTAAACATGTCACCTGCAACATATTTCAAGTTCCCACTATCTTGTAAGTTAGCAACAACATGAGGAAGATCAAACACAATACACTCCAAGTGTGGAAACGCATCAACAATGGCCTTGCCCAATGTTCCGGTACCACCTCCAACATCCACCAACGAATTCAATCCCTCGAACATCTTTTCGCACTTGTCAATAAGAATGCTAGTAACCAATCGAGCATCGCTAGCCATGCCTTCATTAAACAAATTGTTTAGCTTTTGGTCGTGGCCAGCATAGTCCCAGATTGTCTTTCCATGTGTGGTATGAAATGGAGTATGGTCATTATTTTGGAACCAGGTGCCTAAACAATGCCAGGGCTCTGTTAAAATAGGATCCAACATAGCTTTCAAAAAAGGTGTTACGCTTAAGGGATTATCCTCAAGTAGGAGACGAGAAGCGTTCGTAAGAACATAACCATCTTCTTGAGCATCATTGCATAACTTTCGCTGTGCAAAGAAGCCGGAATGAACTAAAATACGCATGAGGCGGTAGATGTTGCATGCCTTGGTAGGGTTGAGCGTTGGGAGTGCAGCAACCAACTCAGTAATGGTCATGGGCTTTCCATGGTTTTGAATAATATCTGGGATACCTAAATCAATTGCACATTTGAGAGACATGGAATTTATGAAATTGAACATGTGGTTCCAAACGTGAGCTTGAGCTTGAAGTAGCTCATTAGCATGCTCCCCGGTCGCATTCACCATATCCATCTTAGTCAAGGCCTTTCGGCTTGCTCTGAACCCACATAGCACTGGAATTTGCTATTTATAGACAGTGAAACATATTATAAGTATGGCTCTGCTCTGAATCTGCATAGCAGTGAAATTTTATGGAGTTGTTTCGTGGCCATTGCTCCCCATAATTTTACGTCTCAATAATGGAGTTCTTTTATGGAAACAATGGAGTTGGAGTTAAATCTGTTAATTTTTATTATAATAAATGAGCCCAAATTGTAAAGGGGAGTTGATCTGCCATCCAATCAGTGGCGCATATACGGTAGCTGGTAGGCCCCGAAAGCTGGAATCTTTTGTTTATGTGTCAATGTGCGATTTATCAAAATCAAACGAGTTAACTATTTTTTTATTTGTGTTTTTTTATTTCGAGATACATGACATTTATCCTTTATTCAGTCAAGCATGTGTATTGGGAATCTTTCTCATTATGTGTGACGGCCATTCAATAAGATTATTACACAAATCAAGAAAATATGAGAAGATTAATTTTAAAGTGGTATTTATACATTAGAAGTACAAGTAATTTTTTTTTGAATTTGTTCAAGTAATTTTAAAATATTGACATATAAATATTTTAAAAATATTTTATTATAGTCTTATTGAATCCTTGTCAATTCTTAATTTTATTTGTGAAGTTTAAAAATTTTATTAGCAGTGTAGTTGTTGAATTATGATTCCTATTTCAAGTCAAATTTGAGAAATAATCTTTCAGTTAAACTCTGTTTAAT
Organism: Gossypioides kirkii; assembly: GCA_005610355.1. NCBI lineage: Eukaryota > Viridiplantae > Streptophyta > Magnoliopsida > Malvales > Malvaceae > Gossypioides > Gossypioides kirkii. Next base: position 5,761,083 of record CP032252.1, on the reverse strand, counting down.
TGTTTCAATTAAACTCTGTTTATTTGTTTGAGTCAAACTCTTATTAGTCTAGATTATTTTATTAGCATTTGACCTAAAAATTTAGCCTATAAATAGGCTCTTTCACAACCTTAGAAAATACACTCATTAGATACACCCATTAAAATTTAGAACTCCTAACACTTTTGAAGAATTTAGTGTTTATGTTTTGAGGGTTCTTTGTTTTCGGATTTTCGAGGTTTAATTTTTATCTCCATCTTTTGTACTCTTCGTTCTTTGCCATAATATTAACATTATCTTTGCTCGTGGTTTTTTATCCTCTTGGGAGGAGTTTTTTCACGTTAAATTTGTGTGTTCAATTTCTCAATTTCTTCCGCTATTTTTAACTTGTTCGTTGATTAATTGGGTCGATCCCCAACAAGTGGTATCAAAGCTAGTTTGATTTTCGCAGATCAACCGGTTCAGATATGGCAACAACAAGGTTCGACATTGAGAAGTTCGATGGTGTCACAAATTTCAATCTGTGACAAGTTCAGATAATGGTAATTCTAGTTCAGATCGACTTGAAAAAAGTCGTTACCGAGAAAAAACCCGATAATTTAGATCAATCAGAATGGGAAAAGGTTGATGAAAAGGCCTTGTCTGCAATCCAGTTGTGCCTCGCGAATAGGGTATTGCAAGAGGTATTGATGGAGAAGACCTCATCCGCCTTGTGAAAAAGGCTAGAAACTCTTTATGCGACTAAGTCTCTGGCTAATCGTTTAGTGTTGAAACGACGTCTATTTACGTTTCGCATGAATGAAGGTGAGCTTCTTAGAGATCACATCAGTCAATTCATTACTCTTTTGAATGATTTAAATAATGTTGAGGTTCAGATTATCGATGAGGATCAGACTATGCTATTGTTGTGCTTCTTACACTCTTCATACAAGTCTTTTAGGGAGACCTTGATTTATGGTAGAGACAAACTCTCGTTCGAGGATGTGAAGGGTCATTTGTTGAGTAAAGATAAACTCGACAATGAGTTTGGTTCTGATAGCAAGACAGATAAGCAGGCTTCCGTTTTGGTAGCATCAAAAAAGCGAGACAAAAGGTGTCGCTATTGTAAGAAATTAGGTCATGTCAAAGTAGATTGTTATAAACTGCGAAATAAAAAGGCTGCTGAGAGTAACGAGGAAGATTTAGTTGGTGCTAATTTGGCCGATGAAAGTGGTGATGATCTCTTGTTAGTGTCAACGAGCGAAAGCTCCGATCTTACGTTCGAGTGGATCTTAGATTTAGGATGTTCTTTCCACATGTGTCCCAATAGAGAATGGTTCTCCACATACAATTCGGTTGAAGGTGGAGTTGTGCACATGGGAAACGATTCATCCAATAAGGTAATCGGTATTGGTACTGTTAAAATTAGGATGCACAATGGTACGATTAGGACACTATCAGATGACAGGTATGTACTTGATTTACGAAAGAATCTCATCTCCTTAAGTATTTTAGACTCAAAAGGTTACAGAATCAACATTGAGTCGAGTGGCATTAAGGTGTCTCGTGGGGCTCTTGTTTTGTTAAAAGGTAAAAAGATCGATAGTTTTTATATTCTGGAAGGTTTTACGGTGATCGGTGAAATCGGACGTCCCTCGTTTGTTACGGAGTTGAAGTCAACTCCTATTTTAAGTCAAATTTGAGAAATAATCTTTCAGTTAAACTCTGTTTAATTATTTCAATTAAACTCTATTTATTTGTTTGAGTCAAATTCTTATTAGTCTAGATTATTTTATTATTATTTGACCTAGAAATTTAGCCTATAAATAGACTCTTTTACAACCTTAGAATAAACACCCATTAGATACACCCATTAAAGTTTAGAACTCCTAACACTTTTGGAGAATTTAGTGTTTACGTTTTGAGGGTTCTTTGTTTTCGGGTTTTTTGGGTTTAGTTTTTATCTTCATCTTTTGTACTCTTCATTCTTTTGCCATTATAGTAAAATTATCTTTGCTGGTGGTTTTTTATCCTCTTCGGAGAAGTTTTTTCACGTTAAATTTGTGTGTTCAATTTCTTAATTTCTTTCGCTATATTTTAACTTGTTCATTGCTTAATCGAGCTGATCCCCAACACAAACATATAATAAAAATTTAAAATTTAAAAGGATATTAAATTAAGTTATTTTAATATTGTAGTAACAAATCGGTTGACATTATCAATGGATAAAAAACTCAACAATTTATTCAATTTATTTTGATGTTTTGAAATATAAAATTTTAATATCAAAAAGAGAAATTTTGTAATTACAAAAACCTGCAGCAAAAAATAGTTTAGCCCATCTTCTTCTTCTTCTCTCTCTTTTCCGGTCACCAAAACCATCATCTCCATATCGAAGAAAAGCTACGTTTCTGTCGAGTTGAAGGCTTCATCATTCATTTTCTCATTCTTCATCAATACCATATCTATTATCATCACCATTCCTCCCTTCTTGTTTTGTCTTGAGATTGCCTCCTTACATTGCTTCAAACTCTTCAAGCATTCATCATCATTCCAATCATGTATTATCCACTGTTTAATTACCACAAAAGCATAAGCCATTCATTGATCCAAATGAATGATTATTGTTAAAACAGAGATAATTGATAAAAGATTTAGAAATAAAACCTTTAGTAAAATTGCATCTGAAGCTGGAACTTCCTTAAACATGTCACCTGCAATATATTTCAAGTTCCCACTATCGTGTAAGTTAGCAACAACATGAGGAAGATCAAACACAATACACTCTAAGTGTGGAAACCCATCAACAATGGCCTTGCCTAATGTTCCGGTACCACCTCCAACATCCACCAACGAATTCAATCCCTCGAACACCTTTTTGCACTTGTCAATAAGAATGCTAGCAACCAATCGAGCATCGCTAGCCATGCCTTCATTAAACAAATGGTTTACCTTTTGGTCATGGCCGGCATAGTCCCAACATGTCTTTCCATGCGTGGTATAAGATGGAGAATGATCATTATTTTGGAACCAGGTGCCTAAACAATGCCAAGGCTTTGTTAAAATAGGATCCAACGCGGCCTTCAAAAAAGTTGTTACCGATGGAAATGACAGATAAAACACAGCAAAGACAATACCTTAGTGATGAAGGTTCAGTTACTTGGTAAAGAAACAATGACTAAAACAGAGAAAAATGAAAGAATATGAACAAGAAGCTTGAATGAAAATTTTATAATTCAATTCATTCTATTCATCAACTAAAAGATGTTTACAAAAGATGATAAAAGCCAACCGAAAGGTATGGCACAAATCTGTCTTACATAAGCAGATTTTGCGCAGTCAAAAGTATGGGCAAATTACATAGGAAAATGTTGCTACACTAGCTGGCATTAAACACCTAAGTCAGCACCTATGGCTTGACTAAATTACATCATCAAAAATAAAATTAAAACAACAATGACACATTAAAAAACATAGCAAAATGTGGCTGCTTCTTCCATCTACATGTTGCTGCAGTAGCTAAAACACACAGCTCCAAGTCTGCTGTTGCATTGCAGGCCAAATTCTTCAATAGTTACGCTTAAGGGATTATCCTTAAGTAGGAAACGAGAAACATTCGTAAGAACATAAGCATCTTGAGCATCATTGCATAACTTTCGTTGTGAAAAGAAGCCGGAATGAACTAAAATACGCATGAGGCGGTAGATGTTGCATGCCTTGGTAGGGTTGAGCATTGGCAGTACAGCAATCAACTCAGTAATGGTCATGGGCTTGCCATGGTTTTGAATAATATTTGGGATACCTAACTCTATTGCACATTTGAAAGACATGGAATTTATGAAATTGAAAATGTGGTTCCAAACGTGAGCTTGAGCTTGAAGTAGCTCATTAATATGCTCTCCTTCACATTCACCATATCCATCTTAGCCAACGTCTTTCGGCCTTGCTCTGAACCCACGTAGCTCTGGAATTTGCTATTTATAGACCGCGAAACATACCTACAGGAATGGCTTTGCTCTGAACCCGCATAGCACTGACGTTTTCGATTTGTAGAATACTTTTATGCCCTTTCGTGGCCATTGGTCCCCATACTGTCACGTCTCAATAAGATATTGCGAAGGCGAGATAATCTTCCATCCAAATCCAATATTGTCTTCCAACAACTTTTGAAACAAAAAAATTATAATTAAAAGAAATATCATTTCTTTTAAATTTTATTTTTTAAATAAAATTATTAAAAATTATAAATTTAAAGGTCAAATACATATTCAGTAATATTAAATTATACTTTTATTACCACTCTACTTATATTCATTATTAAATAATTTAAAATATATATTTTTATTTATCTATACTATCTATTAATAAACTTTTATAGCCTTATTGTTGAAAGTAGAGAAAATGTTGGGAAAGGGTTGCGAAGCCTATCTCACATTCGTGATGGGTTCGCAGGATATGGCAAAAGGGGTTCGCAAGATGCAAACTATGCAAGATTCCCCAAATTTATTCCCTGATGAGCTACTTGGACTACCTTCAAACCACGAGGTGGAGTTCGCCATTGAGTTGTACCCTGGTAGTTCACTAGTGTTTATCACATTGTACCGCATGGCACCCAAGGAACTCAAGGAGTTAAAGATTCAACTTCAAGAGTTGCTGGATAAATGTTTCATTAGACAAAGTATATCTCCTTGGGTTTTGTCAGTGTTATTTTTGAAGAAGGATGGAAGCATGAGGATGTGCATCGATTATATACAATTGAATAAGCTAATTATAAAAAAGAGGTACTCGTTTCCACGAATCAATGATTTGTTTGATTAGCCGCGAGGTGCGAGTGTAATTTTAAAGATCGACTTGCAATCTGATTACTACCAACTCAAGGTGAAAGAATATGACGTGTTAAAGAAATCTTTCAAGACGAGATATGAGCACTACAAGTTTTTGGTGATGCCTTTTGGATTAACGAATGTACCTGCTGCTTTCATGGACTTGATGAATCGAGTATTTCATGAATACTTGGATCGATGTGTGGTGGTATTCATTGACGACATTTTGGTGTACTCACGAACTTAGGAACAGCACGACACCTAATTACGAATTGTGCTGCAGGTACTACGAGAGAAGCAACTGTTTGCAAATTTCAACAAGTGTGATCTTTGGCTGAAAGAAGTTACGTTTTTAAGATATATTATATCAAATGAAGGTGTTCGCATTGACCCAAAGAAGATCAAAATCATTGTGAATTGGATATCACCAAGGAACATGATTGAGGTGCAAAGCTTTTTAGGGCTCGCAGGTTACTATCGTTGTAACACCCAAAACTCGAAAACCATTACCGGTTAGGGTTCCAGAGTCTTACTATTCATTCATCCTTGTTCATCTTTAACCTAATTATTATTCAAACTTTATTTATTAAAGAGTTCCATTTCACACAACATGAATCATTATTTGATTATAAGCATAAATTATCAAGGGCAAAAAGGTCATCTTCGACATTTTTGAAGACTTTTACCGATACCTGAAGGACATGTATTGGTAGTTGTCAAGTTAGTAAACAGTTCAGGAATAAAACAAATCTCTACCGATTCAAGTGACTCTTCACCGATACAAGTTTCACCCCTACCGATACTAAAAACTCTAAAGAGCTAGAAATCTTACCCTGCTACTTCTACCAATTCCAGTGTAGGAACTACCAGTATTTTTAAATACATGACTACCGATACTTGGTTTCCATCTACTGATACAACCTAAGTCAGTATGCAGCCTCTCTCCTATCATGTACTCTTACCGATAAAAACATGCAAAATATCGATATTTTTAAATACATAACTACCGACACTTGTTATTCAACTATCGAAACAACTCGAATTAGATAACAACCTCTCTCCTACCCTATACTTCTACCGATACATCCCTGGATACTACCGAAACAAGTATACCGGATCTCAAGAAACATGCCAAAACACAAGTTTAACAACACAATGTCCATGACTTCATTATGCATTAAACCAACCCGAATACATAAGTCCCAAGTCATTACATAGTACTTAAACCTATAAACTAACTTGCACAAACATACAACATTATTTTCAACACCTCATTCACATAACAAGGTTTCCACAATCTCAACTATATAAACAAAGATATCATCATCCTAGTACATGTCATATAACCAAGTGATGTAAGAACTACCGAACAACTCTGGGATAGTATGATGCTCCAAGATGACTCGATTTCCGAACAACAAAATTGAATCTACAAAACAATAACAATTTCACGGATAAGCATTTCAAAGCTTAGTAAGTTCATCAGGTTAAATAGATTTACTAAACTTCTAGAGTTGTAAAATCTAATCAACTAAATTGAAGAAGCTGTATATATTCGAGGTAGGCTTTATGCATGTTTAATACTCATGATGACACAGAGTCATTGGACCTTTAATCCGCAATGGGATTCATTCCATTTAATACTCACGATGACACATAGTTATTAGCCCTCTTGTTCCGTAAAGGAATCATACACTCATGATGACACATAGTCATTGGACCTTAAAATTTGTAAAGGATTCATATACTCACGATGACACATAGTCACCGGACCTCATAATTTGTAAGGGATTCAGATACTCACGATGGCACATAGTCATCGGACCTTTTCATTAACGGCTCAAAGCTCGTTAGCCTTTCCTTTCCTTTGTTCCCGTCTTCCACACTTCTGATCATCGTTTCATCTTACAACAATTGTATACAATACAAGAATATGCAATTTAAATTGAAACTTGATAATACGAACTTATCGGGCTAACTTGCAGTCATGATTACACTTTAGGGGACTACTCAGCTAATTTTCCTTTTTCACGATCTGAAGCACGATCGTAGTCTACATTCATAAATCATCCAATTTCATACATTAAATCACTCAATCATATCATTTAACATAATTTGGTTCTTTTGCAAAAATTATAATTTTACCCCTAACCTTTTACTTTTATTCAATTTAGTCCTTAAGCATTAAAACATGCAAAATAACCATTTCCTTTCTAAACCCTTAACAGCCGAATGTTCCAAGCCTTCACACAAGTCCCTACATTTCGTTTATTTCACACCAAGTACACCAAATTTCATCATTTTAACATTTTAGTCTTTAAACCCTAATTCCATAAAAAATCACTTCACAAAAATATCAAACCCAATCATCAAGCATAAAGATCTATCAAAAACTTTAAGAACATGCATATTCAACAATGGTAAGATTTATAACATTTGACATATTCACAAATTGGTCCTTAGATAAGCTAGATTAAGTTAATATGGACTCAAAAACATAAAAATTACTAAAAACGGGTGAGATTTCACTCACCAAATCAAAGACTAAGCTTGGTCTAATGCTCCTCTTTCTCCTTTAGGGTTTCTTTTGTTTTCAAGGTTGAAGAAGATGAATAACTCATCTAAATTATCATTTACTTTTAATTTTTACTTAATTATAATTTACTAAAATGCCCTTAATGGTTTAACATAATTTTTCACTAAAGAATGACCCATAACCGTCCACTATACCTTGTTAAGGTATATTTATTCATTAAGGACCTTCATAAGTCCTCCCTTTACAACCCAACCTATTTAATCAATGATTTCATATTTTTGCCACTTTTACAATTCAGTCATTTTTACTTAATTTGGCATCTAAACGTTAAAATTTCATAACCAAATTTTAATATGATGTCAACGACATCACAGCTACTTTAATAAATAAAATTTTGACCCGACTCATTGAAATCGTGATTCCAAAATCACTGTTTTCGACACCACTAAAAATTAGGCTGTTACAACTCTCCCCCCTTAGGGAAATTTCGTCCCGAAATTTTTTACTAGCAAACAAATTAGGGTATTGTGATCTCATAGAAGCCTTTGTCTCCCATGTCGCTTCTTCCAAACCATGGTAGTTCCACAGAACTTTTACTAATTGCACTCTTTTGTTTCGCAGTTCCTTTACCTCTCGAGCCAAGATTTTGACTGGTTCATCTGAGTGTGATAGATCCAGTTGTATCTCAACCTCATAGAGAGTAATCACGTGTGAAGGATCCGATCTGTACCATCTTAACATCGAAACGTGAAATACATTATGAATCTTCTCGAGTTCTAGAGGCAAAGCTAGTTTATAAGCTACAGGACCAACTCTCTCGAAGATCTCATACGACCCAATAAATCGCGGACTCAACTTGCCCTTTTTACCAAACCGCAATACCTTCTTCCAAGGTGAAACTCTTAAGAAGACTCGGTCTCCGACGGTAAATTCTATATCCTTCCTCCTTAGATCTGCGTAGGACTTTTATAGATCAGATGCTACTTTTAAACAGTCACGAATTACCTGGACTTTTTCTTTAGTCTCGTGCACCAAGTCGATCCCGACCAACTTAGGTTCGCTTAACTCAGACTAGTACAAAGGTGTTCAACATTTTCTGCCATATAGTGCTTCAAACGGTGCCATTTTAATACTAGCCTGGTAGTTATTATTGTAAGCAAACTCTACTAATGGCAGATACCTCTCCCAATTGCCCTCAAACTCGAGAATACAACATCATAACATGTCTTCCAAAATCTATATTACTTCCTCAGACTAACCATCTAACTGCGATGATATGCAGTGCTGAAATTCAACCTCGTTCCCAAAGCCTCATGTAGTTTACCCCAGAATCTAGAAGTAAAACGTGAATCCCTATAAAAAATGATAGATACCGGTACCCCGTACAGTCTTACGATCTCAGATACATACAACTCAGCTAATTTTTCTAATGGAAAATCCACTCGAATAGGAATGAAATGGGCTGACTTAGTCAATCTGTCGACTATAACCCAGATTAAATCTTTCTTACTCGGTGTCATCGATAATCGCGTAACAAAATCCATTGTGATTCGTTCCCATTTCCACTCGGCTTTTACTTGCTGACATAACCCAAGCCATTCAAAGACATATCACTGTATACGACAAATTCTTTACCTATTTCAGGTTGCGTTAATACCGGAGCTTCTGTCAACAATTTCTTTAACTGGTCAAAACTCTGCTAACACTTTTCTGACCATACAAACTGGATATTCTTCTATAACAACTTTGTCATGTCAAGGTTATGATAGAAAAATTTTTCACGAACCGACGATAATAACCTGCTAATCCCAGGAAGCTACATACCTCGAAAACATTCTTTGGTATCTTCCAGTCGAGAATAGCCAAAACTTTACTCGGATCCACCCGAATCCCCTCCGATGATATCACATGACCCAAAAATCCCACTTCCCGTAACCAGAACTCGCACTTGTTGAACTTTGCATACAACTACTTTTCTCGCAATATTTGTAAAACTTCCCTTAGATGTTGAGCATGCTCTTTCTCCATCCTAGAATAAATCAATATATCATCAATGAATACCACCACGAATCTATCCAGCTGAGGTTTAAAGACTCGGTTCATTAAATCCATGAATGTTGCTGGAGCATTAGTTAACCCAAACGGCATTACTAGAAACTCATAATATCTATATCGGGTTCTGAATGCTGTCTTCTGCACATCACCGTCCTTTACCCGTATCTGGTAGTAACCTGATCGGAGATCTCTTTCAGAGAAAACTATCGCACCTCTCAACTGATCGAACAACTCATTAATACGAGGTAACAGATATTTATTCTTGATTATTACCTTATTCAACTGTCTGTAGTCTATACACATTCTTATCGAACCATCATTCTTTTTCACAAACAATGCTGGTGCGCCCCAAGGTGATACGTTCGGTCGGATAAAACTTCTGTCCAACAACTCTTGCAGTTGTGTCTTTAGGTCTTTCAATTTAGTAGGTGCCATTTTGTACGGTGGAATCAAAATCGGTGCAGTGTCAAACACTTAATCAATGCCAAATTTTGCTTCTCTGATCGACGGTAAACCTGGTAACTCTTCTGAAAATACATCTGAAAATTCCTTAATAATCGGCATTGTTCTAACTCTGTTTCTATTCCCCGAGTATCAAATATATTAGCTAAAAATGCCTCGTAGCCCTTACGAATCATTTTCTGCGTAGATAAAGTTGAAATTACCCTAGTGTCATTGTTCACTCTCCCCTACTCAATTGTGATTCAATCTATCTTTGTTTGTAATTAACCACTGCATCATGCTTAGTTAGTCAGTCCATTCCCAAAATTTCATCGAACTCAGTGAACGGTAATAGCATTAGATCAAGAGGGAATTTACAGCCTTGGACTTTCCATGGACATTGACGACATACCAGATTAACAATGACACATGACCCAATGGGTTTGTGACTTGTATACCAAACTCAATTGACTCGATAGATAATTTCTTTTCAGTAGCCAATGCAGTAAAAATATATGAATAAGTCGATCCTGGGTCAATCAGTGTGCATACAATATCATTAAAAAGATAAAATATACCAGTCACAACATCGGGAGCAGTAGCCTCTTCTCGGGCTCGGATGGCATAAGTCCGTCCAGGTGCTCGAACCTTAGATCTGGCAATATTATCTCAGTTATCTTCGCCGTTTCCTCATGTATCGCTACTTTGCCCCAGACGTCTACTCTTTTGTGGAGTAGCAGGAAGTTTTACACTCTGTTCCTCCTTTCCTTCAGATCTCATCAAACAGTTCCTCAAAATATGATCTGTATTTTCGCATCGATAGCATGTCCCTTTCATCTTACGACACTCTCCTGCATGGCTCCTCTTATATATTCGCATATCGGAGTAGGTATAATACACACGCTAACTCCACTGTCAGCGAGTCTGTTCTGAAATTTAGATTTCACTGGTCCCGACTTACTCCTGCTCAGAAATCCTGAAGAAACTGGCCCCCGACTAGCCTCTTCTCTAAATCTCTTTGGCGGTAGCATGGAGAAAGTCTTGGAAATTCTTCTTTCTAGATTCTTGAAACCTTCTTTCTTTCTGTCTCTTGTTGTTGTAGATTTCTTCCATCTTTTGAGTTCTGTCCGCTAAAACTACCAACAGTCGAATTTCAGAACCACCCACCATCATTTTGATCTCGTCGTTTAACCCCTCTTTGAAACGGACGCACAAGGCTTCATCAGTCGATACAACTTCTCTGACATACTTGCTAAGTTGTACAAATTCTCGTTCGTATTTTGCCACTGTTTTATTTACCTGTCTCAGTTTTAGAAATTCCTTGTTCTTTTTATCAAGGTATCGCTTGCTGACATATTTCTTTTTGAATTCCATTTGAAAGAAATCCCAAGTAACTTCGTTTTCAGGTATCATTGCCACTATCATAGCCCACCAGTTGTAAGCCTCATCCTTCAGTAGTGACGCGTCACATCTTACATAGTTTTTCGTAAGACAAGCCATCTCATTCAAAACTCTCAGCATATTCTCCAACCAGTATACAACTTTCGAAGGATCGTCTTCTATGCTTCCTCGAAAGTCTTTAGCCTCATATTTTCTAACCCTATCTGTAGGGATGTGTCACCTCAGTTCTACCACTAGAGGTGGTTAAGGCCTAATTAGGGGTGCTATCGGTCGAGTAGTTGGTTGTGTAACAGGAGGTGGAAGAGGTGGTGCCATCGAATTATTTCTCATGAAATCTGTGAACCACTGCCCCATCAAACCGAAGAACATATTCTTTGCTTCATTTTTTGTCATCGGTAAAATTGATGTATTGTGACTAGCCCAGAGTCATTAGTCGTAACATTATTGTTTACCTCATTAGTTTCATCTTTTTTTGAGTCAAACATCTAGTATTTATTTGCAAAAATCATAGTTAGATCAGATTCATCTCTATCACACTATTACAGGTTCATATGACATGTACTTCTAAATCATTAAACATTATCAATACGGTCCAAGAAATGACTAAATTGAAAGCTCTGATACTACAAATGTAACATCCAAAACCTAAACACCATCATTGATTAGGGTTTCGATATCTTGCTATTCATTCATTATTGTTCATCTTTAACTTAATTATTATTCAAACTTTATTTATTAAAGATTTCCATTTCACACGTCATGAATCATTATTTAATTATATGCATAAATTATCAAGGGCAAAAAGGTCATCTCTTACATTTCTGAAGACTTCTACCGGTACCTGAAGGACATGTATTGGTAGTTGTCAAGTCAGTAAACAGTTCAGGAATAAAATAGATTTCTACCGATATAAGTGATAGTTCTACCGATACAAGTTTCACCCCTACCGATACTAAAAACTCCAAGAGCTAGAAATCTTACCCTACTACTTCTACCAATACCAGTGTAGGAACTACCGGTATTTCTAAATACATGACTATCGATACTTGGTTTCCATCTACCGATATAACCTAAGTTAGTATGCAACCTCTCTCTTATCCTGTACTCCTACCGATACAAACACATAAAATACTGATATTTCTAAATACATAACTATCGAAACTTGCTATTCAACTATCGAAACAACTCGAATTAAAGAATAACCTCTCTCCTACCTTGTACTTCTACCGATATATCCCTTGATACTACCAAAACAAGTATAAAAGATCTCAAGAAACATGTTAAAACACAAGTTTAACAACACAACGTCCATGACTTCATTATGCATTAAACCAACCCGAATACATAAGTCCCAAGTCATTACATAGTTTAAACCTATAAACTAACTTGCACAAACATACAACATTATTTTTAACATCTCATTCACATAACAAGGTTTCCACAATCTCAACTATATAAACAAAGATATCATCATCCTAGTACATGCCATATAACCAAGTGATATAAGAACTACCGAACAATTTCGGGATAGTGTTATGCTCCAAGATGACCCGATCTTCGAACAACAAAATTGAATATACAAAACAATAACAACTTCACAGATAAGCATTTCAAAGCTTAGTAAGTTCATCAGGTTAAATAGATTTACCAAACTACTAGAGTTGTAAAATTTAATCAACTGAATTGAAGAAGCTGTATACATTCGAGGTAAGTTTTATGCATGTTTAATTCTCACGATGACTCAGAGTCATCGGACCTTTAATCTGCAATGGGATTCATTCCATTTAATACTCACGATGACACATAGTCATTGGACCTCTTGTTCCGTAAAGGAATTATACACTCACGTTGACACATAATCATCGGACCTCATAACCTGTAAAGGATTCATATACTCACGATGACACATAGTCACCGGACCTCATAATCCGTAAGGGATTCATATACTCATGATGACACATAGTCATCGAACCTTTTCATATACGGCTCAAAGCTCGTTAGCCTTTCCTTTCCTTTGTTCCCGTCTTCCACACTTCTGATCATCGTTTCATCTCACAACAATTGTATACAATACAAGAATATGCAATTTAAATTGAAACTTAATAATACGAACTTATCGGGCTAACTTGCAATTACGATTAGACTTCAAGGGACTACTCCGCTAATTTTCCTTTTTCGCGATCTTAAGCACGATCGTAGTCTACTTTCAAAAATCGTCCAATTTCGTACATTAAATCACTCAATCAGATCATTTAACACAATTTGGTCCTTTTGCAAAAATTATAATTTTACCCCTAACCTTTTACTTTTATTCAATTTAGTCCTTAAGCATTAAAACATGCAAAATAATCATTTCCTTTCTAAACCCTTAACAAACAAATGTTCCAAGCCTTCACACAAGTCCTTACATTTCATTTATCTTACACCAAGTACACCAAATTTCATCATTTTAACATTTGTCTTTAAACCCTAATTCCATCAAAAATCATTTCACAAAAATATCAAACCCAATCATCAAGCATAAAGATCTATCAAAAACTTTTAAGAAAAAGCATATTCAACAATGGTAAGATTTATAAAAATTGACATATTTACAAATTGGTCCTTAGGTAAGCTAGATTAAGCTAATACGGACTCAAAAATATAAAAATTACTAGAAACGGGTGAGATTTCACTCACTAAATCAAAGACTAAGCTTGGTCGAATGCTCCTCTTTCTCCTTTAGGGTTTCTTTTGTTTTCAACGTTGAGGAAGATGAATAACTCATCTAAATTATCTTTTACTTTTAATTTTTACTTATTGAATTACAATTTACTAAATTCCCCTTAATGGTTTGACATAATTTTTCACTAAATAATGACCCATAACCATCCACTATACCCTGTTAAGGTATATTTATACATTAAGGACCTTCATAAGTCCTCCCTTTACAACCCAACCTATTTAATCAATGATTTCATATTTTTGCCACTTTTACGATTCAATCCTTTTTACTTAATTTAGCATCTAAATGTTAAAATTTCATAACCAAATTTTAATATGATGTCAACGATATCAAAATTACTTAAATAAATAAATTTTAACTTGATTCGTTGGAGTCATGATTCTGAAATCACTGTTCTAACACCACTAAAAATCAGGCTGTTTCAATCGTAAGTTTGTCAAAGGGTCCGCCAGTATAGCAACACCCTAACAAAGTTGCTTTAGAATAAAGAGGAGTTCGCCTGGACAGAAGAAAGACAACAAAGCTTCGATAAGCTTAAAAAGGTCATCGTTAAAGTGCTAGTGCAGACTCAACCAAAACCAGGTAAAAGTTTATGGTTTACAGTTATGCCTCTCAGACAGGGCTTGGATGCGTGCTGATGTAAAAAGGGAAGGTGGTAGCTTATGCTTTCAATAGTTGAAAGTTCATGAGAGAAACTTCATAACCCATGATTTAATGCTAGTAGCAGATGCGTTTGCACTAAATATTTGGCGACACTATCTGTATGGTGAGAAGTGTATCATCTACATAGACCACAAAAGTCCCAAGTATCTACTTTCACAGAAGGAATTGAATTTATGGTAGAGAAGGTGGATCGATCTGCTGAAGGATTAGGATTGCGTGATAGATTATCATTCTAGTAAGGCAAATGTTTTAGCAGATGCAATGAGTAGAATGTCAGTAAGTGAGTTGCAAACTATGTTTGCACAGTTAAGTGTGATGAGTGATAGGAGACTACTCATAGAACTTTAGATGAGACCAATGTTATCACAAAAGATTAAGGCGAAGCAAGTATACGATGAAGAGTTGGAAAAGTGGGTTCGCTAAGTGCAACAAGAAGTGCGAGGTGACTTCGTACTTACAAAAGAAGGAGTGCTCTGTTTTCGTGGAAGACTTTGCGCCCAGTGATGAAGTACTACAGAAAATGATACTTAGAGAAGCACACAATAGGCCATATGTGAGGCATCCAGGTAGTAAAGAAGATGGATCATGACCTCCGCAAACTATATTGGTGGCATGGTTTGAAGCGAGCTATTATAGAGTATGTGGTGAAGTTCTTAACTTGTCAGAAAGTTAAAGCCGAGCATCAAATTCCTTCAGGTATGATACAATAACTCAAGATCCCAAAATAGAAGTGGGATAGAATTAACATGGATTTCGTGACTGGTTTACCAGTGACCTCAAGCAAGAAAGATGCAATTTGGGTGATTGTGGATCTCCTCCTAAAAGTGTACACTTTTTAGCCATCTGCACTGGTAATTCTTTGCAAAGGCTTGTCGAGATTTATGTTATTGAGATTGTTAGATTGCATGGCTTGCCAGTTTCTATAAATTTTTTATCGTGATCCAAGATTCACATTGCGATTTTGGAAAAGTTTATAAGGACCTTTGGGTTCGAAGCTCCAATTCAGTACTGCTTATCACTCTCAAACAAATGGCCAATCCGAGAGAGTGATATAAGTGCAGGAGGACATGTTGTGAAGCTGTGTTTTAGAATTCACAACAATCTGAGAACAATATTTACTGTTTGAAGCAAGCAATCATGGAACAAAGTTCACGAAATGACACCCTTTGAAGCATTGTATTTGATGGAGATTTATTGATAGATTGCATTACCTTTTCGATATTTGAAAAGAGAATAATTAATAATGGGGTATAGTGAAATTATAGTGGGGTCTTTTTCTTCATATGTTTGATGGAGATTCATCTAACAACTTAGTCAGAGATGCAACATTCTCTGAAAGGGCATGTATAAATTTATGGCATCCAAGTTGTAAGAAAAGATTATCATCCCATTTTGTGTTTTATATTTTTTATCTTTGTTATTACTATATCTCTTTTAGTTTTGTAACATTTAACTTTTTATATATATAAAATGAGTTTATATGTATTTTAAAGTGATTTAAAAGTAAAATTTGAAATTAGAATTAATTTTATTTAACTAAAGTTTTTTATTAAAATCAAGAATCCTACTTATAAATAAAACTTATTAATGAAAAAATATAATAATTTATCGATTTAAAACATTTTATATATATATTTTATTGTTGTGAATTAGATTTATTGATAGGTTGCATTACTTTCTCGATATTTGAACAGAGAATAAGTAATAATAGAATGTAGTATTACCTTGTCCATATTTGAAAAGAGAATAAGTAATTGTCCATATTTGAAAATGTAGTATTACCTTGTCCATATTTGAAAAGAGAATAAGTAATAATAGAATGTAGTATTACCTTGTCCATATTTGAAAAGAGAATAAATAATAATGGAATTTAGTGAAATTATAATGGGGTCAAAATTTTTATAAGATAAAATGTGTGTGGATGATTTTTTTTGTTCAAAAGTTCTTCTAACATTCATCAGAAAAAAAAATCTGTAACGAGTGGGTCCAAAAATAAATAACAAAACTTAAAAAAGGTGATATTTTATTTGATAAATGGTCAAGAAAATAGAAGTGGAGAGAGACAAGTGAAAATAAACATGAAAGAGTTATAGCAACTTTATTAAGGGAAAACCTCAATGAGAAACCTTAAACCTAGTATGAGAGTAATGATATAATCATTGAAAAACACACAAAGCGACCATCTTTGCATAAGATGAAAAGATTACTTTTGTAGGGATTTTGGACGGAAGCGTCGATCTCGTAATTCAGAGAATTGATGAATACTCTGGTGAGAAGAATTAAGTGCGGATTCTAAGCCTCATGAACTTTAGAAGAACATTTGATAACCTTCAGCTAGAAGGGTTTTTAGTTGCTCATGTTTTTGAGGAAGAACACAAGATAAAAATAAAGCTTTCTATTGAGCTTCGATTTTTGGGTGATGTAGGATTTTTTCAATGAATGGAAAGTGAATAATTCAATCACTTCATCCTCTATTTATAGTACATATAAATCTCTAGTTGAATCCAATTTAAATTCTAAAATATAATTAGAATTATATCTAAACATTAATTCCCTAATTGGATCCAATTTAAACTCTAAAAGATAAATATAAATTAAATATAAACAAAATCCTTAATATTATCCTAATAAAAATAAAATAAATTCGTCTTTTGTCTTATAAAAACTCTCTTCAAGTTTTCCACCTTTTCACAACTTCTCTTTCTCTTTCAAAATCATGCTTTTTGCCCCAATTTGTCATTTGTCTTCAATTTAATCCTTACAAAATAAAAGGATCATAAATAGCCTAAATTAATAGAATCATACTCACAAAATATATATAATTAATACCCAAAAGTATGTTATTTTTAAGCGTTATCAAGAGAATCAGCAACACATGCTGGATTTCAATCCTTCGTATTATTTAATCCGTTATCAAACATTTATTTTCCTTTTTGGGACTCTAATGGCGACGTGCCATTTGCATCCTAATTATTTACTAAGTTCACACGAGCACCGTTACTATTATTGTATCAGTTCAAACCTTGTAATCAAATACATACTTTTCATATTTCGAATAACAATCCATATACATTTTAAACCTTATAATTTCATCATATACATATTATCTAATCATATAAAAGTTTCACATCCATTCGATATCATGTATCTATTCATATTAGTTATTTATTTCATATTTTATAATTTAGTCCCTTTGATGCCAAAAGACATCATTTACATAATAATTTAAACTAGAAAGTAAAACAATAAAATACAAAAATATCATGAATTAATAAAGTAAGTCCTATATGAACTTACTAGGAAAAACAACAAGCAAATAAGACATCGAGGACTAATCCATAATTTTTCTTTTTCCTCGATTATCCTCCAATTGATTCAATTTCCGATCTAAAAGTAATCCATTTCAATTTATGAATCCCAATTACCTTGTAAGAGCCTATTATAAGGATGTATAAATTCAATTTCATTTTCAAATATCCTCTAAACTTTTACATTGTATTCAATTTAGTCTCTAAAATCGAAATGACCGTAAGTTTCAAATTTGAGCCTCGATTTCAAAAACAATCTCAATTTAATCTTTCTATAACCCTCTACCATCTATAATTAAAGAAATTTCATACCAATTCTGAAATATTTACACTTTAGTCCTGATAAGTGGTAAAAGTAACATGTTTTAGCCTAGTTCTTAATGTGTTTTTAGGTAAATATTCGATGTTAATTGTGAATTGTATCCTCCTAATCTTTTAAATTCATGTGTTTAATGCTTAATAGAGAACTTGGAAGCAAAAGAAGTGAAAAAAGAGCGTCAGAGCAAGTTGCAAGAGCCACACAGCCATGTGACCCACATGAGCATGTGGTAGGCCGTGTCATTTTCATGAGATACTGCTGAAAATCATGATTTTTAAGTTTTCGGGCATTCTAAGACAGATATATGAAAAGAATAAGAAGATAGGAGTGAGCCGTGAGAGAAAATTCAAGGAAACAACTCAAAAAACACCATTGAAGTCGACTTTGAAGCAAATTTTCGTCAAGATTGAAGATTCCTAGTTGATTTTTTAGGAAGTTATCATGGGTTTCTTTATTGCTTTCGGTTATATTGTATCTTGGATGTTTTTATTTTCAATCATTAACTAATTTTCTAAATACTTAGGGAGATGAACTCTATGATGGATTATGTCGTTTGACTTTTATTTTACACAATAAATACTTAGTTTCTTGTTCTCAATTATGTGTTCTTAATTCTTGGTTTGATATTTCTAGATTATTAATCCATGTTTGATGTGCTTAAATCGATGATTGAATAGACCTTGCTTAAGAATAGATTGTGTAATTGAGTGGAACTCTATGCAATCCTAGAAATAGGACCACATAAATCTACCAGATTAGAGTCAAATCTAATAGGGGAATCTATAGCACAAGTTAATGCGATAATGAAGGTTTTAATTAGAAAATATTTTCAATTAATTAACCTAGAGTTGGTTGTTCTTATGCTCGAAAAAGATATTTGCATAATTTAAGTATTTCTACATATCAAAGTGCTAAGTAAAGAAATTGCGTGATTTAGATTGATAGTGACAGAGGAAATCTAGGCATATTTTTTCCTGGATATTGTTTTGCATCTTGGTTGTTACTTAATTATTTTCCTGATTTGTTCTTTGTTGTGTTCCTTAGTTAATTAATTTAGTTAATTTTAGTTTTTAATTAATCACTTGAATTATTTAGTTAAAAAATAAAAAGACGATACTTACTAGTACTTTAGTCTTCGTGGAAACAATATTTCAGATCACCGTAGCTATACTATTAATTGATAGGTACATTTACCTTAGTCAAAATTTTGGTTAGTTCCATAATACATCAAGTTTTTGACATTTATCCGAACTATAAACCCATATCAATTAAGAAAATACGTTCACACTGAAAAAGTTTAAAAGAATATTTTCATGATTGATATTAACACGAATCATTACACTCAATTCGTACTTCAAATTTTCAAAGTGATGTAAGAAAAATATTTAAAAAAAATTTGAGTAGAAATATCTGGAATCATCATTAAAGAGAAGGAGATTGAAAATTCTACAACTGAAAACCCAAGATGGGTGTTTAATAACCCAATGTCAGTAAACTAAAGAGACAACAAAGCAATAAACAAACTTGCAGAAACACAAAATTATAACAGATAAAGAAAATCCAAAAGACCCAAAAACCTCTTTCAAAAAAAAGAGATTCCATCTTCTTTCTAACATTCCATAGCGAATCAACAAGATATCAGCCACCAAAACCATTTCGCAGTAATCGAAAAAGAAATCAGAGAGAAAGCCCCAATCAGTCGTCGAATATAAATGACTCTTCCAAAAACCAAGACGAGGCAAAGTTAAAACGATTGGCAGTAAGCATTCCAATCCTTCGCCACCACTCTCTCCATAGGCAGCGGTGCAACTTCGATCCAGAAACGTTCCCCAGTAAGCTTTCGACCTTCATGTGCCAATATATGAGCTGCTTTGTTGGCTTCTCTACTAACATGGGTAAAGGTAACAATCTCAAAATACTCCAACTTTTTCTTGATAGCAGAAATAATTAAACATAGAATAGATCTATCTTGAGACTTCTGATGAAATTTGTTAACAATTGCGAGGGAATCACCTTCAGTCTGAACCCAACGAAATCCAAGATCTTGAGCAAATTGAATAGCCATTCCGCAGGCTTTAGCTTTTGCCACGAACGCATCTGTAACATGTGAATGCGAGTAAGTACAAGCCCTCATTATTATACCCTTTTCATTTCGAATAAGGACCCCTGAATATAAGAACATTCAAAATTAATTTTGATTGAGTTATTTGCTGGTGGTTTCCAAATAGTCGAGTGAGGAATAGTTAAAGCAGGGTTTTTGATATTCACAGTTTCTAACTCTGCCATTAATCCTGAGACTATTCCTTTAACTTGTTGAACAGACTATATCAACCCCTCATGAACAAATTTGTTGCGTGTAAACCATATGGCCCATAAGCTGATACTTAGTCTTTGTCTATGAAATTCATTCCCCCAATCAAAAGATTTTTCTAACCACTTCATATAATTTGAACAAGTAGAACTATCAGGACAGGGAACCTGCAACTCAGAAAGGATCCTAAGAAAGAAAGGACAAAATCAAACCATGTGATCAACAGACTCAGAGTCATTCTTGCAAAGAGGGCAAAGTCTAGGATTAGCCAGATGTCTTTTGCTGAGATTGGCATAAGTTGGAACACAATCGTTGTAAACCTTCCATGTACGTATCTTTATTTTTTGAGGGATTTTTAATGCCCATAAGGTTGCAAAGAATTTTGATCTAGGAGAAGATGATTGTATATTAGTGTACCCCATATTAAAGAGCCTCTGGTGTATTATTAACCCGCCAGACTTTTGTATCCGAAACACTCTGATCATCAATGGAGATTGATAAAATAGCTTCTATCTGTTCACCTGCAGCAACCTCACAAACAACTTCCTCATTCCAGGTACCACTAGTTTAATAAATTAAATCATCCACCCAAGTATATTTTGTAGAATCTACTGACATTTAACTCTACCTTCACCCTGGCCAAGAATCCAAGGTTCATTCCACAAATTAACTGTCGTACCATCTCCAATTCTTCATCCTCTCCCCATTTCCAGCAAATGTTTTACATCCATAATACTCCTCTAAGTAAGTGATGGATAACTTCCTAACTCTGCCAACATAAAATCAGAATTCACATAATATCGGATCTTTAAAATACGGGCTAAAAGACTATTAGGTTGCATCCAAATTTTCCAACACTGCTTCGTCAACAATGAAATATTAAACATATTAAAATCACGGAAGCCAAGTCCCCCCAAATATTTCGAAACACATAAATCGTTCCAAGATAACCAATGAATGCCTTTTGTGTTTTAGAATTTCTCCACCAGAATCTATTTAACACATTTTCCAACTGCGTGTACAAAGTCTTGGGAAGTAAAAAGAACTGCATTGCATAAATAGGCAATGCCTGTAAAACTAATTTAATAAGAGTTTCTTTCCCTCCAGTAGACAAATATCTAAAATTCCAACTCTCAATAGTATTCCGAAAACGCTCCACATAGTGCCCAAACGCCCGATTCTTTTTTCTTCTAACCATCATAGGCAGACCGAGATACTTTTTCGGATTACATGCCACCCGAACACCCAATTTACTCAAAACCTCCGTTCTAGCAATTTCACTAACATTTTTGCCAAAATACAGAAGAGATTTATCATAGTTTACCTTCTGCCCGGAAGCATTTTTATAGACAGAAATGATCTTATGAATATGCTCCGCCCCCTCTTTCAAAGCTTCACCAAATAATAAACTGTCATCGACATAAAATAGATGGTTAATCGCCAAAGAACCTCTCCCTAATTTAACCCTTTGGATAACACCTCGGCTTTTCGCTTGCTCCAATAACATAGAGAATCCCTCAGCACAAATTAAAAACAAATAAGGGCTCATCGGATCACCTTGTCTAAGGCCTCTAGATGGAATAAAAAAATCACTAGATTTTCCATTAATCCCCACGCTGTAAGAAACAGAAGCCACACACCTCATTACAAGAGTCACCCAATCAATATGAAAACCCAGTTTAATCATCATTCTTGTCAAAAAATCCTACTCAACCCTGTCATAAGCCTTGCTCATGTCTAATTTAAGAGCAAAACTTCCTTTCCGACCTCCCCATCCCAATTTAATAGCATGCAAAATTTCATAGGCAATAATAGTATTATCTGAAATAAGCCAATTCAAAATAAAAGCATCCTGCGCTTCATGAATATAACAATCCAAATGACTACCCATTCTATTTACTATAGCCTTCACAATGATTTTATACACCACATTACAAAGACTAGTAGGTCTAAAATGAGTAATAGATTTAGGATTACTGACCTTTGGAATAAGAACTATGTGAGTTTGATTTATCTCTTCAACTGTAATATCTCCCCGAAGAACATCCAAGCAGTAAGAAGAAACTTCAAAACCCACAATATTCCAATAGCGTTGGTAAAACAACGTCGAAAAACCATCAATGCCCGAAGCCTTCAAAGGATCCATACTTTTAACCACTATCCAAATCTCATCCTCCCCAAAAGGTTGAAGTAATGTCGAATTCATATCAACAGTAATGCGCATATCCACATTACCAAAATAGCACTCGCATCACCATCATCCGAAGCATGGTAGATATTTTTAAAATAATTGGTAACAATTGTCAACAAGCCATCTTCATCCTCGACCCATTGTCCCAGATCATTTTCTATACCTTAACAAAATTATGCTTTTTGCGCCTCGTGGCAGACTTGTGGAAAAAATTGGTATTCTAGTCACCATGTTGGAGCCAATAAACACGAGCTCACTGAGCCCAGTAAATTTCTTCTCTGTCAGCTTCTTGATTCAGCTTCATCCTAACATCAATCAGATAAAAAAAGTATCATCTGAAGGGTCTGCAGCAGCTAAATTAGCCAATTTTTCTTCAAGTCACACTTTTTGGGCCTGCCGTTTACGCCTATTATCCTTACTCTACTTCATCAAAACTACCCCAGCTCATTAAGCTTACATAGTAAAGCTGTAGTAAATGAATTCCAATAAGTTTGAACCACAGCCTCACACTCCTTATCAAGACACCAATCCGCATTAAATTTGAAGCTTTTTCCAACTTTCCCATATCTATTGGTGCCATAGCCCTTTGTCGATACTAGAATTGGGCAATGGTCAGAGAATGAATGCAACAAATACTCAACTGTAAAATTAGGAAACAGATCCCACCACTTCCCATTAGCCACACCACAATCAATTCTTTCTCGTATATTTGTATTAGCAAACTTTCCCCTCTTTCATGTGTACCATCTACCATTGAACCCCAAATCATGAAGATCACAATCCAAAAAGGCTGAACGGAAGCATTCCATTTGTCTATATGGCCTTTCACAACCCCCTATTTCTCAAATGAAAATATAATTTCACTAAAATCACCTGCTGTTAACCATGGCAATTCTTGACTCTGGCCCAATCGTTGAAGGAGATTCCAACTCGATCCTTGAAAACGCTCATCAGGATGACCGTAGAACCCTATTATTCTCCACTTACAATTACTGTCCATATCAAAAATTTCAACATCTATGTGGTGATTAGAATAGCTGCGCAATGTTACAGTTTCATTTTGGGTCCAACCCAAACTCAAACCCCCACGCGACCCATTAGCATCAATATCAATACCATGAATATAGCCACATTTTTTTAGAATATTCTCCATTTTTTTGCACTTACTTTTGTCTCTATAAGAAACAAAAGTTGGGGACGAACAGTTCTCACCTTATTCCTGAGACGATTAACAGTCCACGGATTCCCCAATCCACGGACATTTCAACTTAATATTTTCATAATTCCCGATTGCCCTACCTAGCAGAGCCAGTCGAAACAGCAAACAAACCTTCCAAAACGGCAGATTCTATGAATGTCCTCTGATTTTTTTCCCTTCATCTTGCAGAATTAGGCTATGTTCATCATCAGATCCATAATCTATCACACCCAGCATAGGAGCCCGATTATTATGCAGCCCAATAGTCAACATATCCCTTGGATTATTTTTGGGAATAATCTCCCTATTTAAAACCATATCATTCTGACTAGAATAATTCCTCCATTCATGCCCAGCAAAATCAGAATCTATCCTCCTTGATTCTTGCCCCAAATTTGACTTTCCAAAATCCAACCTATCCGGCTGGCGCAACCATCGGCTAACACTCAACGGGCCACCCCTAGCAGCAACCCTCAGCGACGCATCCCATAGCTAAAACGTGTCAACGAGGACAGACTCGATTGTAATTAAAGCGTTTTAAATAATATTTTAAAATTTTCAATCAAAAAGATATCAATAGATTTTAGCAAGTTTGCAAAGCAATCCAATTACAAAAGTGCAACTAAATCTAGTGAAACTATTACACGAATACAAAACATGACCCCATTAATTATTTTATACGTTGCAAACGTGATGAGAATGTCTAATAGATAATAATAATAATAATAATAATAATAATATTATTATTATTATTATTATTATCATGTGAATATTTTTTCATTACGGATTAATAAAAACCCATCGCGAAAATATTTCGTATGCTTTTTTGAATAATAATTAATATTATTATTATATCGATTATTTCTTTTAAATAATATTTAATATTAAAATGATATGGATATATAGTGGATTTATAGTGGGCAAATCTTTCTAGAAAATGGGGGACAAAGAACATGACAGATCAGGATAATAGTTTACTTTATTCTAGCATTATTAGGAATTTTTTAAAAGGGAAAAATTTTAGTTTAATATGTAATTTTATATACTAATTTTAATTTCGTATAATTTTATATATATGAAATTTTAAAATAATCTGATTCTCGTAAATTATTAATATCATTATTGATATAACATGTTTTTATATTTAAATATTATATATAATATTAATTATATTTATTCAATATAAAATTAAATTGATTTATTTATTTTTTAAATATGTATGATTGAATTAAAATTAAAATTTAATGCATACCTTTAAACTATAATCAAAATTTTATATGTATAATTACAATAAATTAAAATTCATATTTCAAATTATAAATTTATTCAAAATTCGTATATAATTTTAAAATTTATCCTAACAGAAAAAGTACAATCGTGGTTTTTATTCTATTTCCATTTTTAAATTATAATATTTTATTAGTCCTTTAATGGATTAGGTAGCGCTAAGATTGAGTGGGACACATACAAGATATTTGTAAATAATTTTGTATATTAAAATCGGTCCAATTTAAAATATGGAATAAAAAATTTTACACGTTAAAATTGTTTAACTTTTTTGTTATTTTAAATCTCATACCCAAAAAAAAAACATTTAGATTCATTTTAAAAGTTTAATGAATTTAAAATGGTAAGTTGCGCATTTCTTAATTTATTTACTAAATATTCAATATTCTCTCTTTTTTATTTTTGATAAATTACAAAAATAAAAAATAAAACCCTAATAAAAATGTGATTCAAACTCATGTCACACGTGAACATCCTAATCATTAAATCAATACATACTAAATAATAAATCATTTCACACTAAAATTGTTTCACATGTTATATCCCCACAACTTTATGACAAAAATTACAAAATGTTATACATGCACAGTAAAACTTAATATAATTAAGTAATAAATTTTGCTTATTTTTTTTCTGGAGTTTACCTCTTCTAACTTCAAACTTGAAAAAACTATATTTACTTCAATCAATTTATTCCATAATAACCTAAAAATTATCCAAAACATTTACAATTTGAATACTTGTAAATTGTAAATTTATGATTATCAAATTTCAATCAATTTATGATTACAAAAAAAGGAAAATTCAGTAACTGATTTGTTAGCACGTACAAACTGCACAAAAAATAATAATTTACGTATTTTGGATGTGCCTCCATTTTATGTTAGAAAACTATTATTAGAGGATAAATTTGGATTATCATATGTAAAATCTTGATGTAATAAAACAGTATGTTGCTTTCTTTTATTTATAAAAAAAAATAGTGTGAGCACTTTTTGGCAACTCAAAAGTTTTCCCTCTTTTTCTAAGTAGAACTATCAATTAAGAAATTTCAAAATTCTCTCTATTAATAGTTTTTTTTTCCCAAAACCAAGCAATGGATCCCTAAATAATTAGGGTATTTATAGACCCTAAAATGTGGTAAGTCTCGGATTTTCAGCTTTTAGTCATGTCGAGAGTAAGCTAATAGAGATTTTCTGCCGCCTCGATGGGCCAAATTGCCACCAAGGCACTAAAAAATCTCTGCTCCCCTTCTCTTAACAATAACATGGAATAAAAGGTAAAGTACAGAAATGATCACTAAAGTGTTACTAGCATCCTATTTTGATCATTAAATTTTTAATTTTTTTTTGGTTACGTCACTAAACATTAAGAGCCGTTTGAATATAAATAAAAGTACTGACATGAGATTTTTTATTAGTCTAATAATAAATTTAGTTCTTTAATTTTTATATATTTTATCAATTTGATCCTAAATATAAATTTTTTAATAAAGTTAGTCCCCAAAGTTTACAAAAATTGTTATTTTAGTTCAAATTCTAAAAAGTTTAATACATTTAGCCATCAACAATTACAAAATGAAAAAAATTCTCTTTTAGTATTTGAATTAGTGTCGTTTGTCAAAACACTCCAAAATGTAAAAAAAAAAAGTTAATGTCTGTTAACTTTGTTGATATGGCATTCCACATCCATATCAGGTCATCTATTATTTAAAATTTTAAAAAATAAAAATATATAGAAACTTATATAAAATTATTTAAAAATTCAAATTTATATAAATTACTAAAATTTCAAAAAGAATATGTCGAAACCATTTTTAAAACGGAATTTCGAAAAATCATTTTAAATTTAGAAAAAAATGGGAGTCGCCACCAATCTTTTATTTGGGTGTGATTGGATCACCACAAAATGTTTAAAATACGTTTAAAAATCTTGGTCTTCGAAATCCAGAAAAACAGGTTCGGGAGTCGGTTACGCATGAGGAAGGATTAGCGCCCTCATACGCCCAAAATTGGTACCGTATTGATTATTTTTGGGTCTTAATTTGTAAACCTTGAAAGCTCGAATAAAATTTAAAAATACGATCCTCGAATGCATGAGCTATGTTTAAAAGAAATCGATTTTGTTTGGAAATCTCGTTATTTCAAAGTGATCGAGGAAGAAAGTTACGTCCAGTGAGTTAGGACACAACATTTCGTGATCCAGAAATAATGAACTTTCCTTTGTAAAGTATTTTTTAAATTTTGGAAAAGGATATTTGATTATCTCGATTTGAAGAAAGGTCGCACCTAGTGAGTTAAGGCACAAATTTTCATAACCGAAGATAAGGAAACATTGCCTCGATTAAGGGTATTCGATTATTTCGGTTTGAAAAAATATTGCACCTAGTAAGTTAAGGCACAAAATTTTGAAACTCGAAATTAAAGAATATTGTCTCGATTTTAAAGCTTTTATGAAAACAATTTTGAAAACAAACATGCGAGTTTAATACGAACGAGCAGTTAATAATGGATATTAAATAACCCGAAGTAAGATAATGAAGCAGATAAATTGCAAAAAACTAAGTACGAGTGCATAACAATTAAAATTAAATGCAAATATTGATGAAGAGGGAGGATGATTCAATCGAAATTGAAAATGAGACTTTTCGGATACCCGAGGGCAAAATGGTAATTTTGGATTCTTGATGGGCAAAATGGTAATTTTGGGAAAATTTGGGGCTAAAAATGATATTTTAGACATCCGAGGGCAAAACGGTAATTTTTAAAAAATAGAGACAAAAAAATAGAGTTTTTGGATGTTCGGGGGTAAAATGGTAATTTTGGAAGTTTTGGGGTCAAAAGTGGAATTTTTGAAGTTCGAGGGTAAAATGGTAATTTTTGGAAGTTTTAAGGTCAAAAATGGCATTTTTAGAAGTTTAGAGGTAAAAATGTAATTTTGGAAGTTTAGGGATAAAAATGTAATTTTTGGAAGTTTCGAGGTCAAAATATAATTTGGAGAAGTTTGGGGGTCAAAATATAATTTTTGAACAATTTAGGGACCTCTAAGGCAATAAAA
The DNA here is from genome assembly GCA_005610355.1 of Gossypioides kirkii. Classification (NCBI taxonomy): domain Eukaryota; kingdom Viridiplantae; phylum Streptophyta; class Magnoliopsida; order Malvales; family Malvaceae; genus Gossypioides; species Gossypioides kirkii. The sequence continues at coordinate 5,732,810 of CP032252.1, read as the reverse complement.
CCAAAAATAGGTGACATGTGGTAGCCCCTCAGGCATCTTGAAGTCAAAGGACTAATTTGAAAATCATGAAAAATTCCTAGGCCAATTTTGTAATTAAATAGAACTTGATTTTAGGATTAAATTAAAATAAATTAAAAATAAGAGGGACTATTTGCATAAATATGCCAAAATAGTGACACGTGGTAGGCTTTGGTGCTTTCAAAAGGTCAAGGGACTAAATTGAAAAGTAATGAAAATTATTGGGCCAAATTTAAAATAATTAAAAGTACAAAAAGGATTAAATTGAAACAATTAAAAATACGGAAGGATCGAATGCATAAATAACCCATTTTTCAAATACGGAAGGATCTTGAGGCTAGTCGGGTCGGATCGGGTCGAATCGAGCCAGTCATGGGTCAAATTGGGCAAAACGGCATCGTTTATAGATCAGATTTTGACTGGTTCCTTTGAGTATGATAGGTCCAGTTGTATCTCAACCTCACAGGGAGTAATCACGTCTGAAGGATCCGATCTATACCGTCTTAACATCGAATCGTGAAATACATCATGAATCTTCTCGAGTTCTAGAGGCAAAGCTAGTTTATAAGCTACAGGACCAACTCTCTCGAAGATCTCATACGACCCAATAAATCGCGGACTCAACTTGCCCTTTTTACCAAACCGCAATACCTTCTTCCAAGGTGAAACTCTTAAGAAGACTCGGTCTCCGACGGTAAATTCTATATCCTTCCTCCTTAGATCTGCGTAGGACTTTTATAGATCAGATGCTACTTTTAAACAGTCACGAATTACCTGGACTTTTTCTTTAGTCTCGTGCACCAAGTCGATCCCGACCAACTGAGGTTCGCTTAACTCAGACTAGTACAAAGGTGTTCAACATTTTCTGCCATATAGTGCTTCAAACGGTGCCATTTTAATACTAGCCTGGTAGTTATTATTGTAAGCAAACTCTACTAATGGCAGATACCTCTCCCAATTGCCCTCAAACTCGAGAATACAACATCATAACATGTCTTCCAAAATCTATATTACTTCCTCAGACTAACCATCTAACTGCGATGATATGCAATGCTGAAATTCAACCTCGTTCCCAAAGCCTCATGTAGTTTACCCCAGAATCTAGAAGTAAAACGTGAATCCCTATAAAAAATGATAGATACCGGTACCCCGTATAGTCGTACGATCTCAGATACATACAACTCAGCCAATTTTTCTAATGGAAAATCCACTCGAATAGGAATGAAATGGGCTGACTTAGTCAATCTGTCGACTATAACCCAGATTAAATCTTTCTTACTCGGTGTCATCGGTAATCCCGTAACAAAATCCATTGTGATTCGTTCCCATTTCCACTCGGGAATGGTAGTAGGCTGCAACAATCTAGACGGTACCTGATGCTCAGCTTTTACTTGCTGACACAACCCAAGCCATTCAAAGACACATCATTGTATACAACAAATTCTTTACCTGTTTCAGGTTGCGACAATACCGGAGCTTCTGTCAACAATTTCTTTAACTGGTCAAAACCCTGCTAACACTTTTCTAACCATACAAACTGGATATTCTTCTATAACAACTTTGTCATCGTCAAGGTTATGATAGAAAAATTTTTCACGAACCGACGATAATAACCTACTAATCCCAGGAAGCTACATACCTTGAAAACATTCTTTGGTATCTTCCAGTCGAGAATAGCCAAAACTTTACTCGGATCCACCCGAATCCCCTCCGATGATATCACATGACCCAGAAATCCCACTTCCCGTAGCCAGAACTCGCACTTGTTGAACTTTGCATACAACTGCTTTTCTCACAATATTTGTAAAACTTCCTTTAGATGTTGAGCATGCTCTTTCTCCATCCTAGAATAAATCAATATATCATCAATGAATACCACCACGAATCTATCCAGCTGAGGTTTAAAGACTCGGTTCATTAAATCCATGAATGTTGCTGGAGCATTAGTTAACCCAAACGGCATTACTAAAAACTCATAATATCTATATCGAGTTCTGAATGCTATCTTCTGCACATCACCGTCCTTTACCTGCATTTGGTAGTAACCTGATCGGAGATCTCTTTCAGAGAAAACTATCGCACCTCTCAACTGATCGAACAACTCATTAATACGAGGTAACAAATATTTATTCTTGATTGTTACCTTATTCAACTGTCTGTAGTCTATACACATTCTTATCGAACCATCCTTCTTTTTCACAAACAATGCTGGTGCGCCCCAAGGCGATACGTTCTGTCGGATAAAACCTCTATCCAACAACTCTTGCAGTTGTGTCTTTAGCTCTTTCAATTCAGTAGGTGCCATTCTGTACGGTGGAATCAAAATCGGTGCAGTGTCAAACACTAAATCAATGCCAAATTCTGCTTCTCTGATCGGCGGTAAACTTGGTAACTCTTCTGAAAATACATCTGAAAATTCCTTAATAATCGGCACTTGTTCTAACTCTGTTTCTATTCCCCGAGTATCAAATATATTAGCTAAAAATGTCTCGTAGCCCTTACGAATCATTTTCTGCGTAGATAAAGTTGAAATTACCCTAGTGTCATTGTTCACTCTCCCGACTCAATAGTGATTACCTCCCCTAATGGACGTTTCAAATCAATCTATCTTCGTTTGCAATTAACCACTGCATCATGCTCAGTTAGTCAGTCCATTCCCAAAATTTCATCGAACTCAGTGAACGGTAATAGCATTAGATCAACAGAGAATTTACAGCCCTGGACTTTCCATGGACATTGACGACATACCAGATTAACAATGACACTATGACCCAATGGGTTTGTGACTTGTATACCAAACTCAATTGACTCGATAGATAATTTCTTTTCAGTAGCTAATGCAGTACAAATATATGAATGAGTCGATCTTGGGTCAATCAGTGTGCATACAATATCATTAAAAAGATAAAATATACTAGTCACAACATCGGGAGCGGTAGCCTCTTCTCGGGCTCAGATGGCATAAGTCCGTGCAGGTGCTCGAACCTTAGATCTGGCAATATTATCTCAGTTATCTTTGCAGTTTCCTCATGTATCGCTACTCTACCCCAGACGTCTACTCTTTTGTGGTATAGCAGGAAGTTTTACACTCTGTTCCTCCTTTCCTTCAGATCTCATCGAACAGTTCCTCAAAATATGATCTCATTTCCGCATCGATAGCATGTCCCTTTCATCTTGCGACACTCTCCTGCATGGCTCCTCTTATAATATTCGCATATCGGAGTAGGTATAATACAAACGCTAACTTCACTGTCAGCGAGTCTGTTCTGAAATTTAGATTCCATTGGTCCCGACTTACTCCTGCTCATAAATCCTGAAGAAACTGGCCCCCGACTAGCCTCTTCTCTAAATCTCTTTGGCGGTAGCATGGAGAAAGTCCTGGAAATATTCTTCTTTCTAGATTCTTGAAACCTTCTTTCTTTCTGTCTCTTGTTGTTGTAGATTTCTTCCATCTTTTGAGCTCTGTCCGCTAAAACTACCAATAGTCGAATTTCAGAACCACCCACCATTCTGATCTCGTCGTTTAACCCCTCTTCGAAACGGACGCACAAGGCTTCATCAGTCGATACAACTTCTCTAACATACTTGCTAAGTTGTACAAATTCTCGTCGTATTCTGCCACTGTTTTATTTACCTGTCTCAGTTCTAGAAATTCCTTGTTCTTCTTATCTAGGTATCGCTTGCTGACATATTTCTTTTTGAATTCCATTTGAAAGAAATCCCAAGTAACTTCGTTTTTAGGTATCATTGCCACGATCATAGCCCACCAATTGTAAGCCTCATCCTTCAGTAGTGACGCATCACATCTTACATAGTCTTCCGTAAGACAAGCCATCTCATTCAAAACTCTCAGCATATTCTCCAACCAGTATACAACTTTCGAAGGATCGTCTTCTACGCTTCCTCGAAAGTCTTTAGCCTCATATTTTCTAACCCTATCTGTAAGGATGTGTCACCTCGATTCTACCACTAGAAGTGGTGAAAGCCTAACTGGGGGTGCTACCGGTCGGGTAGTTGGTTGTGTAATAGGAGGTGGAAGAGGTGGTGCCATCGAATTATTTCTCATGAATTCTATGAACCACTTCCCCATCAAACCGAAGAACATATTCTTTGCTTCATTTTCTGTCATCGGTAAAATTGATGTATTGTGACTAGCCCAGAGTCATTAGTCAAAACATTATTGTTTACCTCATTAGTTTCATCTTTTTTTGAGTCAAACATCTAGTATTTATTCGCAAAAATCATAGTTAGATCAGATTCATCTCTATCACACTATCACAGGTTCATATGACATGTACTTCTAAATCATTAAACATTATCAATACGGTCCAAGAAATGACTAAATTGAAAGCTCTGATACTACAAATGTAACATCCAGAACCTAAAAACCATTATTGATTAGGGTTTCGATATCTTACTATTCATTCATTATTGTTCATCTTTAACTTAATTATTATTCAGACTTTTTTTATTAAAGAGTTCCATTTCACATGTTATGAATCATTATTTGATTATATGCATAAATTATCAAGGGCAAAAAGGTCATCTCTGACATTTCTGAAGACTTCTACCGGTACCTGAAGGACTTGTATTGGTAGTTCTCAAGTCAGTAAACAGTTCAGGAATAAAATAGATTTCTGCCGATACAAGTTTCACCCCTACCGATACTAAAAACTCCAAGAGCTAGAAATCTTACCCTACTACTTCTACCAATACCAGTGTAGGAACTACCGGTATTTCTCAATACATAACTATCGATACTTAGTTTCCATCTACCGATATAACCTAAGTTAGTATGCAACCTCTCTCTTATCCTGTACTCCTACCGATACAAACACATAAAATACTGATATTTCTAAATACATAACTATCGACACTTGCTATTCAACTATCGAAACAACTCGAATTAAAGAACAACCTCTCTCCTACCTTGTACTTCTACCGATATATCCCTTGATACTACCAAAACAAGTATACAAGATCTCAAGAAACATGGCAAAACACAAGTTTAACAACACAACGTCCATGACTTCATTATGCATTAAACCAACCCGAATACATAAGTCCCAAGTCATTACATAGTTTAAACCTATAAACTAACTTGCACAAACATACAACATTATTTTCAACATCTCATTCACATAACAAGGTTTCCACAATCTCAACTATATAAACAAAGATATCATCATCCTAGTACATGCCATATAACCAAGTGATATAAGAGCTACTGAACAATTTCGGGATAGTGTTATGCTCCGAGATGACCCGATCTTCGAAAAACAAAATTGAATCTACAAAACAATAACAACTTCACAGATAAGCATTTCAAAGCTTAGTAAGTTCATCAGGTTAAATAGATTTACCAAACTACTAGAGTTGTAAAATTTAATCAATTGAATTGAAGAAGCTGCATACATTCGAGGTAAGTTTTATGCATGTTCAATTCTCACGATGACATAAAGTCATCGGACCTTTAATCTGCAATGGGATTCATTCCATTTAATACTCATGATGACACATAGTCATTAGACCTCTTGTTCCGTAAAGGAATCATACACTCACGATGACACATAATCATCGGACCTCATAATCTGTAAAGGATTCATATACTCACGATGACACATAGTCATCGGACCTCATAATTCGTAAGGGATTCATATACTCATGATGACACATAGTCATCGAACCTTTTCATATACGGCTCAAAGCTCGTTAGCCTTTCCTTTCATTTGTTCCCGTCTTTCATACTTCTGATCATCATTTCATCTCACAACAATTGTATACAATACAAGAATATGCAATTTAAATTGAAACTTAATAATACGAACTTATCGGGCTAACTTGCAGTTACGATTAGACTTTAGGGGACTACTCCGCTAATTTTCCTTTTTCGCGATCTTAAGCACGATCGTAGTCTACATTCACAAATCGTCCAATTTCGTACATTAAATCACTCAATCAGATCATTTAACACAATTTGGTCCTTTTGCAAAAATTATAATTTTACCCTTAACCTTTTACTTTTATTCAATTTAGTCCTTAAGAATTAAAACATGCAAAATAATCATTTCCTTTCTAAACCCTTAACAACCAAATATTCCAAGCCTTCACACAAGTCCCTACATTTCATTTATCTCAGACCAAGTACACCAAATTTCATCATTTTAACATTTTAGTCTTTAAACCCTAATTCCATCAAAAATCATTTCACAAAAATATCAAACCCAATCATCAAGCATAAAGATCTATCAAAAACTTTTAAGAAAAAGCATATTCAACAATGGTAAGATTTATAAAAATTGACAGATTCACAAATTGGTCCTTAGATAAGCTAGATTAAGCTAATACGGACTCAAAAATATAAAAATTACTAGAAACGGGTGAGATTTCACTCACTAAATTAAAGACTAAGCTTGGTCGAATGCTCCTCTTTCTCCTTTAGGGTTTCTTTTGTTTTCAACGTTGAGGAAGATGAATAAGTCATCTAAATTATCTTTTACTTTTAATTTTTACTTATTTAATTACAATTTACTAAATTACCCTTAATGGTTTGACATAATTTTTCACTAAATAATGACCTATAACCATCCACTATACCCTGTTAAGGTATATTTATACATTAAGGATCTTCATAAGTCCTCCCTTTACAACCCAACCTATTTAATCAATGATTTCATATTTTTGCCACTTTTACGATTCAATCCTTTTTACTTAATTTAGCATCTAAATGTTAAAATTTCATAGCCATATTTTAATATGATGTCAACGATATCACAATTACTTAAATAAATAAATTTTAACTCGACTTGTTGGAGTCGTGATTCTGAAATCACTGTTCTAACACCACTAAAAATCAGGCTGTTTCAATCGTAAGTTTGTCAAAGGGTCCGCCAGTATAGCAACACCCTAACAAAGTTGCTTTAGAATAAAGAGGAGTTCGCCTGGACAGAAGAAAGACAACAAAGCTTCGATAAGCTTAAAAAGGTCATCGTTAAAGTGCTAGTGCAGACTCAACCAAAACCAGGTAAAAGTTTATGGTTTACAGTTATGCCTCTCAGACAGGGCTTGGATGCGTGCTGATGTAAAAAGGGAAGGTGGTAGCTTATGCTTTCAATAGTTGAAAGTTCATGAGAGAAACTTCATAACCCATGATTTAATGCTAGTAGCAGATGCGTTTGCACTAAATATTTGGCGACACTATCTGTATGGTGAGAAGTGTATCATCTACATAGACCACAAAAGTCCCAAGTATCTACTTTCACAGAAGGAATTGAATTTATGTAGAGAAGGTGGATCGATCTACTGAAGGATTAGGATTGCGTGATAGATTATCATTCTAGTAAGGCAAATGTTTTAGCAGATGCAATGAGTAGAATGTTAGTAAGTGAGTTGCAAACTATGTTTGCACAGTTAAGTGTGATGAGTGATAGGAGACTACTCATAGAACTTTAGATGAGACCAATGTTATCACAAAAGATTAAGGCGAAGCAAGTATACGATGAAGAGTGGGAAAAGTGGGTTCGTTAAGTGCAACAAGAAGTGTGAGGTGACTTCGCACTTACAAAAGAAGGAGTGCTCTATTTTCGTGGAAGACTTTGCGCCCAGTGATGAAGTACTACAGAAAATGATACTTAGAGAGGCACACAATAGGCCATATGTGAGGCATCCAGGTAGTAAAGAAGATGGATCATGCCCTCCGCAAACTATATTGGTGGCATGGTTTGAAGCGAGCTATTATAGAGTATTTGGTGAAGTGCTTAACTTGTCAGAAAGTTAAAGCCGAGCATCAAATTCCTTCAGGTATGATACAATAACTCAAGATCCCAAAATAGAAGTGGGAAAGAATTAACATGGATTTCGTGACTGGTTTACCAGTGACCTCAAGCAAGAAAGATGCAATTTGGGTGATTGTGGATCGCCTCCTAAAAGTGTACACTTTTTAGCCATTTGCACTGGTAATTCTTTGCAAAGGCTTGTCGAGATTTATGTTATTGAGATTGTTAGATTGCATGGCTTGCCAGTTTCTATAAATTTTTTTATCGTGCTCCAAGATTCACATTGCGATTTTGGAAAAGTTTATAAGGACCTCTGGGTTCGAAGCTCTAATTCAGTACTGCTTATCACTCTCAAACAAATGGCCAATCCGAGAGAGTGATATAAGTGCAGGAGGACATGTTGTGAAGCTGTGTTTTAGAATTCACAACAATCTGAGAACAATATTTACTGTTTGAAGCAAGCAATCATGGAAGAAAGTTCACGAAATGGCACCCTTTAAAGCATTGTATTTGATGGAGATTTATTGATAGATTGCATTACCTTTTCGATATTTGAAAAGAGAATAATTAATAATGGAGTATAGTGAAATTATAGTGGGGTCTTTTTCTTCATATGTTTGATGGAGATTCATCTAACAACTTAGTCAGAGATGCAACATTCTCCGAAAGGGCATGTATAAATTTATGGCATCCAAGTTGTAAGAAAAGATTATCATCCCATTTTGTGTTTTATATTTTTTATCTTTGTTATTACTATATCTCTTTTAGTTTTGTAACATTTAACTTTTTATATATATATAATGAGTTTATATGTATTTTAAAGTGATTTAAAAGTAAAATTTTAAATTAGAATTAATTTTATTTAACTAAAGTTTTTTAATAAAATCAAGAATCCTACTTATAAATAAAACTTATTAATGAAAAAATATAATAATTTATCGATTTAAAACATTTTATATATTTTTTATTATTGTGAATTAGATTTATTGATAAGTTGCATTACTTTCTCGATATTTGAAAAGAGAATAAGTAATAATAGAATGTAGTATTACCTTGTCCATATTTGAAAAGAGAATAAATAATAATGGAATTTAGTGAAATTATAGTGGGGTCAAAATTTTTATAAGATAAAATGTGTGTGGATGATTTTTTTTGTTCAAAAGTTCTTCTAACATTCATCAAAAAAAAAAATCTTTAACGAGTGGGTCCAAAAATAAATAACAAAACTTAAAAAAGGTGATATTTTATTTGATAAATGGTCAAGAAAATAGAAGTGGAGAGAGACAAGTGAAAATAAACATGAAAGAGTTATAGCAACTTTATTAAGGGAAAACCTCAATGAGAGACCTTCAAACCTAGTATGAGAGTAATGTTATAATCATTGAAACCAGCTGTACTAAATAGCATAGCCCATTCATCTTTTCCATTGATACCCATCATCATCGGCATGTCAAAGAACAGCTTTGTTTCAATCAACTTCAAGCCTTCATCCTTCACTTTCTCATTCTCCATCACTACAATGTCTATTATAATCACCTGGTTATCAACATTTGAAGTTAGGATTACCTACCTTAATGAGTTGTTTTCATGATTATCCATGCATCTTTAGGAATGGCACATATTGAGATTTGTCCGAATTCTTGAGGGTCCATGTCATTGAAAATGGCATTAAGAGCTTTAGAGTTTGCATTCTTCAACTTGTCCTGCAGTTGCGAATTCACTCTGATTGCGCCTATACCTCAATGGCAGCAGCCTTAGAGGACCGATGCTTCCAGAGTGCACGAGATTCTAAACTTCCCCATCCACTTTCATAGCCTCCTCCTCAAAACTATGCTTTAATTTCCAAATCGTTGATTGTGATTGGTCTTCTCTTCCTTATTGGTTTCCATTTTCTAAACACTTCCTTTTATCTCATCTTACGTTGTTAATTAAATTGTCAGCCATGACAACTAAAAGATTCAAACTTTTTCATTTATTCTGCAGAATCTACAAGATATCATCCTTTTCAAGTAAAGCTTATCACAGAATACACAAAGATATGAAAAGGGCTTCCTTTTATGTGCTCTTAATCCTTAAATTCTCCCACTACCCCAAACCATGAAAGCTTTCACAATATAAGCTTAAACCAATAAAAATTTGTCACTTTATGATAAAATTAAATGTCGACAATGAAGAAATATCGCAAAGAAAACGGGAAAAATCACACACAAATTTTACGTGGAAACCCTTTTGGGAAAAAACCACGGGCAGAGGAGAAGAAGCTTGAGTAATGTCGAAAATTGAATAATTACAAGAGGAGATGACTACGCCTATTTATAGGTTGAAAAACCTTATTCCAATCAACAACTTATAGAAGAAACGTAGTAAGATTGAAAAACCTTATTCTAATTAAAATAAAATAGATGACCTATTCTAATTAAAATAAAATAAAAGAAGTCTAGTTTATTTGAACTTTACTTTTATTTTATTTTACCACTGAATTTTATTTTAACAAGAATTCTAGTCACTCAATTCTAACAATCTCCACCTTAATAAAAATTCTAGTCACCTAATTCTAACAATCTCCACCTTGACAAGAATTCTCTACGAACAAGAACTTTCAATGAACAAGTTCTCCACCTCTTCCACAAAACCCCTTGAGGGGTATTCTTCAACAATAAACACCAACCAAGTCCAAGCAATACTCAAACTTGGTTATGGGAAGTGACTCAGTCATCATATCTGCAAGATTTTCATGAGTACTAACTTTGCTCACAACAATTTCCCCTTGAGTAATAATATCACGCACAAAATGATACCGAACATTAATGTGCTTTGTTCTCTCATGAAACATTTGATCTTTTGTAAGAAAAATGGCACTTTGATAGTCACAAAATATTGTACCAATATCTTCAGCCACGTTTAAAGCATAAGCCACTAGATCAACCTCGGCATACCTCTTTGAAGGTTTAATTTCTCTTCTAAGTCTATTCTTGGCAATAGAATATTGTGGTGAAGAGCGACTCTATTATGAACTTCTGTACTAACTTGAGAAGTTGACTCTGTTGTAGATACTGGATCAATCTGAAACTCCACCTGTTTTTGTTGTTCTTTACTGGAATAGTCTTTAAGTGATAAGTTAGGTAACATAGCAGTTTCATCAAAAACAACATCTCTGCTAATCACAATTTTTCTATTTTCAGGACACCATAACTTATACCCTTTTACACCAGCCTTAAAACCAAGAAAAACACATTTAATGGATCTTGGTTCCAATTTTCCATTATCAACATGAGCATATGCAGGACACCTAAAAATCTTTATATCAGAATAATCAGCAGGCTTACCAGATCATATCTCTTGTGGAGTCTTTTTCTTAATGGCAACGGATGGAGATCAGTTGATCAAAAAACATGCAGTAGAGGCTGCTTCAGCCCGAAATGGCTTCGGTAAATTAGCATTAGATAACATACACCGAACCTTCTTCATGATCGTTCTGTTCATTCGTTCTGCAATGCCGTTTTGTTGTGGAGTATGATGAACTGTCAAATGTCTCATGATCCTTTCTGATTTGCACAATTCATTAAACTCATCAGAACAGAACTCCAAGCCATTATCTGTGCAGAGGTGTTTTATCTATTTTCTTGTATGTTTTTCAAGCATAGTTTTCCAAGACTTGAACGCGGAAAACACTTCGCTTTTCTGCTTCAGAAAGAATGCCCAAACTTTTCTAGAAAAATCATCAATAAAAGTTAGCATATAATTAGCTCCACCTCTCGAAGGCACTTTAGATGGTCCCCAAAGATCAGAATGAATATAATCCAATGTTCCCTTCATGTTATGGATTCCTCTGGTGAATCGAACTCTCTTTTGCTTCCCCAAAACGCAATGCTCATAGAACTTCAGTTTGCTAATGCCTTGCCCATTAAGAAGTCCTCTTTTACTCAATTCTGCCATGCCATTCTCACTCATATGCCCTAGACGCATATGCCAAATTCTAGTAATATCATCATCTGACAAGGAAGAGGAAGTGACTACAGCATCACCAGTAATAGTTGAACCTTGTAAAACATATAATTTGGCAGTCTTTTTATGCCCTTTCATCACAACGAGAGAACCTTTACTAATCTTTAAAACCCCACTTTCAACTGTATACTTGTGTCCTTCTGAATCAAGAGTACTCAACGAAATCAACTTCTTTTTCAATTTTGGTACATGTCGCACGCCACTAAGAGTTCTAACGACCCCATCAAACATCTTTATTTTGATTGTGCCAACACTTACGATTTTACATGAAACATTATTTCCCATCAAAACAACACCTTCAAACACAACTTCATATGTTGTAAACCAATCCCGATTGGGACTCATATGGAAGGTCAACCAAAATCGAGGATCCACTCCTCGCTCACTTTAGAATTGTCGACAGAAGCAACTAGGAGTTCACCATCACTATAGTCTTCTACTACATCAGCATCACCAGATTGTTTTGGTTGTTTTCCCTTTTGATTCTTTTCCTCCCTTTTGATCTTATTTTGTAACTTGTAGCACTCTTTCTTAATGTGTCCTTTCTTCTTGAAGAAGTTACAAGTTTTACCTCTATTTGAAGATCTCGATCTACCTTTAGATTTATTACGGGGATTTCGTTCTTGTGTCCTCTCACGATTATCATCATTGTTTCGATCTTGTCTTCCACGAACAATGAGACCCTCTCCTTGAGAGTCAGATTCAACCACAAGATGCTTTATCTTGTCTTCCATCGACAGATGCAGTTGTAATTGCGTCAAAGCCTTCCGATCTTTACGCTTCTTCTCTTCATCTGTCAAATTCGAAGGCATCTTATTTAACCCTAACAGGGCATCATCCAAATCCATCTGCGTAAGAACTGCTTGCATCTTTACCTGCCACAACGCGAATCTGGTGTTGCGATCCAATAGCGAAATATCATACTTCAATGTCGCCATTATCGTGATCGAGACTAGTAACCTGAAAAGTTTTGATACCAATTTGATAAAATTAAATGTCAACAATGAAGAAATATCGCAAAGAAAATGGAAAAAAACACACACAGATTTTACGTGGAAACCCTTTCGGGAAAAAACCACGAGCAAAGGAGAAGAAGATTCACTAATGTCGAAAATCGAATAATTACAAGAGGAGATGATTACGCCTATTTATAGGTTGAAAATCCTTATTTAAATCAACAACTAATAGAAGAAACGTAGTAAGGTTAAAACATTTATTCTAATTAAAATAAAATAGATGACCTATTTTAATTAAAATAAAATAAAAGAAGTCTAGTTTATTTGGACTTTACTATTATTTTATTTTACCACTGAATTTTATTTTAACAAGAATTCTAGTCACCCAATTTTAACAATCTCCACCTTAACAAGAATTTTAGTCACCCAATTCTAACACTTTATACACAAAGTATACAGTTTGAATACCAATACCTTGGCTGTAAATGTAATGACTTCTACCTTACTAACACCCTGTGATGCAAAATTAGAAAAAAAAAAGGAATCCATGAAGGAAAAAAAATAAGAAAAAACAAAACTAATCAGTTAAAAATTCCTAACAGATTTAAATTCTTCAAAAAGAGAATCAAAGCAGTAATTTTTTTGTAAGGGAAAAAAATATAATAGGAGAGAAAGGGAAGGTTACACATAAAAGAGGAGATGAAGCGAAACAATAAGCAATAACTTCCCTTTAAAAATTATAATCTTGTAAACAATAAGCAATATGCATTTTCCCTTTAAAAAAATGGCAGAGGCAATAACTTCCATAGACTTAGGGAACTTGAGAAGAATAAGAGAGGTACAAAAATGGGGTAGAAAAGTTAAAAGAGAAAAAAGTTTTTTTTATTAATTTTTTTAGGTTATGACATCAATATGATATGATTATGCGTAATATATATTACGTATCACAATATTATTCAGTCACATATCTCAAACTTAATGGTGTTAGACTTAAGTACCAAATCAGTAGACAAAAAAAGTTTGAGTATCAATTTAAAATAAAAAAAATTAATAGGTATCAATTTGAAAGAAGTAGATAACTTCATATATTAATTTTATATTTAATCCTTTGTTAGTTTTATATATATATATATAATTTGTATATCTCTTCTATATTTTTTTGTTTGACAATTTTATTTACCAACGGATTCTTTTAATCATTCAGAATTATTTTAGTTTCATATATATTTATATTTTTTTATGAAATGTAAATTTATTCATAACTTTTCTCCAAATTTTAAATAAAAAAATAAAATGTGTTTAAACATGTTTAAATTTATGTTTTAAAAAAGTTAAAAGCAACGATTCAATTGGATACATTTATATTTTTTATTTTTCCATTTAAAAAAAAAAAAATCTTACCCGTGCCGCTTAATGATTGACATATGGTAAGGTGAAATTTAGTGTTGTGTCGTCTAACCATTTTGCAGCACCCAATGACATTATAAAAACACATCCATTTTCATAATTAATCTAGATTCTATATCATTTTCGTAATTATTTTTTTATATTATTTTGAAAAAAATTCCAATTATTTTTTTCTCATTTTAATTACTTTACTGTACCCATTAACTGTAATGCCATTGTTAGTACAAATAAACCATTAAATAATAAATCTTATAGAAGTGAAGTGATTTTTCATAAAATTCCAACAATAATTACTGCTACAATTTTTAATTAAGGATAAACTACAATAAGAGATCTCAAACCTAAAATAGGAGTAATTTCGTAGTTACTAAAACCTGCAGCAAAAAATAGTTTAGCCCATTCTTCTTCTTCTCTCTCTTTTCCGGTCACCAAAACCATCATCAGCATATCGAAGAAGAGCTGTGTTTCTGTCGAGTTCAAGGCTTCATCATTCATTTTCTCATTCTTCATCAATACCACATCTATTATCATCACCTTTCCTCCCTTGTTGTTTTGTCTTGAAATTGCCTCCTTACATCGCTTCAAAATCTTCAAGCATTCTTCATCATTCCAATCATGCAATATCCACTGTTTAATTACCATAAAAGCATAAGTCATTCATTGATCCAAATGATATGATTATATCTATTGCACATTATTGATAAAACAGAGATAATTGATAAAAGATTTAGCACAAAAACCTTTAGTAAAATTGCATCTGAAGCTGGAACTTCCTTAAACATGTCACCTGCAACATATTTCAAGTTCCCACTATCTTGTAAGTTAGCAACAACATGAGGAAGATCAAACACAATACACTCCAAGTGTGGAAACGCATCAACAATGGCCTTGCCCAATGTTCCGGTACCACCTCCAACATCCACCAACGAATTCAATCCCTCGAACATCTTTTCGCACTTGTCAATAAGAATGCTAGTAACCAATCGAGCATCGCTAGCCATGCCTTCATTAAACAAATTGTTTAGCTTTTGGTCGTGGCCAGCATAGTCCCAGATTGTCTTTCCATGTGTGGTATGAAATGGAGTATGGTCATTATTTTGGAACCAGGTGCCTAAACAATGCCAGGGCTCTGTTAAAATAGGATCCAACATAGCTTTCAAAAAAGGTGTTACGCTTAAGGGATTATCCTCAAGTAGGAGACGAGAAGCGTTCGTAAGAACATAACCATCTTCTTGAGCATCATTGCATAACTTTCGCTGTGCAAAGAAGCCGGAATGAACTAAAATACGCATGAGGCGGTAGATGTTGCATGCCTTGGTAGGGTTGAGCATTGGGAGTGCAGCAACCAACTCAGTAATGGTCATGGGCTTTCCATGGTTTTGAATTATATCTGGGATACCTAAATCTATTGCACATTTGAGAGACATGGAATTTATGAAATTGAACATGTGGTTCCAAACGTGAGCTTGAGCTTGAAGTAGCTCATTAACGTGCTCCCCGTTCGCATTCACCATATCCATCTTAGCCAAGGTCTTTTGGCCTTGCCCTGAACCCACGTAGCTGTGGAATTTGCTAATTATAGACCGTGAAACATTTCTCTAAGAATGGCTTTACTCTGAATCCGCATAGCACTGAAATATGCCCTCTCGTGGCCATTGGTTCCCATGCTGTCACGTTTCCATAATGGAGTTAAATCTGTTAATTTTAATAATAGTAAATGAGGCCAACGCTACCTTAAAGAATTGAAATGAAATAAGATATTGCAAAGGTGAGATGATATGCCATCCAAATCCAATATCGTCTTCCATCAACGTTTAAAACAAAACAATTATGAAACACGATTTGAACCCTTTTTCCAATGCTGAATTTTGGATCAGGAGAAAGGATTGTATGAAACAGGGATATTATCCCTTTCCAATAGTTTTATGACACATCAACAATTTCATCCTAAATTTCAGGATTTTAATTGTAATTTGATTTTTTTCAGGATGAAATGTTGAAATTAAGAATGAAAATACTGATGTGGCATAAAACTATTGGAAAAGGGACACAAATGACGTGGTGTCACTGTTTCATTCAATCCTTTTCCCTGGACCAGTGTATAAAATATTTTATATTTTTTTTATTGTTGTGAATTAAATTATTGATTGATTTCATTAACTTTTCTATATTTAGAAAGAGGATAATTAATAATGGAGTATAGTGGAATTATGGTGGGGTCTTCTTCTTCACATGCTTCATGCTTCATCTCTTTATTTATTTTGGTTTCTTTCGCTTTGGAAACTTTAATAAGATAAAGTGTGTTGGGTGAATTTTCTTTACCAAAATTTTTCTAACATTCATTGTACAAAAGAATAATCAACGTGATATCTTATTTGATAAATGGTCAAGAAAATAGAAGCGGGGAGAGAGAACTTAAACCTAGTATGAGAGTAATGTTATAGTCATTGAAACCAGCTGTAGAAAATAGCATAGCCCATTCATCTTTTCCATTGATCCCCATCATCATCAGCATGTCAAAGAAGAGTTTTGTTTCATTCACTTTCTCATTCTCATCACTACAATGTCTATTATAATCACCTTGCCTCCCACATTGTCTCCACCGGAATTTGCTTCTTTACATCGCTTTAAAATCGTCAAGCAATCTTCATCATTCCTGTTGTGAAATATCCACCATTCAATTTATCATTAATAATCAAAACAATAGACATAAATAATGCGCTGAGTCAAATGCCATGCTCAATAGATTTTGTTGCGCATTACTATTAATGAATATTAAGTTTGGTAAAACTGCATTTGTAGCTGGAATTGCCTCAAACATGTTGCTTTCAACATATTTCAAATTATTATTGCCTTGCGTGCCATCAACAACACAAGGAAGATCAAACACAGTGCACTCCAAGTGCGGAAAGGCATCAGCAATGGCCTTGGCCAAAGTTCCTATGCCACCTCCAACATTCACCAATGACTCCAAACCCTCAAATGCCCCCTTACCCTTGTGAATTAGAATACTAGTAATCAGTCGAGCATCATTAAACAAATTGCAACTGGATGAACAAATAGAAGAGAAAAAATGGAGATTGACACAACTTGTTTATGTAGTTCAAAAAACTTTACTATGTCTACTGAGTCTTGCTCAAAGAGTAATCTACAATAAATTTGCAGTACAATATGCGATTTAAGTTTAACTGACCTACCAAATTGTAACCTCACTCCCATAAATAATCTAGATCACTCACCCTACTAAAACTTTTACCATGAAAACTTAGTGCTTTTAAAATGAGTTCTCACTCGTCAATCTCTCATTGATTTGCACACTTGGTCTCATGACACTGGTTGCCCTTGTTTTTCTCCTTGGATGAGTTTTCACTGGTTGCTAAAGCCTTGGCTTTGCCTTTGCCCTTGGTCTCATCTAGATTTTGAGATTTGTTCGAACTCTTGAGGGTCCATGTCTGTTGAAGATTTCGAGGGAAGATAGTTCCGGAGACGATAGTAAACTTCGAGGCACGGATGACACTTTCCAAAGAGAACTATTTGCCCCCACACAAAGTTGATAGAGAGTTAAGACAAAGGTCCTCCCGGGATACAACGAAGTTCTGAATTTCCTTTGATTAGCAAAATCATAGAATTCCCTAACTCTTATTCTAATTTCTGAAAATTGTAATTGATTGCAAAAGAAAAAATGTGAATTCTTGTGAGCATCATAGTCCATCTATTTATATGCACTCAATGGACACCTTTTGAAGAGTTATAACCCTTTCAAATTGGATGGACACCTTTTGAAGAGTCACAACCCTTTTCATATTGAACATACCTCTTGGAAGAGACTTGTCCCATGTCCATTGGATGATAAGCCATCATTTTTCAATTAAATTTGAAAGATCATCACTTTTAATTTGCAATCTATATATTTCCAACAATCCCCCACTAGATAGCTAAATTCAGAAAATAAGTACACAACGATTAAGAATAAAGAAGGGTGTCTGCAGATTGAACCCTTTTTTTAGTGCAAATTTCTCAAAGTATCAAAAAGTGAATGGTGGCTAGTCGCTTGAACCATCACTCTTAAATTCAATACCGGAAAAATTTCACATATAATCGTAAAGAAATAGAGTAAGAGTTTAATTGTTTTAGCACCGTTATGGCCATGTGCTCATCTCGTTTCATGAACATGTACGAGATAAACCATAAATAAAATCTTGTTGAAACGGCACCACTTCATGTCCATATAGGTGGATTTCATGACAATTAATGTTCATCCATTAAAAGTAAAACTCATCCTCCTAAAATATAATCACTAAATCATAGTTTTTAGTGCACATTGTCATTCGATAACTTGTTATTACCCTTTGAACCTTGAAACTAACTTTTGGCTAGAAAAAAGGTAGGGTTTCCATTATCAATGACTCAATTAGAATGGTTTTAATCCCATCTTAGTGGTAGTACTTTTAACTAAATCCCTTGACAAACCTTTTGTCAGTGGATCCACTAAATTGTCAATTGACTTAATATAGGTAACAGTTATCACACTGTCCCTAATCAATTGTCTCACATACTCATGTCTCAAACTTATATGTCTAGACTTTCCATTGTACACCTTATTGTACGCTTGAGACATGGTTGATTCACTATCACAATATACGGAAATAGCGAACCTATGTTGTGGCCACAATTTTATATTTAGCAATAGATTTCTTAGCCATTCCACTTCCTTGCCCGTAGCCACTAAGGCTATAAACTCAGCCTCCATAGTTGAATGTGAGATGCAAGTTTGTTTCTTGGAGGCCCAACTAATGGCTCCACCTCCGATTGTAAAAATCCATCTAGATGTGGACTTATTGTCACTTAAACTTGTAATCCAACTTGCATCCGAGTAACCTTTTAGTACCGCAGGATAATCACTATAGAATAATCCCAAATTTTTTGTTTTCTTAAGATAACCAAAAATCCTAAAAATTCCTTTCCAATGATCGGTACCAAGACAATTTGTAATCTCGCCAATTTGCACACAGCAAATGCGATATAGGGTCTAGTGCAATGCATTGCATACATTAGACTTCGAATTGCGCTGGCATACTCAAGTTGCGCTATAGCCCTGCCTTTATTCTCACTTAACTTGAAGTTCGAATCGTATGGAGTGTTCGAATCCTTGATATTCAAGTGTTTGAACTTTTCCAATACTTTCTCCATGTAGTGAGATTGGCTTAATGCAAAGCCCCTTTCATGCTTTTTCACCTTTATACCAAGAATTGTATCTACCTCGTTAAGATCTTTCATCTTAAAATTCGAGGCTAGATACTCTTTGGTCTCACGAACACCTTCCATGTTTGTCCAAAAAATCAACAAATCATCTACATAAAGGCAAATAATTACACCATATCTATCGGTGAATTTAGTGTAAATACATTTATCCGTACCATTATGTAAAAAACCATAGACAAAATAACAGAGTCAAATTTCTCATGCCACTGTTTAGGGGCTTGTTTTAAACCATATAATGATTTGATCAACTTACACACCTTGTGTTCATTCCCAAGAAGCACAAAGCCTTCTGGTTATTCCATGTAAACTTTTTCTTCGAGATCACCATTCAAAAAAGTCGTATTAACATCCATTTGATGTACATGTAACTTATGAATGTGCTATAAGAATTCGAATGGAGGTCATCCTAGCCACTAGTGCATAGGTGTCAAAATAATTTAGGCCTTCTTTTTGCCTAAAACCTTTAGCCACCAACCTAGCCTTAAAGATTGGAGAACCTCCTGTTGGAGTGTTCTTCCTCTTAAGCACTCATTTACACCCGATAGGCTTCGATCCTTGAGGAAGATCAACTAGAATCCAAGTATTATTGGACAATATTGAATCCATTTCATCATTGATCGCCTCTTTCCAAAATGCCGCATCCCTAGAAGTCATGGCTTCACCATAGGATTGTGGATCACTTTCCACATTAAACATTATTCGAATCTTCTTAATTACGAATTTTCTATTTCCCTCAACAAGGAATGCTAGAGATTGTGAGGAAATGAAATCGGGACCAAAGTCCTTTACTTTTCTCACTCTGACTTTTCCTCGGTTCCATATTCTTATTGTCACAAAGACTTTGTTTGGTTTGATCACTTGAGATCATTGGTTGATATTCTTTTTCCAAATCCGTTGAATCATCGAAAAACTTATTTTTAATGAATACAGCATCTCTTGTTTCAATTATCATATTTGACACTAAGTCAAGAACACGATATGCTTTAGAATGTTGGGCATATCCAACGAATGCACCTTTGATGGCTCTTGGGCCTAACTTTGTTCTTCATTGGTCGAGAACTCTATAGTAAGCCAAACACCTCCACACTCTGAAATAATATAAGTTTGGCCTTTGACCTTTCCATAACTCATATGGAGATACTTTGAATTTTCTCAATGGTATTCTGTTAAGGATATAACACGCAGTCAATAATGCTTCACCCCATAAATTATATGGAAGTTTAGCATTTAACAACATCGAGTTAACCATATCCACTAAAGTACGGTTCTTTCTTTCTGCCAAACCATTTTGTTGCGGATAAGGCGCAAAACACTCATGTACCACACCTTGCTCCTCACAAAATACATTAAATTCGTTTGAAAAATATTCACCACCTCTATCACTACGAAGCACTTTGATTTTCTTACTAAACAAATTCTCAACCTCGTTTTTAAAACTTTTAAACATATCAAAAGCCTCGTCTTTACTTTTCATGAGATACACATAAGTAAATCTAGAAAAGTCATCTATAAAAGTGATAAAATATCGTTTTCCACCTCTTGTTAGAGTTCCATTTAATTCACAAACATCTAAATGAATTAAATCTAACACTTGTGAATTTCTTTCACACTTATTAGGAAATGGCTTCTTGGTAATTTTTGATTGAATACAAATTTCACATTTATCCATAAATTCATCATTACTTAGATTGATATAACCATTGTTTTGCATCTATTGTAAAGTTTTAAAATTAAAATGTGCTAAATGTGCATGCCACAAAGAATAAGACTCAACAATATAAGCAGAAGAATTGACTTTATTTATATCAATGCTCAACTTGAACATACCCTCATTACAATATCCTTTTCTTACATATATCTCACCCTTAAGCAAAGCAAACTTATCGGATTCCAAGATAACCTTGAACCCCTTGTTACACAGAAGACTCACAGACACTAAATTCTTTCTCACACTAGGAACATGCAACACATTGGTCAAAGTCAATTTCTTTCCAGATGTGAAGTTGAGTTCCACCGTCCCTTGACTGAGCACCTGAACCGATTGATAGTTGTCCATAAGCACTTCACGGTTTGCCACTAATTCATAATTCTTGAATTGTTGTCGGTCATTACACACATGGACAGTAACACCAGAGTCAAGCCACCAATTATGAGACTTATCAGTCATGGCTATGTTGAGTTCGGTAATCATACCAATCTCCAAATTCTCAACCCCTTCTGTAACCATGGCCACTAAGTTCATATCCTCCACCATATTGGCTTTGGAAGTTGTGGTATCTTACTTCTTTTTGAGAAGTTTACAATCTTTAATATAGTGTCTTTTCTTATTGCAATTATAGCAATTGCGAGTTTTTTTCTTCTTGTTTTGCATGTCATTGGTCTAGAATGTGGCCTTTCTCTTACCATTTCGAGAGTTCTTGGACTCGCTCACATGGTTCACTTTAAAACTTTGGGGAAGATACACTGTATCACGCTTTCGAGTTTCCTCTTCAATGGACAAATGCCTAAGTATTTTCTCCACAGTGAAGTCCTCTGCCATATGCAGAAGTTTCTTCTGATAATTGTTCCAAGACAAGGGCAATTTTGAGATGATAGCCCCGACTTGTAACATTTCCGGAATAACAACTTTCAAATCACGAAGTTTACTTACAAGGACTTGTAATTCATGGACTTGATCCATGATCGAGATACTGTAAGCATTTTGAATTCAAAATATTTCATCATTAAAAATTTATCGGTACCTTGTCGCTCAATGTTGTATTTCTCTTCAAGAGCTTTCCATATTTCCACCGCAGATTGCATTGACATGTAAAGATCATACAATCAATCAGACAAGGTGTTAAGAATATGTCCACGACATGTGAAATTGTCTTCCTCACGCTTCTTCTTGAGTTCGGCCACTTTCACAATTTCCTTGAAATTTGCATTAGGGGCGGGATCTTCCACGGGTTGTAAGTTTGGATCCAGAACGTATGCCACATTCAAGACAGTAAGAAGGAACAACATCTTATCCTTCCAACGATTAAAGTTTGAGCCATCAAATCGGTCAAGTTTAACAAACTCTTGGTTCATCACTTTGAATGCGGTGGTAGCCTCCGTCGCCATCTTCAAAAATAGTTCTCTTTGATTGTTGAAGATTTCGAGGGAAGATAGTTTTGGAGACGATAGTAAACTTCGAGGCACGGATGACGCTTTCCACAGAGAACTATTTGCCCCCACACAAAGTTGCTAGAGAGTTAAGACAAAGGTCCTCCCGGGATACAACGAAGTTTTGAATTTCCTTTGATTAGCAAAGTCACAAAATTCCCTAACTCTTATTCTAATTTCTAAAAATTGTAATTGATTGCAAAAGAAAAAATGTGAATTCTTGTGAGCATCATAGTCCATCTATTTATATGCACTCAATGGACACTTTTTGAAGAGTCACAACCCTTTCAAATTGGATGGACATCTTTTGAAGAGTCACAACCATTTTCATATTGGACATACCTCTTGGAAGAGATTTGTCCCATGTTCATTGGATGATAAGTCATCATTTTTCAATTAAATTTGAAAGATCATCACTTTTAATTTGCAATCTATATATTTCCAACAATGTCATTGAAAATGGCATTAAGAGCTTTGGAGTTTGCATTCTCCAACTTGTCCTCCTTAGTAATCCAAGTGACTTCTAGTTTAGGAGTCTTTATCGTTTTGAAATGAACCGGCACTTTATTCAACAGAAAACCCAAATTTGTAGTTTCCAAATAAATGGAAGTCAGTAGTGGTCTGTTAAGTTTTAATCCACAAAGAAAGAAAAATTGCAGAGCAAAGATAGAAAAAAAAATTGATCAAAACTGATCTGATTTCATTCATTAAATCTTGAACATTAAAAGTATACATAAAGTTACATAGCCACCATAGGATATGAAGCAAATCTACTCTTAGATAAACAAATTTTGAACAGTACATAATGAGAAATATACATTAAAAAGTGATCCTAAACTAGCTGACATTATGCCTATAAGTCAGCACATAATCTTGACCAAATTACATCACCAAATTCAAATGAAATTAAAAACAATAAAATACAAAATGAGGGGGGAAGGGAGAAAGAATGGGTGTTTAAAAATGAGATAATAATAACAAATAAAACTATTAATAATGAAAAAGTTAGGGGGGAAGGGTAAATTGCAAAACGGCCCTTCCCTCATCTGTCCGTTGAAATAACTTTCAGCCCGCACTTGCCATGTGTCGATCCGTAATTAGTTCACGTGGCAAAATCTGTCAGAAATTAATAGTGTTAGTGTCGGGTACCGAAATATGTAACGAAATCAAACTTCAGGTATCACTTCGGACATTTTGAAACTTCAGGTACCACACTCAAATATAGGCCAAAGTAAAAGGGTGTAAAAAGGCATTATCCCTTTTGTAAATAATTTGTAGTTATATATTTTTTATTTTTAATTTGTATATCTCTTTTAATTTTTTTCTTTGACATTTTTTATTTAACAATAGGTTGTCTTAATCATTCAGAGCTAATAATTTTAGTTTCATATACATTTATATTTTTTTTATAAAATTTTTAGAATTAGTTATAATCTTAATTCAACCTTTAAAAAAAAAGATTAAATGTGCTTGAATATGTTCGAATTTGTGTTTTTCTATACTGATAACAATATCGATGCTAACCGATATAAGATTCAATTAGTTACATTTATATTTTTTATTTTTCCATTTTAAAAAAAAAATCTTACCTGTACCGCCTAATGATTGACATATGTTTGAGTGAGATTTAGTGTTGAGTCGTCTAATAGCTTGACAGCATCCAATGACACTATAAAAAAAAACACTCTATTTTCATAAATAATCTAGATTTTATATTATTTTCGTAATTATTTTGATAAAAAATCCGATTATTTTCTTTTTCATTCTAATTACCTTAGTGTACCCATTAATTGTAATGTCATTGTTGGTACAAATAAACCATTAAACAATAATAAATTTTATAAAAGTGAAGTGATATTTTATTTGAAAAATGATAAATTTCGATATTTCTCCGCCCAACATTTCGTGCTACAATTTTTTATTAAGGATAAACTTCAATAAGAGATCTCAAACCTAAAATAGGAGTAATTTCGTAGTTACTAAAACCTGCAGCAGAAAATAGTTTAGCCCATTCTTCTTCCTGTCTCTCTTTTCCGGTCACCAAAACCATCATCTCCATATCGAAGAAGAGCTGCGTTTCTGTCGAGTTGAAGGCTTCACCATTCATTTTCTCATTCTTCATCAATACAATATCTATTATCATCACCTTTCCTCCCTTGTTGTTTTGTCTTGAAATTGCCTCCTTACATTGCTTCAAAATCTTCAAGCATTCTTCATCATTCCAATCATGCAATATCCACTGTTTAATTAACACAACAGCATAAGCCATTCACTGATCCAAATGAATGATTATTGTTAAAACAGAGATTAATTGATAAAAGATTTAGTAAAAAAAACCTTTAGTAAAATTGCATCTGAAGCTGGAACTTCCTTAAACATGTCACCTGCAACATATTTCAAGTTCCCACTATCTTGTAAGTTAGCAACAACATGAGGAAGATCAAACACAATATACTCCAAGTGTGGAAACGCATCAACAATGGCCTTGCCCAATGTTCCGGTGCCACCTCCAACATCCACCAACGAATTCAATCCATCAAACACCTTTTTGCACTTGTCAATAAGAATGCTAGTAACCAATCGAGCATCGCAAGCCATGGCTTCATTAATCAAATTGTTTAGCTTTTGGTCATGGCCGGCATAGTCCCAGAATGTCTTTCCATGTGCGGTATCAAATGGAGTATGGTCATTATTTTGGAACCAGGTGCCTAAACAATGCCAAGGCTCTGTTAAAATAGGATCCATGACAGTCTTCAAATAAGGTGTTACGCTAAAGGGATTATCCTTAAGTAGGAGACGAGAAGCATTCGTAAGAACATAACCATCATCTTGAGCATCATTGCATATCTTTCGTTGTGCAAAGAAGCCGGAATGAACTAAAATACGCATGAGGCGGTAGATGTTGCATGCCTTGGAAGGGTTGAGCATTGGCAGAGCAGCAACCAACTCAGTAATGGTCATGGGCTTTCCATGGTTTTGAATAATATCTGGGATACCTAAATCTATTGCACATTTGAGAGACATGGAATTTATGAAATTGAACATGTGGTTCCAAACGTGAGCTTGAGCTTGAAGTAGCTCATTAACGTGCTCCCCGTTCGCATTCACCATATCCATCTTACCCAAGGTCTTTCGCCCTTGCTCTGAACCCACGTAGCTCTTGAATTTGCTATTTATAGACCGTGAAACATATCTATAACTATGGCTTTTCTCTGAATCCGCATAGCACTGAAACACGCTCTTTCGTGGCCATTGGTCCACATGCTGTCACGTCTTAATAATGGAGTTAAATATGTTAATTTTAATAATATAAAATGAGGCCAACGCTACCTTAAAGAATTGAAAAGAAATAAGATATTGCAAAGGTGAATTGATCTGCCATATACAACCCTATACTTTCATGTTCAAATCAACAATACAACCAATAGGTTAGTTTATTTGCATAAGAAAACCATGCTACTCAAATCATAAGCATATACAACCATTCAAAACATACTCAATTTGCAAAATAACATCTCAAAACATGATCACACATTTTACCGTTTCATTTTCAATTTAATTACCGTTTTCATTTATGTTTCTCACGGAGAACTAAAGTAAATTGAACTCAAATACACGGGACTGATTTGTTCACACAAATTGACATATTCGAGCTGCTCACACGAGCTTAGTTCAATGTTGTTCACACAAGCTTCAGGGATGATGTGTCATCGGGAACACTATATATAACCTATTCCGAAAATTAAAATAAATAATAGTAAAAAGAAGTAGGGTCTAATCCTCAGGGACTGGAATGTAAAGAATCTTGTCTGTCGAGATCCTGGGCGAAATCTTGCCCAAGAAAAGTGTCGGAATCTGGAGAAAAATAAAAAAACAAAATTAAAACAAATAGAAAATAGAGGTGTTGAAATAAAATAAATTGCATAAAATAAATAAAGTCGAAGGAAGAAAGGTTTTATCGATGTCTAGAGATCTAGCCTCCGGTTATCTTGATTCTTCCTTGGTTCAATCAGAGACTTTGGATAGTTCTTCTCGTCCCCGAATAAGCCAGTTATAGTGAAAGAGGACGCCTACGACCACCAGCTCCAGATATAATTTTGACTTTAGAGGAACCTATCTCTAGCCAACCGTCGCTCCAATGGGACCGTCTTACACTAGATCATCTTTTCCCAATGACGAATGCCACGTCATTTTGTCTCTTTGGCTCGACAACCTCTGACGTAGTAAGTTAGCGAACCGACTGTGCAATCTCTTCAAAACACACAAAGCGACCATCTTGCATAAGATGAAAAGATTACTTTTGTAGGGATTTTGGACGGAAGCGTCGATCTCGTAATTCAGAGAATTGATGAATACTCTGGTGAGAAGAATTAAGTGCGGATTCTAATCTTCATGAACTTTAGAAGAACATTTGATAACCTTCGGCTAGAAGGGTTTTTAGTTGCTCATGTTTTTGAGGAAGAACACAAGATAAAAATAAAGCTTTCTATTGAGCTTCGATTTTTGGGTGATGTAGGATTTTTTCAATGAATGGAAAGTGAATAATTCAATCACTTCATCCTCTATTTATAGTACATATAAATCTCTAGTTGAATCCAATTTAAATTCTAAAATATAATTAGAATTATATCTAAACATTAATTCCCTAATTGGATCCAATTTAAACTCTAAAAGATAAATATAAACTAAATATAAACAATATCCTTAATATTATCCTAATAAAAATAAAATAAATTCGTCTTTTGTCTTATAAAAACTCTCTTCAAGTCTTCCACCTTTTCACAACTTCTCTTTCTCTTTCAAAATCATAAGCATATACAACCATTCAAAACATACTCAATTTGCAAAATAACATCTCAAAACATGATCACACATTTTACCGTTTCATTTTCATTTTAATTACCGTTTTCATTTATGTTTCTCATGGAGAACTAAAGTAAATTGAACTCAAATACACGGGACTGATTTGTTCACACAAATTGACATATTCGAGCTGCTCACACGAGCTTAGTTCAATGTTGTTCACACAAGCTTCAGTGATGATGTGTCATCGGGAACACTATATATAACCTATTCCGAAAATTAAAATAAATAATAGTAAAAAGAAGTAGGGTCTAATCCTCAGGGACTGGAGTGTAAAGAATCTTATCTGTCGAGATCCTGGGCGAAATCTTGCCCAAGAAAAGTGTCGGAATTTGGAGAAAAATAAAAAAACAAAATTAAAAGAAATAGAAAATAGAGATGTTGAAATAAAATAAATTGCATAAAATAAATAAAGTCGAAGGAAGAAAGGTTTTATCGATGTCTAGAGATCTAGCCTCCGGTTATCTTGATTCTTCCTTGGTTCAATCAGAGACTTTGGATGGTTCTTCTTGTGCCCGAATAAGCCAGTTATAGTGAAAGAGGACGCCTACGACCACCAGCTCCAGATATAATTTTGACTTTAGAGGAACCTATCTCTAGCCAACCATCGCTCCAATGGGACCGTCTTACACTAGATCATCTTTTCCCAATGACGAATGTCATGTCATTTTGTCTCTTTGGCTCGACAACCTCTGATGTAGTAAGTTAGCGAACCGACTGTGCAATCTCTTCAAAACACACAAAGCGACCATCTTTGCATAAGATGAAAAGATTACTTTTGTAGGGATTTTGGACGGAAGCGTCGATCTCGTAATTCAGAGAATTGATGAATACTCTGGTGAGAAGAATTAAGTACGGATTCTAAGCCTCATGAACTTTAGAAGAACATTTGATAACCTTCGGCTAGAAGGGTTTTTAGTTGCTCATGTTTTTGAGGAAGAACACAAGATAAAAATAAAGCTTTCTATTGAGCTTCGATTTTTGGGTGATGGAGGATTTTTTCAATGAATGGAAAGTGAATAATTCAATCACTTCATCCTCTATTTATAGTACATATAAATCTCTAGTTGAATCCAATTTAAATTCTAAAATATAATTAGAATTATATCTAAACATTAATTCCCTAATTGGATCCAATTTAAACTCTAAAAGATAAATATAAATTAAATATAAACAATATCCTTAATATTATCCTAATAAAAATAAAATAAATTCGTCTTTTGTCTTATAAAAACTCTCTTCAAGTCTTCCACCTTTTCACAACTTCTCTTTCTCTTTCAAAATCATGCTTTTTGCCCCAATTTGTCATTTGTCTTCAATTTAATCCTTACAAAATAAAAGGATCATAAATAGCCCAAATTAATAGAATCATACTCACAAAATATATATAATTAATATCAAAAAGTATGTTATTTTTAAGCGTTATCAAGAGAATCAGCAACACATGCTGGATTTCAATCCTTCGTATTATTTAATCCGTTATCAAACATTTGTTTTCCTTTTTGGGACTCTAATGGTGACGTGCCATTTGCATCCTAATTATTTACTAAGTTCACACGAGCACCGTTACTATTATTGTATCAGTTCAAACCTTGTAATCAAATACATACTTTTCATATTTCGAATAACAATCCATATACATTTTAAACCTTATAATTTCATCATATACATATTATCTAATCATATAAAAGTTTCACATCCATTCGATATCATGTATCTATTCATATTAGTTATTTATTTCATATTTTATAATTTAGTCCCTTTGATGCCAAAAGACATCATTCACATAATAATTCAAACTAGAAAGTAAAACAATAAAATACAAAAATATCATGAATTAATAAAGTAAGTCCTATATGAACTTACTAGGAAAAACAACAAGCAAATAAGACATCGAGGACTAATCCATAATTTTTCTTTTTCCTCGATTATCCTCCAATTGATTCAATTTCCGATCTAAACGTAATCCATTTCAATTTATCAATCCCAATTACCTTGTAAAAGCCTATTATAAGGATGTATCAATTCAATTTCATTTTCGAATATCCTCTAAACTTTTGCATTTTATTCAATTTAGTTTTTAAAATCGAAATGACCATAAGTTTCAAATTTGAGCCTCGATTTCAAAAACAATCTCAATTTAATCATTCTATAACCCTCTGCCATCTATAATTAAAGAAATTTCATACCAATTTTGAAATATTTACACTTTAGTCCTGATAAGTGGTAAAAGTAACATGTTTTAGCCTCGTTCTTAATGTGTTTTTGGGTAAATATTCGATGTTAATTGTGAATTGTATCCTCCTAATCTTTTAAATTCATGTGTTTAATGCTTAATAGAGCACTTGGAAGCAAAAGAAGTGAAAAAAAGAGCGTCAGAGCAAGTTGCAAGAGCCACACAGCCATGTGACCCACATGAGCATGTGGTAGGCCATGTCATTTTCATGAGATACTGCTGAAAATCATGATTTTAAGTTTTCGGGCATTCTAAGACAGATATATGAAAAGAATAAGAAGATAGGAGTGAGCCGTGAGAGAAAATTCAAGGAAACAACTCAAAAAACACCATTGAAGTCGACTTTGAAGCAAATTTCGTCAAGATTGAAGATTCCTAGTTGATTTTTTAGGAAGCTATCATGGGTTTCTTTATTGCTTTCGGTTATATTGTATCTTGGATGTTTTTATTTTCAATCATTAACTAATTTTCTAAATACTTAGGGAGATGAACTCTGTGATGGATTATGTCGTTTGACTTTTATTTTACACAATAAATACTTAGTTTCTTGTTCTCAATTATGTGTTCTTAATTCTTGGTTTGATATTTCTAAATTATTAATCCATGTTTGATGTGCTTAAATCGATGATTGAATAGACCTTGCTTAAGAATAGATTGTGTAATTGAGTGGAACTCTATGCAATCCTAGAAATAGGACCACATAAATCTACCAGATTAAAGTCAAATCTAATAGGGGAATCTATAGCACAAGTTAATGCGATAATGAAGGTTTTAATTAAAAAATATTTTCAATTAATTAACCTAGAGTTGGTTGTTCTTATGCTCGAAAAAGATATTTGCATAATTTAAGTATTTCTACATATCAAAGTGCTAAGTAAAGAAATTGCGTGATTTAGATTGATAGTGACAGAGGAAATCTAGGCATATTTTTTCCTGGATATTGTTTTGCATCTTGGTTGTTACTCAATTATTTTCCTGATTTGTTCTTTGTTGTGTTCCTTAGTTAATTAATTTAGTTAATTTTAGTTTTTAATTAATCCCTTGAATTATTCAGTTAAATAATAAAAAGGCGATAATTACTAGTACTTTAGTCTTCGTGGAAACGATATATCAGATCATCGTAGCTATACTATTAATTGATAGGTACATTTACCTTAGTCAAATTTTTTGTTAGTTTCATAACACATCAAGTTTTTGACATTTATCCGAACTATAAACCCATATCAATTAAGAAAATACGTTCACACTGAAAAAGTTTAAAAGAATATTTTCATGATTGATATTAACACGAATCATTACACTCAATTCGTACTTCAAATTTTCAAAGTGATGTAAGAAAAATATTTAAAAAAAATTTGAGTAGAAATATCTGGAATCATCATTAAAGAGAAGGAGATTGAAAATTCTACAACTCAAAACCCAAGATGGGTGTTTAATAACCCATTGTCAGTAAACTAAAGAGACAACAAAGCAATAAACAAACTTGCAGAAACACAAAATTATAACAGATAAAGAAAATACTCCAACTTTTTCTTGATAGTAGAAATAATTAAACATAGAATAGATCTATCTTGGGACTTCTGATGAAATTTGTTAACAATTGCGAGGGAATTACCTTCAGTCTGAACCCAACGAAATCCAAGATCCTGAGCAAATTGAATAGCCATTCCGCAGGCTTTAGCTTTTTCCACGAACGCATCTGTAACATGTGAATGCGAGTAAGTACAAGCCCTCATTATTATACCCTTTTCATTTCGAATAAAGACCCCTGAATATAAGAACATTCAAAATTAATTTTGATTGAGTTATTTGCTGGTGGTTTCCAAATAGTCGAGTGAGGAATAGTTGAAGCAGGGTTTTTGATATTCATAGTTTCTAACTCTACCATTAATCCTGAGACTATTCCTTTAACTTGTTGAACAGACTGTATCAACCCCTCATGAACAAATTTGTTACATGTAAACCATATGGCCCATAAGTTGATACTTAGTCTTTGTCTATGAAATTCATTCCCTCAATCAAAAGATTTTTCTAACCACTTCATATAATTTGAACAAGTAGAACTATCAGGACAGGGAACCTGCAGCTCAAAAAGGATCCTAAGAAAGAAAGGACAAAATCAAACCATGTGATCAACAGACTCAGAGTCATTCTTGCAAAGAGGGCAAAGTCCAGGATTAGCCAGATGTCTTCTGCTGAGATTGGCATAAGTTGGAACACAATCGTTGTAAACCTTCCATGTACGTATCTTTATTTTTTGAGGGATTTTTAATGCCCATAAGGTTGCAAAGAATTTTGATCTAGGAGAAGATGATTGTATATTAGTGTACCCCATATTAAAGAGCCTCTGGTGTAAAAGGAGCTTGTAGTCGCTCCTCACTGAGTAAATCCCTGTATTATTAACCCGCTAGACTTTTGTATCCGAAACACTTTGATCATCAATGGAGATTGATAAAATAGCTTCTATCTGTTCACCTGCAGCAACCTCACAAACAACTTCCTCATTCCAGGTACCACTAGTTTTATAAATTAAATCATCCACCCAAGTATATTTTGTAGAATCTATTGACATTTAACTCTACCTTCACCCTGGCCAAGAATCCAAGGTTCATTCCACAAATTAACTGTCGTACCATCTCCAATTCTTCATCCTCTCCCCATTTCCAGCAAATGTTTTACATCCATAATACTCCTCTAAGTAAGTGATGGATAACTTCCTAACTCTGCCAACATAAAATCAGAATTCACATAATATCGGATCTTTAAAATACGGGCTAAAAGACTATTAGGTTGCATCCAAATTTTCCAACACTGCTTCGTCAACAATGAAATATTAAACATATTAAAATCACGGAAGCCAAGTCCCCCCAAATATTTCGAAACACATAAATCCTTCCAAGATAACCAATGAATGCCTTTTGTGTTTTAGAATTTCTCCACCAGAATCTATTTAACACATTTTCCAACTGAGTGTACAAAGTCTTGGGAAGTAAAAAGAACTGCATTGCATAAAGAGGCAATGCTTGTAAAACTAATTTAATAAGAGTTTCTTTCCCTCCAGTAGACAAATATCTAAAATTCCAACTCTCAATAGTATTCCGAAAACGCTCCACATGGTGCCCAAACGCCCGATTCTTTTTTCTTCCAACCATCATAGGCAAACCGAGATACTTTTTCGGATTACATGCCACCCGAACACCCAATTTACTCATAACCTCCGTTCTAGCAATTTCACTAACATTTTTGCCAAAAAACAGAAGAGATTTATCATAGTTTACCTTCTGCCCGGAAGCATTTTTATAGACAGAAATGATCTTATGAATATGCTCCGCCCCCTCTTTCGAAGCTTCACCAAATAATAAACTGTCATCAACATAAAATAGATGGTTAATCGCCAAAGAACCTCTCCCTAATTTAACCCTTTGGATAACACCTCGACTTTTCGCTTGCTCCAATAACATAGAGAATCCCTCAGCACAAATTAAAAACAAATAAGGGCTCATCGGATCACCTTGTCTAAGGCCTCTAGATGGAATAAAAAAATCACTAGATTTTCCATTAATCCCCACGCTGTAAGAAACAGAAGCCACACACCTCATTACAAGAGTCACCCAATCAATATGAAAACCCAGTTTAATCATCATTCCTGTCAAAAAATCCTACTCAACCCTATCATAAGCCTTGCTCATGTCTAATTTAAGAGCAAAACTTCCTTTCCGACCTCCCCATCCCAATTTAATAGCATGCAAAATTTCATAGGCAATAATAGTATTATCTGAAATAAGCCAATTCAAAATAAAAGCACCCTGCGCTTCATGAATACAACAATCCAAATGACTACCCATTCTATTTACTATAGCCTTCACAATGATTTTATACACCACATTACAGAGACTAGTAAGTCTAAAATGAGTAATAGATTTAGGATTACTGACCTTTGGAATAAGAACTATGTGAGTTTGATTTATCTCTTCAACTGTAATATCTCCCCGAAGAACATCCAAGCAGTAAGAAGAAACTTCAGAACCCACAATATTCCAATAGCGTTGGTAAAACAACGTCGAAAAACCATCAATGCCCGAAGCCTTCAAAGGATCCATACTTTTAACCACTATCCAAATCTCATCCTCCCCAAAAGGTTGAAGTAATGTCGAATTCATATCAACAGTAATGCGCATATCCACATTATCAAAAATAGCACTCGCATCACCATCATCCGAAGCATGGTAGATATTTTTAAAATAATTGGTAACAATTGTCAACAAGCCATCTTCATCCTCGACCCATTGTCCCAGATCATTTTCTATACCTTAACAAAATTATGCTTTTTGCGCCTCGTGGCAGACTTGTGGAAAAAATTGGTATTCTAGTCACCATGTTGGAGCCAATAAACACGAGCTCACTGAGCCCAGTAAATTTCTTCTCTGTCAGCTTCTTGATTCAGCTTCATCCTAACATCAATCAGATAAAAAAAATTATCATATGAAGGGTCTGCAGCAGCTAAATTAGCCAATTTTTCTTCAAGTCGCACTTTTTGGGCCTGCCGTTTACGCCTATTATCCTTACTTCACTTCATCAAAACTACCCCAGCTCATTAAGCTTACACAGTAAAGCTGTAGTAAATGAATTCCAATAAGTTTGAACCACAGCCTCACACTCCTTATCAAGACACCAATCCGCATTAAATTTGAAGCTTTTTCCAACTTTCCCATATCTATTGGTGCCATAGCCCTTTGTCGATACTAGAATTGGGCAATGGTCAGAGAATGAATGCAACAAATACTCAACTGTAAAATTAGGAAACAGATCCCACCACTTCCCATTAGCCACACCACAATCAATTCTTTCTCGTATATTCGCATTAGCAAACTTTCCC
Source organism: Gossypioides kirkii (assembly GCA_005610355.1). NCBI lineage: Eukaryota > Viridiplantae > Streptophyta > Magnoliopsida > Malvales > Malvaceae > Gossypioides > Gossypioides kirkii. The sequence goes on along the minus strand of CP032252.1, from coordinate 5,698,265 downwards.
CTCTTTCATGTGTACCATCTACCATTGAACCCCAAATCATGAAGATCACAATCCAAAAGGGCTGAACGGAAGCATTCCATTTGTCTGTATGGCCTTTCACGACCCCCTATTTCTCAAATGAAAATATAATTTCACTAAAATCACCTACTGTTAACCATGGCAATTCTTGACTCTGGCCCAATCGTTGAAGGAGATTCCAACTCGATCCTTGAAAACGCTCATCAAGATGACCGTAGAACCCTATTAATCTCCACTTACAATTACTGTCCATATCAAAAATTTCAACATCTATGTGGTGATTAGAATAGCTACGTAATGTTACAGTTTCATTTTGGGTCCAACCCAAACTCAAACCCCCACGCGACCCATTAGCACCAATATCAATACCATGAATATAGCCACATTTTTTTAGAATATTCTCCATTTTTTTGCACTTACTTTTGTCTCGATAAGAAACAAAAGTTGGGGACGAACAGTTCTCACCTTATTCCTGAGACGATTAACAGTCCACGAATTCCCCAATCCACGGACATTCCAACTTAATATTTTCATAATTCCCGGTTGCCCTACCTAGCAGAGCCAGTCGAAACAGCAAACAAACCTTCCAAAACGGCAGATTCTATGAATGTCCTCTGATTTTTTTCCCTTCATCTTGCAGAATTAGGCTATGTTCATCATCAGATCCATAATCTATCACACCCAGCATAGGAGCCCGATTATTATGCAGCCCAATAGTCAACATATCCCTTGGATTATTTTTGGGAATAATCTCCCTATTTAAAACCATATCATTCTGACTAGAATAATTCCTCCATTCATGCCCAGCAAAATCAGAATCTATCCTCCTTGATTCTTGCCCCAAATTTGACTTTTCAAAATCCAACCCATCCGGCTGGCGCAACCAACGGCTAACACTCAACAGGCCACCCCTACCAGCAACCCTCAGCAACGCATCCCATAGCTAAAACGTGTCAACGAGGACAGACTCGATTGTAATTAAAGCGTTTTAAATAATATTTTAAAATTTTCAATAAAAAAGATATCAATAGATTTTAGCAAGTTTGCAAAGCAATCCAATTACAAAAGTGCAACTAAATCTAGTGAAACTATTACACGAATAAAAAACATGACCCCATTAATTATTTTATACGTTGCAAACGAGATGAGAATGTCTAATAATAATAATAATAATAATATTTATTATTATTATTATTATTATTATTATGTGAATATTTTTTCATTAGGGATTAATAAAAACCCATCGCGAAAATATTTCGTATGCTTTTTTGAATAATAATTAATAATATTATTATATTGATTATTTCTTTTAAATAATAATTAATATTAATATGATATGGATATATAGTGGATTTATAGTGGGCAAATCTTTCTAGAAAATGGGGGACAAAGAACATGACAGATCAAGATAATAGTTTACTTTATTCTAGCATTATTGGGAATTTTTTAAAAGGGAAAAATTTTAGTTTAATATGTAATTTTATATACTAATTTTAATTTCGTATAATTTTATATATATGAAATTTTAAAATAATTTGATTCTCGTAAATTATTAATATCATTATTGATATAACATGTTTTTATATTTAAATATTATATACAATATTAATTATATTTATTCAATATAAAATTAAATTGATATATTAATTTTTTAAATATATATGATTGAATTAAAATTAAAATTAAAATTTAATGCATACCTTTAAACTATAATTAAAATTTTATATGTATAATTACAATAAATTAAAATTCATATTTCAAATTATAAATTTATTCAAAATTCGTATATAATTTTAAAATTTATCCTAACAAAAAAAAGTACAATCGTGGTTTTTATTCTATTTCCATTTTTAAATTATAATATTTTATTAGTCCTTTAATGGATTAGGTAGCGCTAAGATTGAGTGGGACACATACAAGATATTTGTAAATAATTTTGTATATTAAAATCGGTCCAATTTAAAATATGGAATAAAAATTTTTACACGTTAAAATTGTTTAACTTTTTTGTTATTTTAAATCTCATACCCAAAAAAAAAAAAATTAGATTCATTTTAAAAGTTTAATGAATTTAAAATGGTAAGTTGCGCATTTCTTAATTTATTTACTAAATTTTCAATATTCTCTCTTTTTATTTTTGGTGAATTACAAGAAAAAAATAAAATCCTAATAAAAATATAATTTAAACTCAAATCATATTTAAAATGATAAACACCTTGACCATTAAATCAATATACACTAAATAATAAATCATTTCACACTATAATTGTTTCACATGTTATATCCCCACAACTTTATGACAAAAATCACAAAATGTTATACATGCACACTAAAACTTAATATAATTAAGTTATAAATTTTGCTTTTTTTTTATGGAGTTTACCGCTTCTAACTTCAAACCTGAAAAAATTTTATTTACTTCAATCAACTTATTCCATAATAACCTAAAAATTATCCAAAACATTTACAATTTGAATACCTGCAAATTGTAAATTTATGATTACCAAATTTCAATCAATTTATGATTATCCTAAAAATTTATGATTACAAAAGGGAGGGAAATTTCGTAGCTGATTGGTTAGCACGTATAAACCACACAGGGAATAGTAATCTACATATTCTGGATGTGCCTCCATTTCACGTTAGAAAGTTGTTATTAAAGGATAAAATTAGGTTACCATATTCTAGAGTTTTTGACATTTATCCGAACTACAGACCCCTATCAATTAAAAAAATACATTGACATTGAAAGATATTTGCTTGGATATTCAACACGAATCATTCCACTCAATTTGTACTTCAAAATTTCAAAGTGATGTAAGAAAAATATTTTAAAAATTTCAAAGTGCAACTAAATCTAGTGAAACCATTACACGAATAAAAATCATGACCCCATTAATTATTTTATACGTTGCAAACGTGATGAGAATGACTAATAATTTTTTTGGGTAAGATAAAGAAAGCTTACGGGATTTTACTAATATAACATAACATCATGCAAACTAGTATTATAGTCTTTTCGTACTAGATTTTGAACAGAAGATGATGGGACGTCAAGTATTTGGACTTCGGTTATTCTTGTAGCCATGGACTTAGCCAAATGATCTGCAACTATATTATATACTCTTGGCATATGGTGAAAACAAATTTTCCAATCTCGATTCACCATATCATGAATGGAACATAACTCCCTCAAATGACTATCAACAGCTCTTCCCTCAACAATTGTCTCCATTAGCAAAGCATTGTCACTCTCAACTTCTAATTGTAGAATCCCCTTCATCCACGCAATATGGAGTCCTTCCAAAATAGCCTTCGCTTCAACCTTAAAAACCTTCTCTTTGCCAAGTAACATTGAAAAACCCCATAATCAATTCACATCAGCATCTCAGAAAACCCATTATGGATTAATAAAAACCCATCGTGAAAATATTTCGTATTGTTTTTTTAAATAATAATTAATATTAATATGATATGGATTATTTGCAAACAAAAAGTGCATAGTGAATGTTGATGAGCTACAACTTAAAGTGCATAGTGGGCAAATCTTTCTATAAAATGGGGGCAAAGAACATGAAAAATCATGATAATAGTTTATTTTATTCTAGCATTATTAGGAATTTTTTAAAAGGGATAAATCTTTAAAAAAAATACATGAATTTTAGTTTAATGTGTAATTTTATATGTTAATTTTAATTTTGTATAATTTTATATATGAAATTTTAAATTGATCTAATTCTCGTAAATTATTAATATCATTCTGATATAACATGTTTTTATATTTAAATATTATATACAATATTAATTATATTTATTTAATATAAAAATAAATTGATATATTTATTTCTTTAAATGTGTATGGTTGAATCAAAATTAAAGTTTAATGTATACCTTTGAACTATAATCAAAATTTTATGTGTATAATTACAGCAATTAAAATTCATATATTAAATTATAAATTTGTTCAAAGTTGATGTATAATTTTAAAATTATAAATTTATTAAAATTTATTCTATTTTCATTTTTAAATTATAATCTTTTATTAGGGTCCCTTAATGGATTAGGTAGCGCTAAGATTGAGTGGGACACATACAAGATATTTGTAAATAAATTTTTATATTAAAACCGGTCCAATTTAAAATATGGAATTAAAAATTGTACACGTTAAATTTATTTAACTTTTTTGTTATTTTAAATCTCATACCAAAAAAAAACATTTAGATTAATTTTAAATGTTTAATGAATTTAAAATGGTAAGTTGCACATTTCTTAATTTATTTACTAAATTTTCAATATTCTCTCTTTTTTATTTTTGATAAATTACAAAAAAAAAAAGATAAAACCCTAATAAAAATGTGATTCAAACTTAAATCACACTTAAAACGGTGAACATCCTAATCATTAAATCAATACATACTAAATAATAAATCATTTCACACTAAAATTGTTTCACATGTTATATCCCCACAACTTTATGACAAAAATCACAAAATGTTATACATGCACACTAAAACTTAATATAATTAAGTTATAAATTTTGCTTTTTTTTTATGGAGTTTACTGCTTCTAACTTCAAACCTGAAAAAATTTATATAAATTACTAAAATTTCAAAAAGAATATGTCGAAACCATTTTTAAACGGAGTTTCGAAAAATCATTTTAAATTTAGAAAAAAATGGGAGTCGCCACCAATCTTTTATTTGGGTGTGATTGGATCACCACAAAACGTTTAAAATACGTTTAAAAATGTTGGTCTTCGAAATCCAGAAAAACAGGTTCGGGAGTCGGTTACGCATGAGGAAGGATTAATGCCCTCATACGTCCAAAATTGGTACCGTATTGATTATTTTTGGGTCTTAATTTGTAAACCTTGAAAGCTCGAATAAAATTTAAAAATACGATCCTCGAATGCATGAGCTATGTTTAAAAGAAATCGATTTTGTTTGGAAATCTCGTTATTTCAAAGTGATCGGGGAAGAAAGTTACGTCCAGTGAGTTAGGACACAACATTTCGTGATCCAAAAATAATGAACTTTCCTTTGTAAAGTATTTTTTAAATTTTGGAAAAGGATATTTGATTATCTCGATTTGAAGAAAGTTCGCACCAAGTGAGTTAAGGCACAAATTTTCATAACCGAAGATAAGGAAACATTGCCTCGATTAAGGGTATTCGATTATTTCGGTTTGAAGAAATATTGCACCTAGTAAGTTAAGGCACAAAATTTTGAAACTCAAAATTAAAGAATATTGCCTCGATTTTAAAGCTTTTATGAAAACAATTTTGAAAACAAACATGCGAGTTTAATACGAACGAGTAGTTAATAATGGATATTAAATAACCCGAAGTAAGATAATGAAGCAGATAAATTGCAAAAAACCAAGTACGAGTGCATAATAATTAAAATTAAATGCAAATATTGATGAAGAGGGAGGATGATGCAATCGAAATTGAAAACGAGACTTTTCGGATACTCGAGGGCAAAATGGTAATTTTGGACTCTTTAGGGGCAAAATGGTAATTTTAGGAAAATTAGGGGCTAAAAATGATATTTTAGACATCCGACGGTAAAACGGTAATTTTTAAAAAAATAGAGATCAAAAAATGGAATTTTTGGAAGTTCAGGGGTAAAATGGTAATTTTTGGAAGTTTTAGGGTCAAAAATGGCATTTTTGGAAGTTTAGGGGTAAAAATGTAATTTTTGGAAGTTTTGGGGTCAAAAATGTAATTTTTGGAAGTTCAAGGATAAAAATGTAATTTTTAGAAGTTTCAAGGTCAAAAGTATAATTTGGAGAAGTTTGGGGTCAAAATATAATTTCTCAACAGTTTAGGGACCTCTAAGGCAATAAAACCAAAAATGGGTGACACGTGGCAGCCCCTCAGGCATCTTGAAGTCAAAGGACTAATTTGAAAATCATGAAAAATTCTTGGGCCAATTTTGTAATTAAACAGAACTTGATTTAAGGATTAAATTAAAACAAATTAAAAATAAGAGGGACTATTTGCATAAATATGCCAAAATAGTGACACGTGGTAGGCTTTGGTGCTTTCAAAAGGTCAAAGGACTAAATTGAAAAGTAATGAAAATTATTGGGCCAAATTTAAAATAATTAAAAGTACAAAAAGGATTAAATTGAAATAATTAAAAAATACGGAAGGACCGAATGCATAAATAACCAATTTTTCAAAAACACTTGGATCTTGAGGCTGGTCGGGTCGGATCGGGTCGAATCGAGCCGGTCATGGGTCAAATAGGGCAAAACGGCGTCATTTTGGCTCTTTGAACCCTTGCCCAAAACGGTGCCGTTTTGGAGGCCTTTAAAAGCAACTCTAAAACATTTTTTTATTCTTTCCCTTCTTTAAAAAAAAATCTTAAACTCTCTCTCACTCTCTCATCTTTCTCCAAGGCGGACCACACCTTGGTCGAACTTTGGCCAACCGCCCGACGAGCGTCACCAGCCACGAGCTGTGCCGATCGTCGCCCACTGATGGTGCGAACCATCCTCTACCGACACGCGTGTCCTCCATCGCCACCAAGCGCCGCTCGTCTTAGGTAAGAAGCTTCTTCCTTCTTCTTCCTTTTCAGTTCCTTTTTTGTTTTTCATTCAAAAAACAGATCTGGTTTCAAACCAGATCTGAAGATTTTTCAAAATCCTTATTCCTTTCTTTTCATTTCTTTTTTATATCTTGTTTTTTTTTAACATCCAGATTTGAATTTTCCTTTCTTTATTCCCAATTTTAGTCATGTATTTTTTTTAAACCTATTTGTTTCTTGTTCATTTCGTATTTTTGAGAGGTTGGATTTTCATTTTTAACCTATTTTGACGCTTTCTTCGCAGATCTGTCCTCGGTGAAGTGCTGGTGAAAATCGGAGATGGCTCCGATGTGACGGTGGCTTCCAAAGGGTCAGTTCGGTGGAAGCAAAAAAGTTTCTGACCTTTCAATTTCTTTTTTATTATTATTAATATTATTTATTACTATTATTATTATTATTATTATTAATATAAAGAACTTATCATTATCACTGTTATTAAGGCTATTTATGATGTTGAAAACAAAATAAATATATATATATATTAAATAACAATATTGAGATATTTAATGCATGAATTAATGTTTAGTGGGAAACTGATAGAATTACTATTTTAAATCATAAATGATAATAAACGTCTATTACAATTGTACCTGGGTGTTTCAATGCCAGAGGGTTTTGAGATTGGCTTGGAGTGATTCTGTTTGCAAAATATTTGCAATTGTTTTCACTAAACTCTCAAGAGATTTGTATATTGATTATCGAATGTGTGAAAAACAGATCCCCCCCCCTTTTCACAAAATTTCTATTCTGGCTTTATAGCCATTTTACAATGCATTGGTTGGTTTCTGTCTTGCCTTCTTTGCTTTTGTAGGTACAACAATGGTGACAGCTTTCGGTGGTGGTAGTGCAAGTTGAAGCTTGTGGCACTGTTGGTGCTGACGTGGCACCACGTGATTGGCGAGAAGGGAGGCAGCAGTTGGTGGCAGAGGTAAGTGGCTGAATAGGGTTTGACTTTAGGGTGGTGTTTGGGCCATTTGGGCCTCTCTGGTATTAAACTTGTAATTGGGCCTAGTTGGACTTGTAACAATGGACATTGGGTTTGGACTTTGTATTTGGGCCCAATCGAGCTTATATATTGTAATTTGGACTTTTAATTAAACTTTTTAAATTTAAATTTTTAATTCAAAAATAATTTTAAATTTAAAATAAATTTAAACTCCGAATAAGCTTAAACTTACAATAAATTTAAAATTAAGATTGAATTAAAATTTAAAAACTAAAATTGGGTTTAATTTCTGATCCAAGTGTTGGGCCCGATCAAAATTGAGCTTCAACAGCTGCCCCTCTTTGCTCGTTGCTGTGTAACAAGAACAAAGCAAAGACTAAAAGAGAGCCCAATTTTGTCAAGTTTCATTTCTTTGTTGGTCTTTCTTCAATTGGTCCACCTTTCGCTTTATTGACCGTTCGATTTTGCCGTATCTACCTCTACATCTTCAGCATTATGATTCCATCTTGCCCTAAGGCAATTTCCAAAAAAGATAAATTTTGCTACTGTAATTTCACTCCATTCTCTTGAAATTTCAAGGAGATTGGAATTCATCACCGTAGTCTTTGAGTCTGGTTTCATTAACTTGGCCTTCTTCTCAGTATTTCAATAGGAGGATGACCGCGTCATTTGTTTTGATCCACTTCTCTGTGTTTCATCAGGAAGACGGGTTTGGTTTACTTCTCTGTGTCTCATCAGGAAGCTGACCACTTTATTGCTTTAACCTGCTTCTCAGTATCTCATCAGAAAGCTAGGGTTCGAAGATTTGTTCGCATTAAGCTTGGGTTTGATTTGGTCTTCTTCTTAGTGTCTCATCAGGAAGATGACCGCATCACTTGTTTCAATTCGCTTCTCTGTGTCTCATCAGGAAGATGAATTTGGTCCACTTCTCTGTATCTCATTAGGAAGCTAACCATTTTATTGCTTCGACCTGCTTCTTAGTATCTCATCAGGAAGCTGGGTTCGAAGATTTGCTCGCATTGAGCCTAGGTTTGATTTGGTCTACTTCTCCGTGTCTCATAAGGAAGATGACCACATCACTTGTTTTAATTCGCTTCTCTGGATCTCCTCAGGAAGACGAATTTGGTCCACTTCTCAGTGCCTCATCAGGAAGCTAACCATTTATTACTTCGACCTGCTTCTCAGTATCTCATCAGGAAGCTGGGGTTCGAAGATTTGCTCGCATTGAGCCTGGGTTTGATTTGGTCTTCTTCTCAGTGTCTCATCAGGAAGATGACCGCATCACTTGTTTTAATTCGCTTCTCTGGATATCCTCAGGAAGACGAATTTGGTCCACTTCTAAGTGTCTTATCAGGAAGCTAACCATTTATTGCTTCGACCTGCTTCTTAGTGTCTCATCAAGAAGTTGGGGTTCGAAGATTTCCTCGCATTGAGCGTTGAGTTGGTACACTTCTCTGTATCTCATCAGGAAGATGACCGCCTCACTTGTTTCAATTCGTTTCTCTGTGTCTTATCAGGAAGACAAATTTGGTCCACTTCTCAGTGTCTCATCAGGAAGCTAACCATTTTATTGCTTCGACCTGCTTCTCAGTGTCTCATCAGGAAGCTAGGGTTCGAAGATTTGCTCATATCGAGTCTAGGTTTGATTTGGTCTTCTTCTCAGTGTCTCATCAGGAAGATGATCGCATCACTTGTTTCAATTCGCTTCACTGTGTCTCATCAAGAAGACGAATTTGGTCCACTTCTCAGTATCTCATCAGGAAGTTAACCATTTTATTACTTCGACCTGTCTCTCTGTGTCTCATCAGAAAGTTGGGGTTCGAAGATTTACTTGCATTGAGCCTCGAGTTGGTATACTTCTCTGTATCTCATCAGGAAGATGACCTCCTCGCTGTTTGTGGATAATCGCAATCTACCTTGTGATTGGGGTAGTAGATTGGTTACCGATAATCTGCCCCAAGCTCGGGGTAAAAGATTAAATGGCATTAATTTACCTCAGGCTCGGGGCAAGAGATTGGTTGATGATGTAACTTCACTCTATTCCACTGCAACTTCAAGGAGATTGAGATCTGCTACTGTAGTTTCAATCCAACTTCGCTGCAACTTCAAGAAGATAGGATTTGATGTTAAAGCTTCATCTTTCTCATACTGCAACTTTAGAGAGATAAAGACTTGCCATCGTAGTTTTGATCTGATCCATGATGACTTCAAGGTAGAAGTTTCACCGTCGTGGATTCAACCTTTCTCGTCATGTTTCTAAGGTACTGGGTTCGCCATTGCGACTTAAACTTTTCCCTTTTGTATCTTTGTGGTACTGGATCCGCCGTTGCGGTCTTAGATCTTTCCCTTATTGTCTTCTAAGGTACATGGTCCGCCATTACGGCTTAGATCTTTCCTTTGATATCTTCGTGGTACTGGATCCACTGTTGTGGCTTAGATCTTTCCCTTATGTCTTCACGGTACTAGATCCGCCGTTACGATCTTAGATCTTTCCCGTCGTGTTTTTTGAGGTGCACGGTCCGCCGTTGCGACTTAGACCTTTCCCCTTTTGTCTTTTTGTGGTACTGGATCCGTCGTTGCGGTCTTAGATCTTTCCCTTTGTCTTCACGGTACTGGATCCACCATCGCGGCTTAGATCTTTCCCTGTTAAACCTGTAGAATATGCTTTCCTGGACCTCTATGTAGGCCAAATTGTTAGGATTCCATGATCAGGATGAATTAAATGCTCCTAAAATGATGAATGCAAAATGTCATCTTTGAGAAATGATTTTATTTTAGTCCTTAGGTCGACATTGTTCGTCGTTTGTCTAAGTCCTATCACTGACGTGTTATCATGTTTTTTCTTTTGGTATGGTATCTTTGACATGAAACCTAAAGAGGTGGTCGTAATCTGAACTATTTATTTCAAAATCCTTTTATCCCTCGGATTTGTGTTATTTCCAACTAGTGGTCCTGTTTCAGGTCCATGTAATATTTAGAAATTTTCCAGACAATATGCAGAAATCCTTTTATTCCTTATATCGTTGACTATTAACCGTTATTTCAAATGCAAAGATGCTTGCATCAAGGCTATGGATGAAATTGAATTGGATTGCAAACAAAGGTCGTATGAATGAAAGATCGTTGGTTCAATAATCACAATTTTGCTTGAGCATTGTTGCAAGGCGAATGAAATTTTATTGGAGGCAAAGCTCACATGAATGAAAAGATAAAAAATGACTCATATTAGTCAAAGGATGCCAAATATAAAGTGAGCAAAGAATAGGGTTAAGTGGATGAATTTTATTGGAGGCAAAGCTTACATGAATGAAAAGATTAAAAATGACTCATATTGGTCAAAGAATTGCCAAACACAAAGTGAGCAAAGAATAGGGTTAGGTGCCCCAAATATCAAAGTATGAGCTTCAATGAGCAAACTTGATGAGGACCATTCTGAGCTTGACATGTGTCCATGAAACTCGGAGTACTTCGTCAATGCCTCAAGGTGTAAAATTTCTTCACCTTGCTACTTTTGAGAAAGAGGACCACTTCATGCCCCTTTACTCTTATTCGAGTTTGAGCCGCCTTTTTAGGTTTTCAACTCAAATTTCCTTAGGTTTCAAGATGCTCTTTACGAGTTTTCACCTCGATCTCTTCTTTTCTTTTTCTTTTTTTATTTTATTTTGTTTTTTTCTTTTATTTTGTTTTTGTTTTTGTTTTTCTTCTTCTTTTTTCTTTTCTTTTATTCATTGAATCTGAGTTCACAAAATTGGGCATGTCTTTGTCATTCATTTAATCAAAATCAAAGCTTCTCCAAAAACTTTTTCATCTCATGGGGCCTTTCCAATTTTGACATCCGTTTTCCTTGGAAGTCTTTTGTAAGCAAGATCCTTTTCAAAACTAGAGCTCTCTCGTGGAGTTCTATAGAATGGATCCTTCTTTGTTGTAAACCCTTGTCATCTGGTCATGACTTTTAGGATTTTTTCGTTAACTGCATCTGGATTAGATCCATTCTGCTTCATTAGCTCTAACAAAATCTGGAGGGAAGGAAACTTGATTCTAATGGGTAGGATAACTTTTCTTCTGATGCAAAAGGTGTTGCCCCGGTGGATGTTCTAATAGAAGCCTAATAAGTCTCGAAGACAAATAGTGATTTCTCATGTCGAGCCTTTGTAGGTCTCTACTATGAATCCAATCAATCCTTTATCTTTATCAATTCCCCGTCAATGCCCCATTTTTGACGACGTGGTGCTGAGTCGTGATATTTGTTCTTGAATTGACTGCAGACTTTGCTATCATGCTTGTTGCTCAAATTCAAGTCATCGTCGGATATGATCCTTTTTTTTGTCGTCTCATATCGACATATAATCTCATTTTCAATAATCTGCTTAACCGTCGATTGGCATAGGAAGTAGTAATCAATGATCATGAGGATGAATTGATGCTCATTAGAAACTCTTTTACAAAGTTGGCTCGATGGTGTTCATGCTTCACTTTTTCTTCCTTTTTTTTTCTTTTTCTTTTAATTTTAAAATGCCCTTTGCAGATTTTCGACCCATTTTTCTTCTTTTTTTCCTTGTTTTTCTTTCTTTCTTTCTCTTTTTTTCTTTTTTCTTTCTCTCTTTTTTTTCTTTCTTTCTCTCTCTTTTTTTTGATAACACGTCGAGCCTCAATTTTTCAAGTTTTTGTTGAATTAGATTACATTCTTCCTTTATGAGAGTATATATATCATGACATCGGTTTGTTGAATCTGGCATACCTTGATAGGATCATGCAAAGACCTTTGAATTCTCGAGGTAGCTTGCCTTGTTTTTACAAAGACTCATGTCTCGATCCTCACTTAAAATCACGACTCTTCAAGGTGATGTCTGTTTCGTGTCTTGCTCAAACATCTGTAGCAAATCGGGAGATAAGTTACATTATTGATCATTTTCAAAGCCCTACATGTCTTACTCAAAAGGGATTTAAGTCAACAACAGTGTTGCTTATATCCTCGATATCAAGGGACTCAGCAAAAAGACAAAAAAAGGGTTCAAAAATAATTGAACGAAAGAATGATTAATTGTGGTATGAACGAATGAGACGAATGGTAAAGTATTTGTCAAATGGGACAAAAACAATGCACCATTTTTATTGAAATAAAAGATAGTGGTCATTTGCCCTTTATAAAAGGATCCTTATTACTCTCGAGCTCAGAGTGATAAGTGTATTCTGAATATTTTCCTAGAAAAGCCCTAAAAACTACAAGAAGCTCCTCCACAGTCTAATTGTCCAAAACACTTCCAAGGGTGTAGGGACTAACTCTCAACAGGTTCCACTTTCCAAATGACCTTCAAATTTTTATAATCCCCTATCTTGATTTATCATGTTTCCTCTCGGCTTTCATTTAAGGTAAATAACTCTCTCTCACACGAGTGTTTCAATCATGTGGAATCTTATTTAATGCATGAAATGCAAATACACATGAAATGATAAAATGCATGCAACAAGGCGTTGATTCTTGGTTCCATTCCATTAGACAACTTTACTAGAGAGAAAATTCTTTTACATTAGACAAAAGCATGTATGGTCGTGCTTTAATACTCAAAGTCCTAAATTTTGCTCTGGTTTGCCCCTGATTTCGAGTTCAAAACATCGGTCTTGGATGGCTAAAGTTTGCAAGTGGCTAGTCATTCTTCGCACTTGGTGGAGTTATTGCTTGCGACATGGTCATTTTTTCCCTTTAAGAACGTTGGAGTTATTCCTCATTTACTTCCAATCTCCTTTTAGCGATATCACTTTGTTTTTGGACAGCCATAAATTCCTTCAACAGAGAATAGTCCTCAGAGAATACTCGACAAGAGACTTTTTTTTTGACTTTTCAAATGGCCATGGGGCCAAAAGTTGCGAGCCAATATACCTTTTTTTGCCCTTCTTCGATAGGTGCTTAGTGGCTAAAATTGCCAAAACATGGGTGATTCTTTTGTCAAGTCAACCAAACAAATTTACAACTGCGTCCCTTACGTGCCCCAATACTTTGGGGAAGATGACTAAGTCAAGGATGTTGACATTCTTTCTTGCGTCTGAGTGTACTATATCTCACGGGATTTTCAAAGCAATACACTTGTTATCCCCTTTCTCCCTGATCAAAGCTACAATCTTATACTCGATCTTTTAGAGTCGGCCTTATCAACTTGAGTTATTGAGCAATGGGGCAATGTAGTATATTCTTCTACGGTATGTCCATGTAAAGACGATCGCCATACTCCAAGTGAATTTTATTGTTTTGAATCCTTGGGCAAAGAGGTGAAGCGATTTACTCTTCTATCGTGGGCATCATGTCCTCCTCTCCAAATGTGAAACCATTAGAAGTTGGATTCCAATACTAAGTGAGAGCTTGGGACCTACGCCTATTCTTTTTATCATCAAGTAAGTCAACATATTCATGATTGGATATCCGCCTCATTTTGTCTTCCACACTTCTTTCAGCTCTAGCAAAATGCTATGGCTTTTATGTACTTGGGTGTAATCTTGAATCCCTGACATGCATCCCTTTGACAGGTCATCACCTTTATCTTTGACCATATATGCATGACCACGTTGACTTCTACCTTATCAAGGAATCCATTTTCTTATGACCGGTTCTCTATTTGGCAATAGAACAGGAATCAACACCTTTTGAATGAATATGCAATACGAATAGATTCGAAATGAACAAGTTAGTGTAATTTATACAGGTATAAAATTTTGAAATAAATTGCAATTAAAAGCAAAGAAACAAAAATGTAACCGTGTCTCTTACCTTATTCAAGTAACCACTGAAGGTTTGGCACAATCTTACTCAAGGTAGGCTTGTATAGAATTATGCAAGTTAGTAAAATGTGTTGCATGAATGCATGTATGCATAATAAAAGGCATTGATTTTGAATTCAATCCCTTTAGAGCAACTGCTCTAGAAGATAAAATTCTCCACATAAAACGGATTATATACGACTTTGCCTTATAGCCTAGAGCTTTGGTCTTCCAATTTCGTCCTCGCTCTGATCTTGGTTCATATCAGCTTCGATGACTAATGCTTGCATGTGATCAACCGCTTTTTCATCGTTTGCATAATCTCTATCTCGAACATGTCTCTGAGCTTGTCGAAAGTGCCCTTGATTGGTTTCTTGATTCCTTTCAAGGATCTTGATCTGAATTTGCATAATCCTCCTTCAAGTCTTCTAAATCTTCTTTGACTTTGTGCTTTCCTTCGACCATAAGCGCAAAGCTATGTTATCTTCCACTTTATTAAGAAATTCGTCCCCCATGATGAAACTGCCTATTTGGTAACTGAATTTAAATCAACACCTTTTCTTGTATGATGATGCAAATGCAAGTAAAAGACACAAAACAAAACACGGTTAGCAGAACATAATAATGAAACCAAGATACAAGTATATAACATAAAACCTAAGAAATTATCTCAGGTAAATGCTAAAAGGCTCGGCCTAACTTCGTCTAGGGCGATTACTTAAGGCTCACTATATGTGGTTTTAGGTTCTAAAGTAAAAGGTACCCAAACCAGCAGATTCCTCAATCCTCACCTATTACAGGCTCATTTTAGGAGGACGCATTTCCCACATGTTTGCATGGAAGTGAAAACTTCACGAAAACAAGGGTACTTTGTAATCCCGAAAGCGATTCACTATCCTGCACGGACGTGAAGACCTCACGAAGGAGTAGTTTCCCGTTTCTACTTAAAAGGGTAATAGCATAATGCATATGGATGCAAAATTACACTAGCACTATCACAGAGTATAATACTATACAAAAATACCGAGGATCGCATATTAAACAAAATCGAAGCTTAAAAGTTTTCAAAAAGGACCCGAAAATAATCAATTTTGGCTTGACTCTCATTTATTTGAAAAGTCCTAGTGGAGTCGCCAACTGTCGAAACCATTTTTAAAATGGAGTTTCAAAAACTCATTTTAAATTTAGAAAAAAATGGGAGTCGCCACCAATATTTTATTTGGGTGTGATTGGATCACCACAAACCGTTTAAAATACGTTTAAAACTGTTGGTCTTCGAAATCCAGAAAAATAGGTTTGGGAGTCAGTTACGCATGAGAAAGGATTAGCACCCTCATATGCCCCAAATTGGTACCGTATTGATTATTTTTGGGTCTTAATTTGTAAACCTTGAAAGCTCGAATAAAATTTAAAAATACGATCCTAGAATGCATGAGCTAAAATAAATCGATTTTGTTTGGAAATCCCGTTATTTCAAAGTGATCGGGGAAGAAAGTTACGTCCAGTGAGTTAGGACACAATATTTCGTGATCTAGAAATAACGAACTTTCCTTTGTAAAGCTTTTTTTAAATTTTGGAAAAGCATATTTGATTATCTCGATTTGAAGAAAGGTCGCACCTAGTGAGTTAAGGCACAAATTTTCATAACCGAAGATAAGGAAACATTGCCTCGATTAAGGGTATTCGATTATTTCAGTTTGAAGAAATATTGCACCTAGTAAGTTAAGGCACAAAATTTCGAAACTCGAAATTAAAGAATATTGCCTCGATTTTAAAGCTTTTATGAAAACAATTTTGAAAACAAACATGCGAGTTTAATACGAACGAGCAGTTAATAATGGATAATAAATAACCCGAACTAAGATAATGAAGCAGATAAATTACAAAAAAACCAAGTACGATTGCATAATAATTAAAATTAAATGCAAATATTGATGAAGAGGGAGGATGATGCAATCGAAATTGAAAATGAGACTTTTCGAATACCCAAGGGTAAAATGGTAATTTTGGACTCTCGAGGGGTAAAATGGTAATTTTGGGAAAATTTGGGGCTAAAAATGATATTTTAGACATTCAAGGGCAAAACGGTAATTTTTAAAAAAATTAGGATCAAAAAATGGAGTTGTGGATGTCCAAGGGTAAAATGGTAATTTTGGAAGTTTTGGGGCCAAAAATGGAATTTTTGGAAGTTTAGGGGTAAAAATGTAATTTTTGGAAGTTTTGATGTTAAAAATGTAATTTTGAAAGTTCGGGGGAAATGGTAATTTTTGGAAGTTTTGGGGTTAAAAATGGCATTTTTGGAAGTTTAAGGGTAAAAATGTAATTTTTGAAAGTTTTAGGGTAAAAATGTAATTTTTGGAATTTTAGGGATAAAAATGTAATTTTTTAAAGTTTCAAGGTCAAAAATGTAATTTGGAGAAGTTTGGGGGTCAAAATATAATTTTTGAACAGTTTAGGAACCTCCAAGACAATAAAACCAAAAATGGGTGACACGTGGTAGCCTCTCAGGCATCCTGAAGTCAAAGAACTAATTTGAAAATCATGAAAAATTCGTGGGCCAATTTTGTAATTAAACAGAACTTCATTTAAGGATTAAATTAAAATAAATTAAAAATAATAGGGACTATTTGCATAAATATGCCAAAATAGTGACACGTGGCAGGCTTTGGTGCTTTTTAAAAGGTAAAGGGATTAAATTGAAAAGTAATGAAAATTATTAGGCCAAATTTAAAATAATTAAAAGTACAAATAGGATTAAATTGAAACAATTAAAAAATGCGAAAGGACCGAATGCATAAATAACTTATTTTTCAAAAACACGCGGATCTTGAGACGGGTCGGATCGAGCCGGTCATGAGGCAAATAGGGCAAAACGGCGTCGTTTTGGCTCTTTGAACCCTTGCCCAAAACGGCGCCGTTTTGGAGGCCTTTGAAAGCAACTCTAAAACATTTTTTTTCATTCTTTCCTTTCTTTAAAAAAAATCTTAAACTCTCTCTCACTCTCTCATCTTTCTCCAAGGCCGACCACACCTTGGCCGAACTCCGACCAGCCGTCCGATGCGCGTCATCGGCCACACGCTGTGCCGATCGTCACCCACAGGTGCCGCGAACCATCCTCCACCGACACGCGTGTCCTCCATCGCCGCCACGCGCCGCTTGTCTTAGTTAAGAAGCTTCTTCCTTCTTCTTCCTTTTCAATTCCTTTTTTGTTTTTCATTCAAAAAACAGATCTGGTTTGAAACCAGATCTGAAGATTTTTCAAAATCCTTATTCCTTTCTTTTCATTTCTTTTTTATATCTTGTTTTTTTTTAACATCCAGATTTGAATTTTCCTTTCTTTATTCCCAATTTTAGTCATGTATTTTTTTTAAACCTATTTGTTTCTTGTTCATTTCGTATTTTTGAGAGGTTGGATTTTCATTTTTAACCTATTTTGACGCTTTCTTCACAGATTTGTCCCCGGTGAAGTGCTGGTGAAAATCGGAGATGGCTCCGGTGCGACGGCGGCTTCTAAAGGGTCAGTTCGGTGGAAACAAATAAGTTTCTGACCTTTCAATTTCTTTTTTATTATTATTAATATTATTTATTACTATTATTATTATTAATATTATTAATATAAAGAACTTATCATTATCACTGTTATTAATGTTATTTATGATTTTGAAAACAAAATAAATATATATATAAATAACAATATTGAGATATTTAATGCATGACTTAATGTTTAGTGGGAAACTGATAGAATTACTATTGTAAATCATAAATGATTATAAACGTCTAATGCAATTGTACCTGGGCGTTTCAATGTCAGAGGGTTCTGAGATTAGCTTGGACTGATTCTGTTTGCTATTAATTGCTGCTACTTATCTCTTCTTATTTCAGTTTGCAAAATATTTGCGATTGTTTTCACTGAACTCTCAAGAGATTTGTATATTGATTATCGAATGTGTGAAAAACAGATCCTCCCCCTTTTTACAAAATTTCTATTCTGGCTTTATAGCTATTTTACAATGCATTGGTTGGTTTTTATCTTGTCTTCTTTGCTTTTACAGGTACAACAATGGTGACAGCTTTTCGATGGTGGCAGTGCAAGTTGAAGCTGGTGGCACTGTTGGTGCTGTCGTGGCACCACGTGATTGGCGGGAAGGGAGGCAGCAGTTGGTGGCAGAGGCAAGTGGCTGAATAGGGTTTGACTTTAGGGTGTGTTTGGGCCAATTGGGCCTCTCTGGTATTTAACTTGTAATTGAGCCTAATTGGGCTTGTAACAATGGACATTGGATTTGGACTTTGTATTTGAGCCCAATCGGGCTTATATATTGTAATTTGGACTTTTAATTAAACTTTTTAAATTTAAATTTTTAATTCGAAAATAATTTTAAATTTAAAATAAATTTAAACTCCGAATAAGCTTAAACTTACAATAAATTTAAAATTAAGATTGAATTAAAATTTAAAATCTAAAATTGAATTTAATTTCTGATTCAAGTGTTGAGCCCGATCAAAATTGAGCTTCAACAGAATATATAAAATATAAAAAATGGTAAAGAAAGTAAAAATATTATAAACCAAGTAAAAAAATCCTTTCTAACATTTCACTGTCGTCTTCTTTTTTGAAATAAACAAAGCTCTCTTTTCTTCCATCCTTGGGAGTCGTCATTACTAGTGTCGGCACTGGTGGTTTCTTCCAATCACGCCGTCACTAACGTTTCAAATCTAAAATCTTGAAATATTAGTGTCGGCACCAATGGCTTCTTCTAACCAAGCTTGAGACGAGTTTTTCAAATCCAAAATCAATAAATACCAATTGACAACTCTTCAAACCAACATGCCACCAAGTCCATTTCTCTCTTCCTTTACCGACGCTCTACGAGTTATTATAAAGAGTTTGATCGACAAAGATTAAATGAATTTTGATGGAATGATTAATTTTTAATTTTTTTTTTATTTTGGTTGGATCAAGTGGTTTGAAGTTTTTGAAGTGTTTACTTTCTATTTTCAATGCTTTTGATTTAGGGTTGTGAGCAATGTTATTCGAATTGGATTAGATTGACCAGTTAGATCGAGAACAAGTCAAGGTATTGGTCCAAAGATTAATTTTGAATCGATCAAGAATTGGTATGAACCAATTTAACCGAATAAAAATTCGATTGAACTAGTAGTTGAATTGACTAAAAATCGATTGAATTGGTGGAATTGAGTTTTTTTAATTTTTTATAACTTATTAATAATTTTTTAATCAGACTGATCAAACCGATAAACTAGTGATCTGATTGGTTCGATTACCAATCCGATTTAAAAAACATTGGTTGGGAGTTTTTTAGATTGATGAGAAAAACTGTAATTGAAGTTTGATTCTGTTCATCAATTTCAGGAATAGAGATTTTTTGTTAGATTAAAATTAAATCAAATTTTTAATTTTCATTAATCAATTTATTAAAAAAGAAAATTTTATATTTAAAATTTTCATTGTTTGATTAATCATGTGGTTTAAATAAAATTTCAAACCTTTTTCTATTCATTTTTAGTTTCGGTTTCAATTTTCATTCTTCATTTTGAGGCTCGATTTTTGCTTCTTTATTTTTGTTTTTATTGTTCATCAATGAAACTTTTTGAATTAATAAATAACTTCAAATGGTTTTAATTTTTTATAAATTTTATCATAGTAAAAATTATTAAATTCAAAGTTAAAAATAACAAAATTAAATGCGAAAAAAAATATTCAATCATATTTGATAATCCCTATTTTTTAAAGATGATCTATTTATTAAATATGAAAATTTTCAATAATATATACTTGTCGGTCCATTATATTCATATTAAAGACTCGATATTATTCAGAAATTTAATATAAGAAGGAATTCTAATTGCACCTCTTGAAACATCAAATACCTAACCATTAATATCCATACCAATGAATACATAAACTCAAGTCTTCACATTTTTATGAATCATAATAAATTATGGAATAAATAGCATAATGAAATAGCAAATCTTCAATAAACTAAATAATAATTTAAGTTATCATCACAATTTTAAATGTCCATTCAACCATACCTGCTCACATAACACAAATCATCATAAATAGCATATTGTCCTATAATATAGTTGAAATATTACTTGAAAAACATATTAAAAAAAACAAAAAGTTCGAATCGAATAAGTAACTCTAGTGGAAAAGAGGATGATGTTTATATTAGAAGATCCGAGTTCAAGCACCTGTGTGTGCAAGTTGTGTGTGCGTTTTGAAAGAGTTAAGAAAGTATGAACAAATACTATTATGTAATCACATCAATCGCTACAAATTGAGATAAAATTATCAAAAATCTCATATTACCATGGAAAATATTGAAAAATTAATACTATTTTGTATAATTTCTTCCATTTTTCTTGAACATGTTTGTATAAGAGAAAATTCAAATCCAACTTGACTGCTCAAACCACTTATGCTCAATATAAAAGAATGACCACCCTCTGTAACAATCTAATTAAAAACTATAACAATTTCAATGGAATAAGCAGTAGACCAAAAAAACCAATGAAAGAAATGTAGACATCGGAGATGGTTCTGGTTTGATGATGATGATTTTGGCTAGGAGGTTGGAACAAAGGTTCCGACGTAACCGAAACCGGCGATGAAGAAAGCTGTAGATTGAAGGAAAAGGAATATGAAATACCGATTCTTTCCAAAACCCATATCATAGCAGCCACACAAGAATAGGTATGCCCCAACCCCAAGCTCTAGCAAATGGACCCTATAATTACATACAACCATCAACCACAAAATGTTAACAACAATATATATGATAATCTTTTAGGGAAATGTGGTTAGGAATTGTTGATATACGGCATCAACAGATATCAAAATCGGAGGTCAAGATGAAGAGGGATAGTGTTCTTTAGAAAACAGAATCTTCCCCATCCCCGACCCGAAATACCATAGTTTAAGTAACCTCAAGCACTTCATTTGAACCTCCGATCTTGTTCTCCGTTGATGCCATGTATCAACTGGACTAATTACCTTTCTCCGATTTGGATATGAGTTCTCTTGGAAGCTTTTGCACCTGATTTAGCCTTGAGAGCATCTCCTAATTTCTCGGTAACAACCCATTCGTTCACTCGTCCGGCCTCCAATAGACCGATAAATGTTGCCTTAGTCCGATGTAGTGACATTACATTCTCGAAAAGAATCCAAAACATCACCAAATGCAATGATCTGTAACATGCATTGGACATATGCCTTAGATACCAACATTTTAAGAAACATGTTGGGAATATAGAAATATAACCTTGGAGTTCCGATAGCATTGAGAAGGCTGATGATAGAAGGAATGTAGACTGCTCCCCATTTAGGAACTTGGACTTCAGGAACGAAAACAGTTGTCGGTAAAACGACACAGTAGAAAACAAATGTGACAATGTGAGCTACTATCTTTCGGACAATGAAGAAACTGTACACCACATATAACTTCTTCCATAGAGATACTTTCTGTCATAAAAAATAATCACAGGTCAATTACTAAAAGTAATTGATTTTGATTTTATGGTTTCATTAAAAGTTTGGGATTGTACCCTATTTCTTATGATTTCGATTGCCATTTTCTTGAAGAGGTTAGCAGGGCCACAGGACCATCTATGCTGTTGATACCTGTAAGCTTTGAAAGTACTTGGCAATTCATTTTTCACCTAAATCAAATCAAGAACATATACATTAATAGAATCCATTAGGTAAAAGAAAGGTCAAAGTAAGATTGCATTTTGGTCAATCGGCAAACCAATCATTCCCTTTACATCAACATGAACATGAGGTACACATGGTACGTCAAACATCATTGTCTAGTTATTATGTCCATCATGCCAGTCTTTAACAGTATAAATGAATGAGATTTTTAACAGAGAAAACCAATTTACTCTTTGATCTAACGTATAGAGACCAGTTTATCTATTTTTTTAGTAGAGGATGCAAAATGCAAAATGACATTAACGATACCTTGAGGTCACCAACATAAACGAATTTCCAGCCTTTAAGACTAGCCCGGACAGCCAAATCCATGTCTTCCACAGTTGTTCTGTCTTTCCATCCACCAGCTTCATTCAATGCTGAAATTCTCCATACACCAGCCGTCCCTGCAACGTATGATCTAGCCTCTTATTAACCATGCATAAATATAGAAACTTTGCTTTATTTAGAGGTCTTAAAAGCCATTGATGCCCTTTTATAAAGGTGGTTTTTACCATTGAAACCGAAGAAAGCATAGGTTGAAGACCCCACTTCTTGCTCCACTATGAAATGGTAATCCAACGACATCTCTTGCATCCTTGTCATTAAGCATTCATCTGAGTTGACTGCAACAAAAACCCAAACTCATAATCATTATGTTAATCACAAACCATATAGATGTTAATCATTTCATGGAGTTATATCTATGTTTTGCTTATGATAATAATAAAAAACCCATCATGATTTATTGGATAAAAAAGATTGAGGGTTTAATCATATGAAAACAAAAGATCAATGCAGTATCTAGCAAATTAATCCATGGTTAATCTATCAACATCATGTGTTATATTTTTTATGGCAAATACACCGACAATTTGCTATAATGAACAATAGGTTAAAATATACTGTTACTCCTTCTATTCAATAGAATTTGAGATTTAGTCCTATGTTTTAAAACGTATCTTGATTAGCTGACTTCTACACCTGGCAACATTCCTTTTTTGGCCTAGTGATATCATCAAAACTTAATTTAAAAGGAAAAAAAAATTTGTCAAGAGACACCCTCGTGACCAAAAAAGAAGAGAAGAAAAATGGCAGACATGAAGGACCACCGACACACACGAAAAGAAAGGAAAGAACCAGCAGTAATGAAAGCAAAAAGGGTAAAAGTAACATCAAGGTCCCTGTACTAAGAGTGAGATTTCATTTTGCTCCTTTTATTTAAAAATAAACAAATTAATCCATGTATATTATATCAAAAAGCAAATTGATCCTTTTTTCTATAAAGAATTTTCATCTAATTTTACTGTTAAAAACTGATCATTGTACATCAGCATAAAGTACACGCGGCATGCCACATATCACTTTCGGATTATTCCATTAGCCACACCAGTTTTTAACCGTACAAATAAATAAAATTTTTATCACAAAAGATCAATTTGCTTTTTAATTTAATATACAAGAATTAATTTACTCATTTTTTAATTTAGCAATAAAATGTAATTTAACTCTAATATAGTAACCTCCATTATACTTTTTACCAAGCAAAAGCTCCTTAACAAAGTTGAAGAAGTAAAGGTGGGTACCAAATTTCCAACGTGCTTGAACAAGTGCGATTTCTGGGTTGTTGATAAGGAAAGGGGTGGTCCGGTATAGGAAGTCCGGTTCGGGCTGGAAATCAGCATCGAAAATGGCGACATAATCACATTGTTTCACGTAGCTATGTTTCATTCCTTCTTTCAAAGCACCTGCTTTGTATCCATTCCTGTTGTCCCTTATCTCGTATTTTATATTTATGCCTTTGCTTGCCCATCTTTTGCATTCTTGCTTCACCATGCTCTATCATAATTACATTTCAGAACCCAACATCAAAACTCCATGTTCTGTATCTGTAAAAAAGGTTGCTTCAAAGAAAATTTAACGAGACAAAACCTTAATGGCACGATCTGTTGAATCATCGAGAACTTGAATTATGATTCGATCAGCTGGCCAAGAAAGTCCACATGCAGCTTCAATGGATAGTTGATAAACCTGTACGTAATGTAAGCCACAAATGTCTCAGATAAAGTATACAAAATGAAGCGAAGTATATACAAAGACGAAGTGACGAACCTCTTTTTCATTGTACATTGGGATTTGTATGAGAACCATGGGATAAGCAGAATTACCAAGCTCAACATCATCCTTTATTGCCTCCCATTTGTACATTTTCTCTGGTTTTTTCCCTAACAACTTGAGAAACACTATGACTATCCCCATATACACCCTTTCCACGAAAAGCATTACCGACATTGCCAGACATACAATGACCATAACTTTCAAGAACGGCACAAGCAGCGGCACCTTGGTTTGCTGCCAAATCAACCCAATTTGGCCTGTCAAGGCTATCGTACCATCTTGACTCTCCATCAGGATATTCTTTAACTCTTATTATTATGGAATGCTCCTCAGATAGGAGGCAGCTTGTGAAAGTAGTCTCTATATATATACGTGTGTGTGTGTATGGCTTGGTTTGGTTTGGTTATAAAGATCAGCTTGGGGGTTTGCGAAAAGAACACGAATGTTTAGTTTGGTTTTCAAGAGGGGGTATGATTATTGCTTGTGAGTCACGTATAGGCAAGGCTGTATAAGAGACAGCAAGCTGGACTTTTGTCAGTAAGTAGATCAAAAGCACTCTATTTCAGCTCCACCACCCACTCCCTGGATTTTGCCAATCAAGTTGTTTAAAGAAGGGAGGCCTGGAGTAGAGCTGATGCAAGAAGAAAATCCCTTTGTGTTTGTGTGTATATTATCCTTTATATTAGTTACTGTTCATATTCGGGTTAGTGATTGCATCTCCTGTTGGAGATTTTGAGATGATAGATTCGGAGACGATATTAAATTAAATAATAAACTTCAAGGCACGGGTGACGCTTTTCAAAAAGAACTATTTGTCTTCACACAAAGTTGCTAGAGGGTTAAGACAAAGGTCCTTCCGAAATACAACAAAGTTTTTGAATTTCCTTTGATTAGCAAAATCACGGAATTCCCTAACTCTTACTCTTGATTTCTGAAAATTGGAATTGATTGCCAAAAGAAAAAATTGAAATTTGTGAGCATCATAGTTCATCTATTTATATGCACTCAATAAACACCTTTTGAAGAGTCACAACCCTTTCATATTAGATACACACCTTTTGAAAAGTCACAACTCTTTTTCATATTAGATGGACACTTTTTGGAAGAAACTTGCCCCATATCCATTGGATGATAAGTCATCATTTTTCAATTAAATCATCACTTTTAATTTGCAATCTATATATCTCCAACAATCCTCCACTAGATTGCTGATTCTAGAAAATAAGTACACAACGATTAAGCAAAAAGAAGGGTGTCCGCAGATTGGCCCTTTCTTTAGTGCAGACTTCTCAAAGTATCAAAAAAGTGAATGGTGGCTAGTCGCTTGAACCATCACTCTTAAAATCAATACCGGGGAATTTTCACACATAATCGTAAAGTAATAGAGTAAGAGTTTAATTTGTTTTAGCACCGTTATGGCCATGTGCTCATCTCGTTTCATGAACATGTACAAAATAAAACCATAAACAAAATCTCGTTGAAGCGGCACCACCTCATGTTCATATAGGTGGATTTCATGACAATTAATGTTCATCCATTAAGAGTAAAACTCATCTTCCTAAAATATAATCACTAAATCATGGTTTTTAGTGCACATTGTCATTCGATAACTTATTATTACCCTTTGAACCTTGAAACTAACTTTTGGCTAGAAAAAGGTAGGGTTTCCATTATCAATGACTCAATTAGAATGGTTTTAATCCCATCTTAGAGGTGGTACTTTTAACTAAGTCCCTTGACAAACCTTTTGTCAGTGGATCCGCTAAATTCTCAATTGACTTAACATAGGTAACGGTTATCACACCGTCCCTAATCAATTATCTCACATACTCATATCTCAAACTTATATGTCTAGACTTTCCATTGTACACCTTATTGTACGCTCGAGACATGGTTGATTCATTATCAAAATATACGGAAATGGCGAATCTATGTTGTGGCCATAACTTTATATCTAGCAATAGATTTCGTAGCCATTCCGCTTCCTTGCCCGTAGTCGCTAAGGCTATAAATTCAGCTTCCATAGTTGAATGTGAGATGCAAGTTTGTTTCTTGGAATCCCAACTAATGGCTCCACCTCCGATCGTAAAAATCCATCCAGATGTGGACTTATTGTCACTTAAACTTGTAATCCAACTTGAATTCGAGTAACCTTCTAGTACCGCAGGATAATCACTATAGAATAATCCCAAATTTTTTATTTTCTTAAGATAACCAAAAATCCTACAAATTCCTTTCCAATGATCGTACCAGGATAATTTATAAATCTCGCTAATTTGCACATAGCAAATGTAATATCGGGTTTAGTGTAATGCATTGCATACATTAGACTTCCAATTACGCTGGCATACTCAAGTTGCGTTATAGCCCTGCCTTTATTCTCACTTAACTTGAAGTTCGAATCGTATGAAGTGTTCAAATCCTTGATATTCAAGTGTTTGAACTTTTCTAATACTTTCTCGATGTAGTGAGATTGGCTTAATACAAAGCCCCTTTCATGCTTTTTCACCTTTATACCAAGAATTGTATCTACCTCATTAAAATCTTTCATCTTAAAATTCGAGGCTAGATACTCTTTGGTCTCACGAACACCTTCCATGTTCGTCCCAAAAATCAACAAATCATTTACATAGAGGCAAATAATTACACCGTATCTATCAATGAATTTAGTGTAAATACATTTATCCGTGCCATTATGTAAAAAACCATATGACAAAATAACAGAGTTAAATTTCTCATGTCACTGTTTAGGGGCTTGTTTAAACCATATAATGATTTGATCAACTTACACACCTTGTGTTCATTCCTAGGAAGCACAAAGCCTTCTGGTTGCTCCATGTAAACTTCTTATTCGAGATCACCATTCAAAAAAGCTGTCTTAACATCCATTTGATATACATGTAACTTATGGATGGATGCAAGTGCTATAAGAATTCGAATGGAGGTCATCCTAGCCACTGGTGCATAGGTGTCAAAATAATCTAGGCCTTCTTTTTGCCTAAATCCTTTAGCCACCAACCTAGCCTTAAATATTGGAGAACCCCCTGTTGGAGTGTTCTTCCTCTTAAACACCCATTTACACCCGATAGGCTTCGATCATTGAGGAAGATCAACTAGAATCCAAGTATTATTGGACAATATTGAATCTATTTCATCATTGATCGCCTCTTTCCAAAATGTCACATCCCTAGAAGTCATGACTTCACCATAGGATTGTGGATCACTATCCACATTAAACATTATGAGGATCTTCTTAATTACGGATTCTCTATTTCCCTTAACAAGGAATGCTAGAGATTGTGAGGAAATGAAATTGGGACCAAAATACTTTACTTTTCTCATTCTATGACTTTTCCTCGTTTCCATATCCTTATTGTCACAAAGACTTCGTTTGGTTTGATCACTTGAGATAATTGATTGATATTCTTTTTCCGAATTCATTGAATCATCGAAAAACTTATTTTCAATGAATACAACATCTCTTGTTTCAATTATCGTATTTGACACTAAGTCGAGAACACGATATGCCTTAGAATGTTGGGCATATCCAACGAATGCACCTTTGACGGCTCTTGGGCCTAACTTTGTTCTCCATTGGTCGAGAACTCTATAGTAAGCCATACACCC
The DNA here is from genome assembly GCA_005610355.1 of Gossypioides kirkii. Taxonomy (NCBI): domain Eukaryota; kingdom Viridiplantae; phylum Streptophyta; class Magnoliopsida; order Malvales; family Malvaceae; genus Gossypioides; species Gossypioides kirkii. The sequence continues at coordinate 5,670,496 of CP032252.1, read as the reverse complement.
CCACACTTTGAAATAATTTAAGTTTGGCATTCGACCCTTTCATAACTCATATGGAGATACTTTGAATTTTCTCGATGGTATTCTGTTAAGGATATAACACGCAGTCAATAATGCTTCACCCCATAAATTATATGGAAGTTTAGCATTTAACAACATCGAGTTAACCATATCCACTAAAGTACGATTCTTTCTTTCCGCCAAACCATTTTGTTGCGGAGTATAAGGCGCAAAACACTCATGTACCACACCTTGCTCCTTACAAAATACATTAAATTCATTTGAAAAATATTCACGACCTTTATCACTACGAAGCACTTTGATTTTCTTACTAAACAATTTCTCAACCTCGTTTTGAAAACGTTTAAACATATCAAAAGCCTTGCTTTACTTTTCATGAGATACACATAAGTAAATCTAAAAAAGTCATCTATAAAAGTAATAAAATATCGTTTTCCACCTCTTGTTAAAGTTCCATTTAATTCACAAACATCCGAATGAATTAAATATAACACTTGCAAATTCCTTTTACACTTATTAGAAAATGGCTTATTGGTAATTTTTGATTGAATACAAATTTCACATTTATCCATAAATTCATCATTACTTAGATTGATATAACCATTCTTTTGCATATATTGTAAAGTTTTAAAATTAAAATGTGCTAAACGTGCATGCCACAAAGAATAAGACCCAACAATATAAGCAGAAGAATTGACTTTATTTATATCAATGCTCAACTTGAACATACCCTCATTACAATATCATTTTCCTACATATATATCACCCTTAAGTAAGACAAACTTATCAGATTCCAATATAACATTGAACCCCTAGTTACACAAAAGACTCACAGATACTAAATTCTTTGTCACATGAGGAACATGCAACACATTGGTCAAAGTCAATTTCTTCCTAGATGTGAAGTTGAGTTCCACCGTCCCTTGACCAATCACCTTAACCGATTGATAGTTGCCCATAAGCACTTCACGGTTTTCCACTAATTCATAATTCTTGAATTGTTGTCGATCATTACACTCATGGACAGTAGCACCAAAGTCAAGCCACCAATTATGAGACTTATCAGTCATAGCTATGTTGAGTTCAGTAATCATATCAATCTCCAAATTCTCAACCCCTTTTGTAACCATGGCCACTAAGTTCATATCCTCCACCATATTGGCTTTGGAAGTTGTGGTATCTTGCTTCTTTTTGAGAAGTTTACAATCTTTAATGTAGTGTCCTTTCTTATTGCAATGATAGCAATTATGAGTTTTTTTCTTCTTGTTTTGCATGTCATTGGTCTCGAATGTGCCCTTTCTTTTACCATTTCGAGAGTTCTTAGACTCGCTCACATGGTTCACTTTAGAACTTTGGGGAAGATACACTACATCACGCTTTCGAGTTTCCTCTTCAATGCGCAAATGCCAAAGTATTTTCTCCACAGTGAGGTCCTCTGCCTTATGCAAAAGTTTCTTCGGATATTTGTTCCAAGACGAGGGCAATTTTGAGATGATAGCCCCGACTTGTAATATTTCTAGAATAACAACTTTCAAATCACGAAGTCTACTTACAAGGACTTGTAATTCATGGACTTGATCCATGATCAAGATACTGTCAAGCATTTTGAATTCAAAATATTTCATCATTAAAAATTTATCAGTACCTTGTCGCTCGGTGTTGTATTTCTCTTCAAGAGCTTTCTACATTTCCACCGAGGATTGCATCGACATGTAAAGATCTTACAATCGATCTAACAAAGTGTTGAGAATGTGTCCACGACATGTGAAATTTTCTTCCTTTCGCTTCTTCATGAGTATGACCACTTTCACAATTTCCTCCAAATTTGCATTAGGGGCGGGATCCACCACGGGTTGTAAGTTTGGATCCAGAACGTACGCCACATTCAAGACGGTAAGAAGGAAGAACATCTTATCCTTCCAATGATTGAAGTTTGAGCCGTCAAATTGGTCAAGTATCAAAAACTCTTGGTTCTTCACTTTGAATGTAGTGGTAGCCTCCGTCACCGTCTTCAAAATAGTTCTCTCTGATTGTTGGAGATTTTGAGATGATAGATTCGAAGACGATATTAAATTAAATAATAAACTTCGAGGCACGGGTGACGCTTTCCAAAGAGAACTATTTGCCCCTATACAAAGTTGTTAGAGGGTTAAAAAGGTCCTCCCGGGATACAACGAAGTTTTTGAATTTCCTTTGATTAGCAAAATCACAGAATTCCCTAACTCTTACTCTTAATTTCTGAAAATTGGAATTGATTACCAAAAGAAAAAATTGAAATTTGTGAGCATCATAGTCCATCTATTTATATGCACTTAATGGACACCTTTTGAAGAGTTACAACCCTTTCATATTGGATAGACACCTTTTGAAAAGTCACAACCCTTTTCATATTGGATGGACACTTTTTGGAAGAGACTTGTCCCATGTCCATTGGATGATAAGTCATCATTATTCAATTAAATCATCACTTTTAATTTGCAATCTATATATTTCCAACATCTCCAAAAATGTAATACACCTTTATACAGTAGATTACATTAACAAAAGTATTGAAAAGAAAAGTTGGGCAAAATTAAGAAAAAGACAACTGATCTTAGATAGGCAAAGAAATTAGACTAATTCCATCAACTCTCGTACCTTTCAAATTTAGTTTAAATTTTTAGTTTAGACATCGCTTTCAAGGAGCTGAGTCTTGTCTCAGACCTAATGCTCCCCCCAAAATTCAAAACACCTGATTTTGACAAATACAGCGGGACCAATTGCTCGAGGCACACATTATCATGTTCTGCAAAAAGATGGTTGGGCATGTCAGTAATGACCTGTTATTAATAGACTATTTTCAAGATAGTCTAGCAAGATATGCGGCAAAATGGTATAATTAGTTGATTCGTGCCAAAATAAGCTCATGGAAGGATCTAGCACAAGCATTTATGAAGCAATACAATCATGTAACTAACATGGCACCTGATAGACTGACTCTGCAAAGAATGGAGAAAAAGCCAAATGAGAGTTTTTGACAATACGCTCAAAGATGGAGAGACATAGTAACTCAACTACAACCACCATTGCTGGAAAAGGAAACAACTATGTCAGGGGAGATGGTTGAGAACGCGATCCGAAATGAGTGGATCAAGGCGGGGGAAGGTGTCAGAAGAATAACTCCTAGAAAAAAGGAAAATGAGGTCAACAATGCAGACTCTTACAAGACAAATTACTCAAGGCCAATGGTGATGGCGTCACCCAGGACCACGGAAGGAAACTATCAAAGAAATCCAATGCAGAGGTTTGGTTCAAGGCCAAGAATGGAATTCACTTCTATTCTTATGACATAGAGAGAACTTCATCCGAAATTTTATAACGAAAGTCTCGTGTCGTCAATCCATGTAAAGCCATTGTTACCACCATTCCCAAGTTGGAATGATGCAAACGCACGATGCGAATATCACGCAGGAATAGTTGGACATTTAATTGAGAACTGCACGACCCTAAAAAGGCATGTGCAACAAATCATCGATGCTAAGGTACTGAGATTCGAGAACCCTGTGGATCCCAATGTATTAGGGAATCCGCTACCCAAACATCCCGATCAAAGGGTGAATGCAATAGCCGAAGGGGAGGGAAGGAAGATCAAGACTCGCATTGAGGAGGTAAGATTACCATTGAGATGGGTATGGCACGAAACGGTAAAAGTGGGTTTAATTACCTAAGATTCGGGAAAAGTAGTGAGAAAAGGACGCTACTGTGAGTTCCACAATAATGAAAGGCATGACATTCAAGAATGCGACGAGTTCAAAACTATGGTACAGGGATTGATGGACAATAAGGAGTTAGAATTTTTTAAGGAAAAAGAAGAAATGGAAGAAGTGTGTGCCTCTAAAGAGGACATAGTTAAGAAAACAGTTGGGGTTAATAATCCAATGATAATCATATTGTCGAAACCACTTCGAGAATGAACTTTCGAAAAATTATTTTAAAATTAGAAAAATGGGAGTAAAAAGGGAGTCGCCACCAATCTCTTATTTGGGTGTGATTGGATCACCACAAAACGTTTAAAACATTAAAACTATCGGTCTACAAAATCCAGAAAAATAGGTTCGGGAGTCGGTTACGCATGAGGAAGGATTAGCACCCTCATACGCCCAAAAATGGTACCACATGATTATTTTCGGGTCTTATTTTATGAAAACAGTAAAGTTTAAAATGCGATGTTTATTTTGAAAGGTTTCATATATTTTTAAAGAAATCTTTTTAAGAACACTTGTCCCCATATTCCGAGCCTCTATGAGAACTAAAGTCGTATCTAACACATTAGGGCACCATATTCTCGGAGCTTCGAAATTGAAGGACGTTTCGGGAAATTTTGAAGAGAGTATTTGATCGCATGATTTGTACGAAAATTACACCCAGCATGTTAGGGCACGATTTTTTGAGGTCTTCACGCGAAGGAATATTGTCTCATTTATGTTACGAAAATCATTCGTATATATTTTGAGAACTTGAAAATTTCATATTAAGGTTAAAATGCAATCCTAGAACATATGATTTGAAGGATCTAAAAATGGATTACCCGTTTACTTCGATTTTCACAAAGAATTAAAGTCGCGACCAACACATTAGGACACGACATTCTCGAAATCTCGAAGTGAACGGGCGCAAAAATATTGAAAAGGATATTCGATTCGTGCGAGTTATATGAAGAAATCACACCCGACACATTAGGGCATGATTTTTCGAAGTTTACGCACGAACGAAATATTGCCTCGATTCTTTAAAATAGCTTTGAAAATGAATACAATAGTTTAAAATACGAATAGCGACTAATAAGAGAAACTAAATACGAAACAATATAATAAGTAGATAAATAATATGCGAAAATGTAAGATGCAGATGCAAGTAAATGCGAATATTTGTGAGGAAGAAAAAATGATGAAATCGGGGTTGAAAACGGGACTTTTGGATACCCAGGGGAAAAATGGTAATTTTAGACTCTCGAGGGGGACAAAATGGTAATTTTGATTAAATTGGGGTTAAAAATGGAATTTTGGAAGATTCGAGGGTAAAATGGTAATTTTAGGTGAAATCGAGTTTAAAAATGGGATTTAGGGAAGTTTGGGGGTAAAATGGTAATTTTGGGTGAAATCGGGGTTAAAAATGGAATTTTAGAAAGTTTAGGGGTAAAATGGTAATTTTGGGTGAAATTAGGTTAAAAATGGAATTTTGGAAAGTTTAGGGTCAAAATGTAATTTTTTTAGAAAGTTTTGGGGATAAAGTGTAATTTTGAAAAAGTTTTGGGGTCAAAATATATTTTTTTAAAAAAGTTTTGGGGTCAAAACATGTTCAGGATGCATCATGTGAAATATTATTCACAAGAACCATGATAAAGCAATGATTTACAACACGTAGCACAATGTGATAAACACTGAAAACATATAGAAATAATACTGAGCCATGTACATAATAATTAAGAAAAACTTAAAATTGATGAGCTAAACACTTAACCTTAGTGAAAGGGACTGATAGAAGTCCATTCGAAAAAGAGAAAAAAGAAATAATAAGGAATAAAGATAGAAAAATAAATAAATAAATGGATTTGAATATTAATTGAATCAAAAGGAATCTAAAGCAAAAAGCTAAGACTTAAAAATTTAGTGGGATGAAAGAGAAGAAATGAAATTGCGTTGACCAAAATGAATAGAAATCATCGGTTTGAAAAGATAAAGGAAAATGGACTATTACTTGAACATTGATTTGAAAGTAAAAAAATTAAGTAGAAAATAAAAGGTTTAAATTCGAAGTTGTGGAGAAAAACGAAAGTCAAATTGAAATCTACCATTATAATATTTTTTAGAAAAAGGCTGAGGGGTGAAATTTAAAAAAGAGTGAAATTTGTTTGCTAAATTAAAACAAATTAACCGATTTGGGAAGATATAAAAGAAAAGAGGGTTTCACTGGAAATTTCCATTTTTACACTTTGAACCCTGTTTTTTATTTTAGAAACGACAGTGTTTTCTTGGGGATTTTTAATCTAAAAATTATGCTAAGACTTCATTTTCATTTCACTCTTAAAAAAGGGGTTTTGCTCTTTTTATTTTCTCTCGAACCTTCCCTTCATCAACTGAAGGGTCAGTCTCCAGCCACCATAGCTCCGCCATTCAAGCCAGGGCATGCGCTGTCCAGGTAAGTGAGATGACGCCCTTTTCCATATATTTTTTTCCCTTTTTTCCTTAGAAAAAAAAACTAAATCTTTGCTTGAAAATAAGGACAAATGCACATGCGTGTATGAATATCAAAACAAATCTCTCACCTACCGTTTTATTCTTCTCCCTTTTTTATATACATATCACTCTTCTTTTCTGTAACAATCTAGGCTTTTGGTTTCAAAATCAAACCAAAGTTAAAAAATGACAGATGGGTTTTTATTTTCATTATTAAAAAGTATATATATATATATATTAAATCCTCGATCTATATGAATATCTTGGTTTTCCCCTTTTTAAAAAATATATTTTCGTACTATTTTTTGTTATTTGCACATATATCTTTCGAAATTGAATAAAAGATGAATATGATACCTTCAAAATTTTGGATCTGTTCTTCGTGTTCGACTGCTTGATGTTTCTGTTGGATTCAATCTCTTCTTTTTTCTATTGATTTTCGTTGTATATTTTTTGCATTGATTCTCTGTTGTTTGTGTTCAACTACTCTTCGTAAAGATTTGGTGTGAAATTTTTTTTGTGTTTTTTTTATTAATCGTGTCTGGTAAAAGAAAGAGAGAAAATCCCCCCCGTTACAGATTTAAAGAATGGCTTTTATAGCCAAAACAATTACAACAATACTGTTCTTTTGTCTCTGTTCTTGCCTCTGTTCCTTGCTCCTTTTTTACAAGTGATGATGGTAGTGGGTGAAGCTTTCGGCGGTGGCAGGGTAAGGTTGAATGTGATGGTTGACAATGGTGAAGCAAGTTGGTGATGGCAGAGGAGAGGTGACATTGTTGATGACGTAGCGTGTCTCAATTGGTTGAGGGTGGCAGCAGCAAAATGGGAGCAGATGTGTGTAATGGGCCAGCACAATTGGGCCTAAATTTGGGTCTGTTTAGGTCCATTAGTATTTAGGTCTAGTTTTGGGTCCAATTGGCCTTTGTAATTTAGACATTTGTAATTGGACATTTTAATTAAATTTATAATAATTTTAAATTTGAAAATAAATTTAAACTCAAATTAAATTTAAATTTAAAACAAATTTAAATTTAAAATAAACTTAAATTTAAAACAAATTTAATCTTAAAATAAATTTAAAATGGGTTTGGTTTGGGCCCGGTTAGAATTGGGCTTCAACAGCTGCCCCTCTTTGCTCGTTGCTGTGTAACAGGAATGGAGCAAAGACCAAAAGAAGACCAATTTTGTTAAGTTCCATTTCTTCGCTGCTCTTTCCTCAATTGACCGTTCGATTTTGCCGCATCAACTTCTGTATCTTCAGCATTATGATTCCATTCTGCCCTAAGGCAATTTCCAAAAAGACCAAATTTGCGACTGTAACTTCACTCCATTCTTTTGAAATTTCAAGGAGATTGGAGTTTGTCATCGTAGTCTTTGAGTCTAGTTTCATTGAATTGGTATACTTCTCTATATCTTGTTAGGAAGGTGACCGCCTCACTTATTCTGGATAACTATAACCCACCCTAGGCTCGAGGTAGGAGATTGGTTGATGGTGATCTGCCTCGGGCTCGGGGTAAAAGATCAAATAGCTGCAATCTGCCCCAAGCTCGGGGTAAGAGATTGGAATCTTCATTTTGCCCTTTTTGAATCTAAGGGTAAAAAATGAAATGATGTAATTTGAATCCAAACTCCACTGCATCTTCATGAAGATGAGATTTGGTGTCGAAGCTTCATCTTGCTCTTATTCAATTTCAGAGGATAGGAAAAGATGTCGGTGCTTCATCTTGCTCTTACTTCAATTTCAGAGGGACAAAGACTTGATATCCAGCTCTACCTCAATTTCAAGAGGATAGGAAAATGATGTTGGTGCTTCATCTTACTCTTACTTCAATTTCAGAGAGACAAAGGCTTGATATCCAGCTCTACTTCAATTTCAAGAGGATAGGAAAATGATGTTGGTGCTTCATCTTACTCTTACTTCAATTTCAGAGAGACAAAGGCTTGTTATCCAGCTTTACTTCAATTTCAAGAGGATAGGAAAATGATGTTTGATGCTTTATCTATCTCTTACTTCAATTTCAGAGGGACAAAGGCTTGATATCCAGCTCTACTTCAATTTCAAGAGGATAGGAAAATGATGTTTGATGCTTTATCTAGCTCTTACTTCAATTTCAGAGGGACAAAGGCTTGATATCCAGCTCTACTTCAATTTCAAGAGGATAGGAAAATGATGTTGGTGCTTCATCTTACTCTTACTTCAATTTCACAGAGACAAAGGCTTGATATCCAGCTCTACTTCAATTTCAAGAGGATAGGAAAATGATGTTGGTGCTTCATCTTACTCTTACTTCAATTTCACAGAGACAAAGGCTTGATATCCATCTCTACTTCAATTTCAAGAGGATAGGAAAATGATGTTGGTGCTTCATCTTACTCTTACTTCAATTTCAGAGAGACAAAGGCTTGTTATCCAGCTCTACTTCAATTTCAAGAGGATAGGAAAATGATGTTTGATGCTTTATCTAGCTCTTACTTCAATTTTAGAGGGACAAAGGCTTGATATCCAGCTCTACTTCAATTTCAAGAGGATAGGAAAATGATGTTTGATGCTTTATCTAGCTCTTACTTCAATTTCAGAGGGACAAAGGCTTGATATCCAGCTCTACTTCAATTTCAAGAGGATAAGAAAATGATGTTGGTGCTTCATCTTACTCTTACTTCAATTTCAGAGAGACAAAGTCTTGATATCCAGCTCTACTTCAATTTCAAGAGGATAGGAAAATGATGTTGGTGCTTCATCTTACTCTTACTTCAATTTCAGAGAGATAAAGACTCATTATCCATCTTTACTATAACTTCAAGAGGATAAAAATTGACATTTGAAAATTCATCTTGCTCTTACTATAACTTCAGAGAGATGAAGATTCATTATCCATCTTTACTATAACTTCAAGAGGATAAAAAAAATGACATTTGAAAATTCATCTTGCTCTTACTATAACTTCAGAGAGATGAAGATTCATTATCCAATTTTACTATAACTTCAAGAGGATAAAAAAAAATTGACATTTAAAGCTTTATCTTGCTCTTACTATAACTTCAGAGAGATAAAGACTTTTCCCTTTTGTCTTTTTGCGGTACTGGATCTGCCGTTGTGGTCTTAGATCTTTCTCGTCGTGTCTTTTGAGGTACACGGTCCGCCGTTGTGACTTAGACCTTTCCCTTTTCTGTTTTTGCAATACTGGATCTGCCATTGCGATCTTAGATCTTTCCCTTCCATGCTTTTGAGGTATATGGTCTGCCATTGTAACTTAGACCTTTCCTTGTTGTGTTTTGTGGTGCTGAGACCTATAAAATATGCTCAAATGGACCTCTAAGTAGGCCAGATTGTTTAGGATGCGATGATCAGGATGAGTCAAATGCTCCTAAAATGATAAATGCAAAATGTCATTTTTGAGATATGATTTATTTTAGTCCTTAGGTCGACATTGGTCGTCGTTTGTCTAAGTCCTATCACTGACGTGTTATCATGTTTTTTAGTATGGTATCTTTGACATGAAACCTAAAGAGGTGGTCGTATTTTGAACTATTTGTTTCAAAACCCTTTTATCCCTCGGATTCGTGTTATTTCCAACTAGTGGTCCTGTTTCAGGTTCCTGTAATATTTAAAAATTTTCCAGACAATATGCAGAAATCCTTCTATTCCTTATATTGTTGACCACTAACCATTATTTCAAATGCAAATATGCTTGCATCAAGGCTATGGATGACATTGAAATGGATTGCAAACAAAAGGTCGTATGAACGAAAAGATCATTGGTTCAATAATCACAATTTTGGTGCAAAATTTTGCTTAAGCATGGTCGCAAGGCGAATGAAATTTTATTTGAGGCAAGGCTCACATGAAGATTAAAAATGTATTGGTCAAAAGAATATGCCAAACACACAATGAGCAAAGAATAGGATTAGATGGATGAATTTTATTGGAGGCAAAGCTTGCCTGAAAAGAGTGACCCATATTAGTCAAAAGATGCTGAATATAGAGTGAGCAAGTATATCATTCGGAGGCCAAGTTCACATGGATGAAAAGATTAGTCCACTGGCTGTTATGCAAACATGCTTGATCAGGGTTACGAAATGGATGAAATTGAATTTGATCGAGGGTTAAAGCTTGCATGAATGAAAAGGTTATTGGTTCATTGATCATTATTTTGATGTGGAAATGCTTGGACATGATCGCAAGACGAATGAATTTCATAGAGGTATAGCTCACAAATAGATTAAAAATGACATGTATTGGTCAAAAGTTGCAAAACCTAAGGTGAACAAAGGATGGAATTAGGTGCCCCAGATATCAAAGTATGAGCTTCAATGAGCAAACTTGGCGAAGACCATTCTGAGCTTGACATGTGTTCATAAAACTAGAGTACTTTGTCAATGCTTCAAGGTGTAAAGTTTCTCCACCTTGCTACTTTTGAGAGAGAAGACCACTTCATGCCCCATTTTTCTTATTCAAATTTGAGCCGCCCTTTCAGGTTTTCAACTCAAATCTCCTTAGGTTTCGAGATGCTCTTTACGAGTTTTCCCCTCAACCTCTCCTTTCTATTTTGTTTTTCTTCTTGTTTTTGCTTTTCTTTTTTCTTTCTCTTTTTTTATTATATTTGAGTTCACGAAGTTGGGCATGTCTTTTGTCATTTATTTTGATCAAAATAAAAGCTTCTTCAAGAAGACTTTCTTCTTTTCATGGAGCCTTTCCAGATCTGACATCCGTTTTCCTTGGAAGCCTTTTGTAAGCAAGATCCTTTTCAAAACTAGAGCTCTCTCATGGAGTTTTATAGAATGGATCCTTCTTTGTCGTAAACCTTTGTCATCTAGTTATGACTTTTAGGATTTTAGTTGACTGCATCTGGATTAGATCTATTTTACTCCATTAGCCCTAACAAAATCTGGAGGGAAAGAAACTTGCCTTCAATTGGTAGGATGACCTTCATTCTAGTGAGAAAAATATTGCCCCAGTAGATGCTCTGATAGAAGCCTGACAAGTCTCGAAGACGAACAGTGATTTCTCATGTCGAGTCTTTGTAACTTTCTGTTATGAATCCAATCAATCCTTTGTTGTCTTTATCGGTTCCCTGCCAATGCCCCATTTTGGCGATGTGGTGCTTGAGTAGTGATATTTGTTCTTGAATTGACTGCAGACTTTGCTATCATGCTGTTGCTCAAGTTCAAGTCATCGTTGGATATGATCCTTTCTTGGCATTCCATATCGACACATAATCTCTCATTTTCGATAATTTGCTTGACCGCTAATTGGCGTAGGAAGTAGCAATCAATGACCATGAGGACGAATTGATGCGCATTAGAAACTTGTTTGCAAAATTGTCTTGCTGGTGTCCATACTTCACATAGAAAGAGGCCATGACGTGGAAAAATTTTCAAGATGCCCTTTGCGGGTTTTCATCTTGACCCTTTTTTGTTTTGTTTTTTTCTTCTTTTTTTGTTTTGTTCTTCTTCTTTTTTTTTATTTGGGTTTAAAATGCCTTTTGCGAATTTTTGACCCATCTCTTTTTTGATTTTTTTTTGAATTTTTTTACTCTCTTTTTTATATGTTTTTGCTAACACATCGAGCCCCAATTCTTCAAGTTTCTGTTGAATTTGATCGCATTCTTCCTTTATGAGAGTCTATTGATTCGTTGAACCTAGCATGCCTTGATAAGGTCATGCAAAGACTTTTGGATTCTCGAGGCAGTTTACCTATGTTTGGATTCTCACTCAAAATCACGACTCTTCAAGGTGATGTCTGTTTCGTATCTTGCTCAAACACCCGTAGCAGATCAGGAGACAATTTACACTCTTGATCATTTTCAAAGCCTCAGAGTTTTTCTGAACTCATGTCTCACTCAAAAGGGTTTAAGTCAACAACAATGTTGCTCGTATCTTTGATATCAAGGGACCCAGTATAAAGACAAAAAAGGGGTCCAAAGAATAATTGAACGAAAGAATATTTAATTATGGTATGAACGAATGAAAAGAATGGTAAAGTATTTGCCAAATAGGACAAAAACAATGCATCATTTTTATTGAAATAAAAGATAATGGTCATTTTCCCTTTATAAAAGGATCCCTATTACTCTCAAGCTTAGAGTGATAAGTATATTCTGAATATTTTCCTGGAAAAAGTCCTAAAACTACAAGAAGCTCCTCCACAATCTAGTTGTCCAAAACGCTTCCGAGGGTATGGGGGCGAACTCTCAATAGGTTCCATTCTTCACATGACTTTTTTTTCTCAATTTTTTATCATTCCTTATCTTGATTTATCATGTTTCCTCTCGGTTTTTATTTAAGGTAGATAACTCTCTTTCACATGAGTGTTTCAATCATGTGAAATTTTATTTAATGCACGAAATGCAAATGCACATGAAATGATAAAATGCATGCAACAAGGCATTGATTCTTGGTTCCATTCCATTAGACAACTTTACTAGAAAGCAAATTCTTTTACATTAGACAGAAGCATGTATGGTCGTGCTTTAATGCTCAAAGTCCTAATCCTCCGAGCTAGTCTTTGCTCTGGTTTGCCCCTGATTTCAATTTCAAAACGTCGATCTTGATTGGCCAAAGTTTACAAGCATTTTGTCGTTTCCCATATTTGGGTCAAATCTTTGTTTGCAACATAGCCTCTATCTCAGACTTGCCCCTAAGCGTGTTGAAATCATTTCTCGTTTATTGCCATTGTCTTTGGCAATGTCATCTTGTCTTTGAACCATCACAAATCCCGTCAACAGGGAGTAGTTTTCAGAGAATTCTCGACAAGACTTTTTTCGATTTTTCAAACGGCCACGGGACCATACTGACAAAAGTCGTGAATCAATACCCCCTTCTTTGCGTCTTCTTCGATAGGTGCTTAGTGGCTAGAACATGACTCTTTTGTCAGGTCTGGTAAACATTCTCTTATGTGCCCCAATACTCAAGGGCAGACTATCAATTTATGTACGTTTGAGGTGAACATTTTGCATCTGAGTGCCATGTCTTGTAAGTTTTCCAAAGCAATGCTTGTTCTTTTCTCTTGATCAGAGTTGCGACCTAATGCTCATTCGTCTAGGGTAGACCTTATCAATTTGAGTTTTTTTTTTGGGCAATGGAGCAATATAATATGTTCTATAGCATGTCCATGTTTTTGAAAGTGAAGCGACAAAGTTGAATCCCAATACTGTGTTAAGACTTAGAAGTGGTGCATCGCTACTTTAATCCTTTTCAAAGCAGGCTTTATTATTTTGAATCCTCAAGCAAAAGATAAAGTGATTTACCCTTCTATCGTGGGCTTCACATCCTCCTCTCTAAATGTGGACCCATTAAGATTTGGATTCCAATACTGAGTGAGAGCTTAGGACCAATGCCTATTCCTTTTACCCTCAAGCAAGTCCACATATTCGTGATTAGACATCTGTCTCATTTTTTCCTTCATGCTTCTTTCAGCTCTAGCACATTGCTATGGCTTTTATGTACTTGGGTGTAATCTTGAATCCTTGACATGCATTCCTTTGACGGGTCATCTCCTTTATCTTTGACCATATATGCACGACCACGTTGACTTCTACCTTATCAAGGAATCCGTTTTCTTATGACCAGTTCTCCATTTGGTAACAGAACATAAATCAACACATTGTTTATGAGAATGTAATGCAAACAATTCCAAAATATATTACAAAAAAAAGAAAAAATATAATCGTGTCTCTTACCTTGCTCGAGTAACCACTGATGGTTTAGCACGATCTTACTTGAGGTAGGCTCTCAAGGAATTATGTACAAGTTAATAAAATGTGCAGCTTATGAATGCATGTATGCATAAGAAAAGGCATTGATTCTAAAGTCCACTTTCCATTAGAGCAACTTCTCTAGGGGACAAAATTCTCCACATAAAACGGATTATATACGGCTTTGCCATATGGCCTAGAGCTTTGGTCTTCTAATCTCGTCCCTGCTCTGATCTTGATTCATAAGCTTTGGTGACTAATGCTCGCTTGTGATCAGTCGCTTTTTCATCATTTGTATAATCTTTATCTCGAACATGTCTTTGAGCTTGTCAGAAGTGCCCCTGACATGTTTCTTGATTCCTTTCAAGGATCTTGATCTGAATTTGCATAATCTTCCTTCAAGTCTTCAAAATCTTCTTTGACTTTGTGCTTTCCTTTGACCATAAGCGCAAAGCCATGTTATTTCCACTTTATTAAGAAATCTGTCCCTCATAATGAAACTGCCTAGTCGGTAAAACGGATTTATATCAACACCTTTTCTTGTATGATGATGCAAATGCAAACAGAAAGAAAAGAGACAAAACAAAACACGGTTAGTAACATGTGATAATAAAAATCAGCATACAAGTTACATAACATAGAGCCTAAAAATTATTTCAGGTAAATGCTAAAGGTTCGGCCTAACTTCGTCTAGGGCGAGTACTTACGGCTCACTATATGTGGTTTTGAGTTCTAAAGTAAAGGGTACCCAAACCAGCAGATTCCTCGATCCTCACCCATTACAGGCTCATACGGACGAGTTCGGTTTAGGGGGACGCATTTCCCGTATGTTTGCACGGAAGTGAAAACTTCACGAAAACAAGGGTACTTTGTAATCCCAAAAGCGATTCACTATCCTGCACGGAGGTGAAGACCTCACGAAGGAGTAGTTTCCCGCTTCCACTTAAAAGGGTAGTATCACAATACATATGAATGCAAAATTACACTAGCAACATAACAGAGCATAATGTCACACAAAAATGCCGAGGATCGCATGTTAAATAAAATCGAAGTTTAAACGTTCTCAAAAAAGACCCGAAAATTATCAATTTTGGCTTGACTCTCGTTTGTTTTATCAGTCCCCAGTGGAGTCGCCAAGCTGTCGAAACCACTTCGAGAATGAAGTTTCAAAAAATTATTTTAAAATTAGAAAATGGGAGTAAAAAGGGAGTCGCCACCAATCTCTTATTTGGGTGTGATTGGATCACCACAAAACATTTAAAACATTAAAAATGTCGGTATACAAAATCCAGAAAAATAGGTTCGGGAGTCGGTTACGCATGAGGAAGGATTAGCACCCTCATACGCCCAAAATTGGTACCACATGATTATTTTCGGGTCTTATTTTATGAAAACAGTAAAGTTTAAAATGCAATGTTTATTTTGAAAGGTTTCATATATTTTTAAAGAAATCTTTTTAAGCACACTTGTCCCCGTATTCCGAGCCTCTATGAGAACTAAAGTCGTGTCCAACACATTAGGGAACCATATTTTCGGAGCTTCGAAATTGAAGGACATTTCGAGAAATTTTGAAGAGAGTATTTGATCGCGTGATTTGTACAAAAATTACACCCAGCACGTTAGGGCACGATTTTTCGAGGTCTTCACGCGAAGGAATATTGTCTCATTTATGTTACGAAAATCATTCGTATATATTTTGAGAACTTGAAAATTTCATATTAAGGTTAAAATGCAATCCTAGAACATATGATTTGAAGGATCTAAAAATGGATTACCCGTTTACTTCGATTTTCACAAAGAATTAAAGTCGCGACCAACACGTTAAGACACGACATTCTCGGAATCTTGAAGTGAACGGGCGCAAAAATATTGAAAAGGATATTCGATTTGTGCGAGTTATACGCAGAAATCACACCCGACACGTTAGGGCATGATTTTTTGAAGTTTACGCACGAACGGAATATTACCTCGATTCTTTAAAATAGCTTTGAAAATGAATACAATAGTTTAAAATACGAATAGCGACTAATAAGAGAAACTAAATACGAAACAATATAATAAGCAGATAAATAATATGCGAAAATGTAAGATGCAGATGCAAGTAAATGCGAATATTGGTGAGGAAGAAAAAACGATGAAATCGGGGTTGAAAACGGGACTTTTGGATACCCAGGGGCAAAATGGTAATTTTAGACTCTCGGGGGGACAAAATGGTAATTTTGATGAAATTGGGGTTAAAAATGGAATTTTGGAAGATTCGAGGGTAAAATGGTAATTTTAGGTGAAATTGAGGTTAAAAATGGGATTTAGGGAAGTTTGGGGGTAAAATGGTAATTTTAGGTGAAATCGGGGTTAAAAATGGAATTTTAGAAAGTTTAGGGGTAAAATGGTAATTTTGGGTGAAATTAGGTTAAAAATGGAATTTTGGAAAGTTTAAGGTCAAAATGTAATTTTTTTAGAAAGTTTTGGGGTCAAAGTGTAATTTTAGAAAAATTTTGGGGTCAAAATATAATTTTTTAAAAAAGTTTTGGGGTCAAAACATGTTCAGGATACATCATGTGAAATATTATTCACAAGAACCATGGATAAAGCAATGATGTACAACATGTAGCACAATGTGATAAACACTGAAAACAAATAGAAATAATACTGAGCCATGTACATAATAATTAAGAAAAACTTAAAATTGATGAGCTAAACACTTAACCTTAGTGAAAGGGACTGATAGAAGTCCATTCGAAAAAGAGAAAAAAGAAATAATAAGGAATAAAGATAGAAAAATAAATAAATAAATGGATTTGAATATTAATTGAATCAAAAGGAATCTAAAGCAAAAAATTAAGGCTTAAAAATTTAGTTGGGATGAAAGAGAAGAAATGAAATTGAGTTGACCAAAATGAATAGAAATCATCTGTTTGAAAAGATAAAGGAAAATGGACTATTACTTGAACATTGATTTGAAAGTAAAAAAATTAAGTTGAAAATAAAAGGTTTAAATTCGAAGCTGTGGAGAAAAACGAAAGTCAAATTGAAATCTACCATTATAATATTTTTTTAGAAAAAGGCTCAGGGGTGAAATTTAAAAAAGAGTGAAATTTGTTTGCTAAATTAAAACAAATTAACCGATTTGGGAAGATATAAAGAAAAGAGGGTTTCGCTAGAAATTTCCATTTTTACACTTTGAACCTTGTTTTTTATTTTAGAAACGACAGTGTTTTCTTGGGGATTTTTAATCTAAAAATTATGCTAAGACTTCATTTTCATTTCACTCTTAAAAAAGGGGTTTTGCTCTTTTTATTTTCTCTCGAACCTTCCCTTCATCGACTGAAGGGTCAGTCTCCAGCCACCATAGCTCCGCCATTCAAGCCAGGGCATGCGCTGTCCAGGTAAGTGAGATGACGCCCTTTTCCATATATTTTTTTCCCTTTTTTCCTTAGAAAAAAAAACTAAATCTTTGCTTGAAAATAAGGACAAATGCACATGCGTGTATGAATATCAAAACAAATCTCTCACCTGCCGTTTTATTCTTCTCCCTTTTTTATATACATATCACTCTTCTTTTCTGTAACAATCTAGGTTTTTGGTTTCAAAATCAAACCAAAGTTTTAAAATGACAGATGGGTTTTTATTTTCATTATTAAAAAGTATATATATATATATATTAAATCCTCGATCTATATGAATATCTTGGTTTTTCCCTTTTTAAAAAATATATTTTCGTACTATTTTTTGTTATTTGCACATATATCTTTCGAAATTGAATAAAAGATGAATATGATACATTCAAAATTTTGGATCTGTTCTTCGTGTTCGACTGCTTGATGTTTCTGTTGGATTCAATCTCTTCTTTTTTCTATTGATTTTCGTTGTATATTCTTTGCATTGATTCTCTGTTGTTTGTGTTCAACCACTCTTCGTAAAGATTTGGTGTGAATTTTTTTTGGGTTTTTTCTATTAATCGTGTCTGGTAAAAGAAAGAGAGAAAATCCCCCCCCCCGTTACAGATTTAAAGAATGGCTTTTATAGCCAAAACAATTACAACAATACTGTTCTTTTGTCTCTGTTCTTGCCTTTATTCCTTGCTCCTTTTTTTACAGGTGATGATGGTAGTGGGTGATGCTTTCGGCAGTGGCAGGGTAAGGTTGAATGTGATGGTGGTCAATGGCTGACAATGGTGAAGCAAGTTGGTGATGGCAGAGGAGAGGTGACATTGTTGATGATGTGGCGTGTCTCAATTGGTTGAGGGTGGCAGCAGCAAAATGGGAGCAGATGTGTGTAATGGGCCAGCGCAATTGGGCCTAAGTTTGGGTCTGTTTAGGTCCATTAGTATTTAGGTCTAATTTTGGGTCCAATTGGCCTTTGTAATTTAGACATTTGTAATTGGACATTTTAATTAAATTTATAATAATTTTAAATTTGAAAATAAATTTAAACTCAAATTAAATTTAAATTTAAAACAAATTTAAATTTAAAATAAACTTAAATTTAAAACAAATTTAATCTTAAAATAAATTTAAAATGGGTTTGGTTTGGGCCCGGTTAGAATTGGGCTTCAACACATATCACGACTAAAGAACGACGAAACTGAAGCAAGAGTTGCTCCTACAATAATAATCCAAAAACCCGTAACCTTCCCTATAAGGATGACAAAAGGGTACCTTGGAATTACAACTGTAATGTAATGGTATCAAGAGGGGAAAATTCAAAGGTTAAATCAGAAGGAGCTGAAGACGTGAGTCTTGTCACGTGTAGTGGGAAAGACTATGGCCCTGCAAGAACAGAAAATGAAACACTTGGAAAAAACGTAGAAGAGCCGAAAAAAGGAAGCATTAATGGACTAAAGTCACCTATTAACAAGCCAGTGACAGAAAAGAGGCTAAGGAATTCTTAAAGTTCCTCAAGCACAACGAATAAAGCATGGTGGAGCAATTACACAAGCAACCGACTCATATATACATTCTAACACTGTTATTAAGCTTGGAAACACATCGTAACGCGCTAATGAAAGTATTAAATGAGACTTATGTAGCCGATGACATTTCAGTGAACAAATTAGATCGCTTGGTCAATAATGTCAACGCCGATAATTTCATCTTCTTTAATGATAACGAAATACCCCAAGAGGTATGGGGTCAACAAAAGCGTTACATATCACCACCCGCTGTAAAGTTTACACACTGCCTGGTGTATTGATTGACAACAATTCAACCTTGAACGTTCTGCTGTTGACAACATTAAAGAGGTTACCGATCGATAGTTCTCATATGAAGAAAGGAAAGTTATGGGTCGGATTGAGATACCACTTTTAATCGGTCCAAACTCATACGAAGTAGACTTTTTGGTAATGGATATCAAACCAAGCTACAACTACCTGCTCGGAAGACCGTGAATCCATTCGGCAGGGATAATGTCGTTATCATTACATCAGAAGCTGAAATTGGTGATCGAAGGACGATTAGTCACAATTAATGTTGAGGAGGACTTAATTGCGTCAATAGCAAATGATGCGCCATACATTGGAGCAGATGAAGAGGCATTGGAATGTTCTTTCCGATCATTGGAGTTTGTTAATGCAACCTTCATCGCCAAAGGAAGTAGAATCCCTGTACCCAAAATATCAAATACTACAAGGATGACCCTACAAATGACAGTTGGTAAAGGAGCCCTAACGGGAAAAGGATTAGGAAGATTTCCCTAGGGGAGAATTAATGTGCCAATGTTGGTAGAGAAACGAGATCACTTTGGCCTAGGGTATAAACCAGATGCGAGGGGAAAGAGAAGGAAGTTGGAAAAGAAGCAGGAACGAAGAAGAGCTCGATTAGCGAAAAGAAGATCCAATGGGAGCCAATGATTTTTCCCCATATATAAAAAATGTTCATATCAAAAGGAATAATCAATTCAAGGCCAAAGGTAGAAAAGAGAGAGGGGAGACTAATTGAAGCAATTGGGACAATGAAGGGTTTGAGCATCAACGCTGTATCCGAGGAAGGAAATAAAGAAAGAAACCTATGAGAAATTCGTCCTTTCACCCCCGGGAGTACTCTCGACAACTAGACTGAAGAGGAACTCCTTGTAGTCTTTAGGGCTTCTTCAGAGTAATGCTCATAACACACCTATTGCTTTAGGATTGAAAGCAATATAGATCTTTTTGTAAAAGGGCCCATAATCATTATCTGGTTATTTTGAATGAAAATGCATCTTCTATCTTACATGGCAAATCTTTCGCTGATTATTCTTTCATTCTTAATCCAACTCAACAAACCGTTCGTACATATCCAATAAACAAAATTAATCATTCTTTAATACATACATTCTTGTCCAATTTGACAAACATACTCATACTCATACCATATAATCATTCTTTCGTAAATTTATTTTGTTCTTTTGATCTCCTTTTTTATTCCTTTGACAGGTCCTTGAATATCAATAATATGAGTGACCCTGATGCTAACTTAGAGCCTCGTTTCGAGCAAGATATGTGTTTAGAAGAACTTCAGGACTTCGGAGATGATCAAGATTGTAATTTGTCTCCTGATCTGTTAAGAATGATGGAGCAAGAAGAAAAATAAATCTTGCCTCATTTGAAAACGATGGAAGTTATAAGCCTAGGGAACGAAGATGAAAAGAGATAAGTAAAAATTGGGACAAGCATCTCCCTAGAAACCAGAAAAGATCTTATCAAGTTGCTTCAAGAGTTCCAAGATGTCTTCGCATGGTCCTACCAAGACATGCCTGGCCTGAGTACTGACATTGTGGTACATAAACTCCCCATAAAGGAAGAATGCAAACCTGTTCAGCAAAAGCTTCGAAGGATAAGACCTGATGTGTTATTGAAAATAAAAAAGGAGGTCAGAAAGCAATTTGACGCTAAGTTTTTCCAAGTAGTTAAATACTCAGAATGGGTAGCCAACATAGTCCCTGTTCCTAAAAAAGATGGGAAAGTGCATATGTGTATGAATTATCAGGATTTAAATAAAGCTAGCCCAAAGGATAACTTTCCATTACCTCACATCGACACCTTAGTAGATAATACAGCAGGTCACTCCTTATTTTCATTCATGGACGGTTTCTCCGGGTATAACCAGATAAGGATGGATCTTGAAGATATGGAGAAAACCACATTTGTCACGCTGTGGAAAACATTTTGTTACAAGGTGATGCCTTTTGGACTCAAAAATACAGGGCAACTTATCAAAGGGACATGGTGACTTTGTTTCATGACATGATGCATAAAGAAATTGAAGTTTATGTCGACGATATGATTGCGAAATCCCGAACAGAGGAAGAGCATGTAAGGATCTTGAGAAAGCTGTTTTGGAGGCTAAGAAAGTATCATCTAAAGCTAAACCCAGCAAAGTGCACTTTCTCAGCCACTTTTAGAAAGCTGTTGGGCTTTGTGGTCAACAAAAAGGGGATTGAAATTGATCCAGATAAAGTCAAAGCCATACAAGAGCTACCACCACCCAGTACACAAAAAGAAGTTCGAGGGTTCTTAGGGAGATTAAATTACATTGCTCGTTTCATCTAATAGCTGACTGAAAAATGTGATCCTATTTTTCGTTTGCTTAGAAAGCGCAACCTAGGTGTATGGGATGATGAATGTCAGGAAACTTTTAACAAGGTCAAAGATTATTTGTCCAATGCTCCCATCTTGGTGCCTTCAATTCCTAATAAACCATTGGTCCTATACTTAGCAGTCTTTGAAAATTTTATGGGATGCGTACTAGGCCAGCACGATGAGTCTGGAAAGAAGGAAAGGGCGATATATTATCTCAACAAGAAATTCACCGATTGTGAGACTCGATACTCGCCAATTGAAAAACTTTGTTGTGCTCTAGTTTGAAACACACGAAGATTAAGGCAATACATGTTGTACCACACCACTTGGTTAATCTCAAAACTAGACCCTTTAAAATACATGATGGAGTTGACCGCATTGAATGGAAGATTGGCTAGGTGACAAATCTTGCTTTCTGAATTTGACATAGTCTATGTCAATCAAAAGGCAGTAAAATGGAGTGTGATAGCAGACTTCTTAGCTAGCAGGGCTTTAGAGGACTATGAGCCAATGAACTTCGACTTCTCAAATAAAGATTTAATGTATGTTGCAACCACTGAAGATGGAACCACAGTAGAATATCCTTAGAGATTAAATTTTGATGAAGCTTCAAACGCCACAAGTAATGAAGTTGGGGCAGTCTTGGTGTCACCAGAAGGAGACCACTATCCTTTCACCAGTAAACTCAATTTTGATTGCACAAATAACATGGCAGAATACGAAGCGTGTATCATGGGAATCCGTGTAGCCATAGAACGGGGAATCAAAGTTTTGGAGATATATGGAGACTCCGCACTAGTAATCTATCAACTCAAATGAGAATGGGAAACGAGAGATTCTAAGCTAATTGATTACCAAAAATTGGTTCTCGAGTTAACTAAGGAGTTTGATGATGTCACATTCCATTATCTCCCACGAGAAGAAAATCAGATGGCTGATGCTCTTGCCACTTTAGCCTCGATAATTAAAGTAAATAGACCAGAAGATATGAAACTCATTCAAATGAGCATCTATGAGGCTCCGGCTCATTGTTATGATATTGAAGAAGAAGAAGAAGAAGAAGAAGAAAGGGATGACCGTCCATGGTACCAAGATATTCTCCAGTATGTAAGAGATCGTAAGTACCCTGAGCAAGCTTCTGAGAATGATAAGAGGACATTGAGAAGGCTTGCAAATGTCTTAGACGAGAAAATCTTGTACAAAAGAAGAAAAGATCCGGTGCTGCTAAGATGTGTCAACGCAGTTAAAGCTAGGAAGATCTTAGAAGAAGTTCACGAAGGCATTTGTGGGACACACGCCAATGGTTTCATAATGGCCAGACCAATAATGAGATTTGGGTATTACTGATCAACCATGGAAGGCGATTGCATCAATTATACCAAGAGATGCCATAAGTGCAAGATCTATGAGACAAGATTTATGTACCTTCATCACACTTTCATGTCATGACTTCTCCTTGGCCATTTTCTATGCAGGGCATGGATGTCATTGGGCCAATTTCTCCTAAGGCTTCTAATGTTCATAGATTTATCTTCGTGGTTATCGACTATTTCACCAAATGGGTAGAAGTAGCTTCTTACGCCAACGTCACAAAGTCTACGGTTAGCAAGTTCTTAAAAAAAAAGATCATCTGCCGACATGGGATGCCAGAGAGGATCATATCCGACAATGCCTTGAATTTGAACAATAGCACAATAGCGGAAGTTTATAAGCAATTCAAAATCAAACATCACAATTCATCTCCCTATCGTCCAAAAATGAATGGAGCTGTAGAGGCAGCTAACAAAAACATCAAAAAGATCGTTGCGAAAATGACTGAAACCTACAAAGTCTGGCACGAAAAACTACCATTTGCCCTCTTTGCTTACAGAACTTCAATCAGAACTCCTACTGAGGCAACACCATTCTCACTAGCATATGGTATGGAGGTAGTCTTTACCTATTGAGGTTGAAATACCTTCTCTCCAAGTCTTGACTGAGTTACAGTTAGATGAGGTAGAATGGATTCAAGCCCGATATGATCAGTTGAATTTAATTGAAGAAAAGAGGTTAAGAGCTATCTACCATGGTCAGATGTACCAGAAAAGAATGATGCGAGCTTATGATAAAAAGGTTCATCCTAAAGAATTTCATAAGGGAGAATTAGTTTTGAAAAAGATACTTCTCATACATAAAGACTTTTGAGGGAAATGGATCCCCAACTAGGAAGGGCCTTATGTGGTAAAGAAAGCTTTCTAAGGAAGAGCTCTCATTCTAACAGAAATGGACGGCAAGGATCTGCACAACCCCGTCAACTCGGACTCAGTGAAAAAATACTTCGCCTAAAAAAAAGGTTCAAGATTAAAACTCGTAAAGGGCATCCTAAAACCAAAAGGAATTTTGAGTTAAAAACCCGCAAAGGGCGACTCAAATTCAAGAACAGGTTCGAAGTGATCGTTTCTCTCAAATGTAACAAGACGGAGGAAAATTACAACTTGAAGCATTAACAAAGCACTCTAAGTCTACCAGACACATATTTGGGCTCGGAATAATTCTTAGCGAGTCGGCTCAAAGAAGCTCATCCTACGATATTCGGGGCATCTAAATATCTTTTGTTGTATACTTGGCAATTTCTTGACTAAAATTTGCCTCCTATTGATCTTTTGAATTGTGTCTTCAATAAATTTTAACCTTTTTTTTTCATAATCTCGTTCAAGCATTTTGCATTTAAAATAACGGATAATGAACTAATAATATGAATCATACAAAGATCCATGAACATTATTCTGGAATTTCCTAAATAGTACAGGGGCCCGAAATAGGACTACCAATTGGAAAATAAACTTGAAAACAAGCAGTTCAAGCTAAGCCTAGAAGGAGACAGGACAGCGCACCCATGACAAAATTTGGATAGGCGACAGGCTATGTCAACCCAAATAATAATCTGACATTCATCATGCGCATTTATGTAGTTAGGGGCATTTGATTCATTCTGATCATGACATCCTGAAAATTCGGGCCTATAAATGAGGTCTATAAAAGAATACTTTACAGGTCACATCCCCGCAAAATGGCAAGATGAACCAAGGAAACATTAGAGCTGATACCCAAGAGCATGAAGGGAAAAGATTGAGACCACAAAGGCAAGTCTTATACCCTAAAGGCGAAGAGGAGTAGATTGAAGCCATAACAGTAAATCCTCTACCTCAAAGTTACAGTGGATCAGACTACAATACCAAGTCTTTATCTCTCTGAAGTTGTAGTAAAAGCAAGATGAAATTTCGACATCAAATCCTATCTTCTTGAAATTACAGTGGAGTTGGATTCAAACTAAATCATTTCATTTTTACCCTTAATCAAGAAGGGCAGATTGAAAATTTCGATCTCTTACCCTGAGCCTGGGGCAAATTGCAGCCATTCGATCTTTTACCCCAAGCCTGGGGCAAATCACATTCAACCAATCTCTTACCTCGAGCCTGGGGCAGATTGCAGTCATCCGATCTTTTACCCCAAGTCTGGGGCAGATTGCAACCATCCAATATCTTACCAAAAAAATAAAAGAAAAAAAATCTCATCTTGTACCCTCAAGACAAGAGGGCAGATTCAAGTTACCGTCTCACAAAAGCGAATATCAATTTCTCTGAAATTGCAGTGGAGTGGAGTGGAATTTCAAATCTCGTCTTTCTGGTGAAATACAAAGAAGTGGACCAAGATATGAAGCTACGACACCTGAAGTTGTAAGCAAATTGAGTAAAGCTACAGTAGCAAATTTTCTCTTTTTAAAATTGCCTTAAGGAAAAGATAGAGTCACAACATCGAAAATGTAGAGAAGCAGATGCAGTGAAATTGAACGACCGATAAAGCGAAGGTTGGACTGATTAAAGAAGGAACGTCAAAGAAATGAAACATGACAAAATCGGGTTTCATTTTGTCTTTGCTCCCTTCTTATTACATAGCAACGAGCAAAGAGGGACAGCTGTTGGAGCCCAATTTTGACCGGGCCAAACATTTAAACCAAACCTAGAATAAGACAAATTTTAAATTTAAATTTACTTTAAATTTTAATTTAAATTTACTTTAAATTTTAATTTAAATTTAAAATGTCCAATACATTTTAAATTTAAATTTATTTAAATTTAAAAGTCCATTTACAAACAAATCCAAACCAAACAAACCCAATTACCCACTTAAACCTAAACCCAATTTACAAGACCTATTTTTACAAGCCCAATACCCAAGCCCAATTATATCCACATTGGCCCGAACTCAAAACTACCCTAGGTCAAACCCTAAATCTGCTACTTGCATCACCAACCACCTTCCTTTGCCCACTCAGCGCCTACCACGTCAGCAGCAAGTTGCTCCACTTGCCCTTGCCACCACTGAAGGCTGCATCACCGCCACTGGTACTTGCAAGGAAGGAAAAGAAAAGAGTTTAATAGCAAAAAACAAAACAAAATGATTGTAAACAAGGCTATAAAAGCCTCATTCAAAGCAATTGTAAGGTTACGAGTTTTTTTTTAAAAAACAATACAATTACAGTGCATTCGAAATACATACAGACATTCTCGAAATTGAATACACAGACACAGAATACATTCGAAATCAATTAGAAAAAGAAGCAGTTGGCATCAAAATACAGAAAAGATTTCAAAGCATTCAAGTCTTTTTGAAGAGAAAGAAGGGAGCAAACTGTTTTCGAAGAAAGAATAGGAGAAATGTTTGTTTTGAAGATTTTTTAACTTAAATACTATTTTGAAAGCAGCGTCGCCTAATGAAGATTTCAAAAGTAATAAAAAAGGGTTATTTACCCATTCAATCATTTCATTTTTTTAAATTTTCAATCAGGTCCTTGCACCTATTTGTATTCTCCCAGGGATTTTATTTCTTTTTCAATTTAATCTTTTAACTTTCTAAGGGTCAAGAACCTGCCACGTGTCCCTTTTTTGGTTTTATTATCCAATAAGTCCTTAAACTTTCTAAAAATCATATTTTAACCCTCTAATTTTTCTAAAACTATATTTTGACCCCTCAACTTTCTAAAATTACATTTTCACCCCTAATTTTTCCAAAATTACATTTTAACCCCTAATTTTTTCCAAAAATACATTTTAACCCTTACTTTTTTCAAAATTATATTTTGACCCCTAAACTTTTCCAAAATTACATTTTTACCCTTAAATTTTTCCAAAATTACATTTTAACCATTAAACTTTTCCAAAATTACATTTTGACCCCTAAACCTTTCCAAAATTATATTTTGACCCTTAAACTTCTCCAAAAATACATTTTGAACCCAAACTTCTCCAAAATTATATTTTGACTCCAAACTTCTCCAAAATTGCATTTTGATCCCTACACCTTCCCAAAATCATGTTTTAACCTCAAACTTCTCCAAAATCACATTTTGACCTCGAGTTTTCCCAAAATCGCATTTTCACCCCCTAAACTTTTCCAAATTTACATTTTGATCCCGTATTCCCCGAAACTTCATTTTCGACCTCGTTTTTCCTTTTTCTTTGATTTTTGTACATAAATTTTAATTATTTTTCTTCGTCTTTTCAATTAATCCTGTTATTTTATTTTATTTTTTCGCGTGATTTCATGTTTTGTATATCATTAATCTTATGTTTATTTTTGCATTTACTTATCTGTTTAATTGTTCTATCTTGCCATTATTTGCACATTCATATTTACATACTCATTTTTTTATCAAATCAAATTTATTCTCCGTCTTCTAAAAATACAAAATCAAGGCAATATTCCTTTATTTTGGATTTTTGAAAAATTGTGCCTTAACTTATTAGGCGTGATTTTTCTTCAAATCGGAATAATCGAATACCCTTTTAAAAGTTTGAAATTTGCAACGAAGGAATGCTTGTTATTTTCGGATCTCGAAACGTTATGTCCTAACTCACTGGATGTGACTTTCTTTCTCGATCATTTCAAAATAACGAGACTAACTCACGAAATTTGATTTTCCTTCCTAAACGTGTATATCAAATAAATTATGCATTTAAGGATCGTATTTTAAATTTACTTGAGTTTTCAAATTTTTAACAAATCAAGACTGGATAATAATCGACGTGGTACCAATTTTGGGTATGTGAGGGTGCTAATCCTTCCTCACACGTAATCGACTTTCGGACCCATTTTTCTGGTTTACAAAGACCAAAATGTTTTTCAAAACGAATTTTAAACGTTTTATGGTGATCCAATCACATCGAATTAAAGATTGGTGACGACTCCTAATTTTTTATTTTAAAAATATTTTTTGAGACATGTTTGTTTTCCAAAAATAAACGTTTCGACAATGCTCATCCTATTTAACATAACACTCGACATCTATGAATGTCAAGATAATCCTAAAAATATATTTTCAAAAATGAAAATTGGAGATACTAGGAAATAATAAAAAATATTATATTGTAGTAAAAAAACACTTGGCTTGAATGTGTTGTATAATTATTGTATTTGTTGATGAATATGATTCTACTCATACCTTTTCTTGTAAGAAATAAAGGAGAAAATTACAATAGGGAAAGGCGAATCAATCAAGACTGGAGCCCAAAATCATAAAAGCCCATAAAAAGCCCATCCAAGAAAAAACTGGGATTTGCTAATTTAATCCCTGCGTCTGGTCTTAAATATCCAAAATGCCGCTAAACCTTCAGCCAAGAAAGCCTCGTAAACCCCCAGCTGAAACTTTAAACCCGCCGGCCCTTTATTTTTCATTGCAGGAAAAGGGAAAAAAATTTCCTCTAAAATTCCCGTTTCTCCACTTATTAGAAGAAAAATTTGTAACCTAAGAAACAAAATTTTTGTTAGCTTTTGATTTGATTTTTTTATTTTAATGGCCAAGGGAGATGATGCAGTGAGAAGAAAGAAAAACAAAGTACAAAGAAAGAAGCTAAATAGGAAAAGTGATTCTTCTACTGTATCAGCTCGAGTTGCTTCCATTATCGCCGCCAAAAAGCGCCGAAAAGCCGGTACACGTCGCATTTGTCAGGTAGTCTAATGACCCTTTCATTAGTTCTCATTGATTTTCCTTTTTCTTTTTCTGATTATAATTCTTTTAATGGCATTAGAACTAGAACTTGGATGTGGGGTGCTTCTTTTGTGTATGTAGGATGACCTGTGAATTAGTTTATCAGAAACGGGCTGGTGGGCAAGAACTAAATACTGATTTGTTCATAGCATAGAATGAGATTTTTATGTGATGAGGAGCATGAATGGGGAATGATAGCCGGTTTGGGGATGGTTTGTTTTGATAAATTATTAGATTGTTCTGGATGATATGAGTGAAAAAGGTTATTGCAAATTTAATCTGGCTTCAACTGTTTTTGCTGTTAGTGATGCATAATTCTCTTGTAACATAGTGGTTTTTAACATGTTATACAGGGGATGTGTTTTAGCCTTCCGACTCCTGATGATCCCTTCAATGAGAGACTTGATAAGAAGGATATCATTGGAAGGGAACCCCAAAAACCCAAACCTTCAAAACTGGATCATAAAGTTTCAGCCAAGAGGAAGGATGGTGTGCCAACAAAAGGATCTGTTCTTGGGCATAATGTGGCTTTGAAGGATGAACAGAATAAATCAGTTACATTAATTAATATTAATGGGAAGTCTGGACATATAGACTCAGGAAGAATGGAGATCCAGCAAGATGGAAAGAAGGTTGGTCCCCATGGTAATCAGGAACAAGCCTGTAAAAGTTCTGAATTTCCATCAAAGTATCTTATACTCTGCCTGAAAGCAATAGAGGATGCATTGTATCCTGATGGTACCTACAATGGCGAAGAGGGAAAGAGGCTATTTGTGAACCCATGGGGTATTGAGTTCTGGAAATGTTATTCTACTGGAAAGGATATACTTGAGACAAGTGGGTCATCTTCTGATTTTGAGCAAATTGCATGGATTGCTTCAACTGCTGCTGATGTTATTTCTAGGAGAGAGAAAGAGGGTCACTTGTTTACTGGCCCTTTCCTTCTATTCATTGTACCATCCAAAGAAAAAGCTCTCAAGGTGTTTCTATGATCTTCTCTATAACTTTTCATTATATGCTTATTTGTTTGTTTTGTGTTTTCAATGACTTCTTTCTTCACCCATTTTCTTCTTTTATCTTTAGAAGCTCAACACAATTTAGTAATTTACTATGATAGGCCTCTTGTGATATAGGCTAATGTCAATGTAGTGGATAGAAGGACCCATGCGGCTTCTGCTTCATTACTTAATACCATATTAATATTTCACCATCTGCTAAGATAAATGGAAAACGTAAACCTATATATCAAGTGTTAGTTGTTACAATACACAAGAATGTGATCATATTTGAATAGAGGCTGAGGTTGTTTTGCTAATTTAACTATTCTAAAACAATATTACTTTTATGCATTGATGTGGTAACCCTATTTTTTGTTGATTTATTTATTCATGTAATAAGGTATCATTTATCCTGCTCAGGTACGCTCGCTCTGCAAGCCCCTGAAAGCTCAAGGGATACATACAGTGAGTTTACACCCAGGTGCTTCAATAGACCATCAGATCAATGGGTAAATATAATCTAAATCTTTAAATTAAACCTCCTGTTGGAAAAGATTAATGTGGTGTTTTCCCCTCATTTCTGTGGTTTTGCTTCTGTAGTCTGCAGAGTTGTGAACCTGAGTTTCTCGTGTCAACACCTGAGAGACTTTTGGAGCTAGTTTCCTTAAAGGCCATAGATATATCTGGGGTCTCCATGCTGGTAAGCCTGTCTATATAATTTGGAAATTCTCTTGTTGCATATAATGTGCTCCCTTATTTAAATGGTCAGTCTGTAATGTTACCTATGTAAACAAGTTTCTTAAAGTGTTGGACAATGTTTGTAGTTACTTATGCGTGTATAACTAGGTTTTGCCAACTTAATGTTTTCTTTATGAAATTTCTCCTTTCATTTTTTCTTCTTACTGACATTTCTTCCATTCTGCTAGATATTTAGATTTTCAAATGAAGTTAATTTTGTGCATGAGTAATAGTGCAATTCAAGCATACTTTAGGATTATACATGTTGCATATAGCAAGTTTAATGTCATATATCATTTGAACATTTTCCCATTTTGGAATGTCATCAAGTTTCACTCAAGGACATAATATTTTGGATTAATTTACTTTTAGTTGCCCACCCATCCTTGCCACCTATCTCCCTCTACATTTCATTGAAGTTGTTAAATTTTACTGTCTAAAGATTAAATGCTTGAATAGGTTATTGATGGTATGGAGTCTGCTTCTGGAGGTTGTTATCTTGATACTGTAAAATCCGTCAGGCAGACTATTTCAGGAAAACCCCATACTATGGTGTTCTTTAATTCCTTCAATAATGCTTATGTTCCTGCTGTGCAAAATCTACTGACTGGATTAGTCTATAGATTATCGCTCAATGATTCTGTTGCCAGTCAAAGTGCTGGCATCATCCAGTCTATACATGTCTGCTCCTCAAAGGAAGAAAAGACAATGAAGGTAGTCTCTCTCTCTCTATATATATATATGTATCTGTAACTTCTCCTCTGTATTATTGCATAAAGAAATGTGATTTTTATTTTTAATGGAAGCTCTTGCTATATTAAGATTCCAGACCAGTTTTCTGTAAGGAAATGGGCAAAGTGAGGCATAAGCCTTATGATGTAAGGCAATTTTTTTCCCCTAATATTCATGGTTATCAATTCAAGTTTTAAATTTTATTTATGTGAAAATAATATATCTGAAATTGACGTTGGCTGTGTGGAGTTGGTTCAAACATTGACAATGGCAGAAGTCAGACATGATTTTAATTATAAAAATTATTGCTTTCTAGTAATGATATTGCATGAACACATTGAATCCTTGCTTTAATGAAGCATAAAGTGATGATAATTCAACTGAAGATTCTATGGGTATATTATAAGCTTTACTAAAAAGAAAAGCTTGATTTCAAAATTGTATAATTACAAATTTACATCTTATAATTTTGAGAATTAGGTCATGTTAGAGCCTACTTGTTTCCTCTGCATTTTTATTTAAAAGTGGAAAGCAACAAAAAAAAAAGGATTTAGGACAAAATCTATAAGTTGGAAAGCTCCTTGTTCTGCCTATATTTGTGAAAATGGTGAAGGTACCTCAACCTTCCTGCTTAAGTGGTATACTCCAATCCTCTCCTACTGATGAGGATGTAAAAGTTTTGAAGTGCAAATTTGCTGCATCATGACTTTGTGCCTTTGCCTCTTTATTACCCTTATTAGTTGGCCTTTAAATATGAGGATTGTGCTGAGAGTCCAACATGGTATTACTAATCAGGAAGGTAAATGTAAGGTTCTGCCTATTTGGAAGTGCTGTCTGTGTGGTGGGAACAGAACTGATTGCCCCTCTAAACGGGCTTTTAATGTCTATAGTTTAATCTCTGAACTGAGAAAGTAAGAAGTGAGAAGGGTGTGTTTACCAATTTATTTTTTGGTCACTCATTGGCTATCAATCAGCTGTAGGAATAGATTATTCAACATTATACTGTGATTGGCTTTTCTTTCTTTGAAGGAAGATTTTAGAAATACCATTAGATGTCCTTAATGATGGGAATCATTGTGGAGCGGCTGATGCCATTTGTAATTAGTTATAGATGCATTCCATGTGCTTATGTGCATTTATCACCTTATCATCATTTTTATTTTCTGGGATTGAGCTTACCATGTTGCTCCCTTGGTCTTCTACATCATATTCACACTGTTATCTCTCACGCACTTTTGGTTTTGTTTTGGAAGCGAGAAGTAAGGTGGATCATTATGGAAAGAAGCGGTGTGGAAACTTTATCAAATAGTGATGATTAACACTTTCACTGGATGTTATTGTTATTTTTTGGACATTAAGATTTTACTTTCAGTTTTCCATGATTTAATATTCTAAATCTTGTACATAATATTTTACAGGGCATTCAAGCTTTGGATAATGCTTATTCCAATCAAATAATAGCACAACATTTGAAGGTGCTCTACGTAATTGAAAAAGACAGTAATATTCGGAAATTAGTATCAGCTGTCAAATTCAAGGGATATTCCATCTCAATCAGCTCCTACTTGAATTGCATGGAATCTGGAAACAGGTAAAATCTGAAATATCAATATGTACGTGTATATATATGTTGATTCAGTTTTTGAGCAGAGCCAAGGAGCAGTTCCGTGCAGACGTAGAGAAATTAAACTGCATAAACATATCGTGTGTTCTTTGTTTTTCTGCCTTGTTCATTCTCAGTACCTGAAGCAATTGGCACAGGATTTAAGCACTGCTTCTGGCACTGCTCAAGTTTGCTTGCAAATATCGCTTTAGTCCTTTCAATATATTTTCTTGTCCTTAAAAGTTTGAACATTCAATTTGAAAGATATATATGCTAGTTGGACCCTATATTTTGGAGCTATTTGCATGTTGTCATTATTTGCTGGTGCATGTATCCATAACTGATATGTTGTTATTTTCTTCTCCAGCCTAGACTGTGGTTGCAGAATGAGACCCACAGTCTCCATTATCGATACTGAACACATCAGTTGTACAGATTTGGGAGAGTATGGTGTCATAATAATTCCAGACTTTGTTCTATCAATTGATGATTATCTTCAAATTCTCACGAGGATGGCACGGCACACAGTCAACGGTGTATTGCATAGTTTTTTAACTAAAGATGATGCACAGCATGCTGGCCCGTTGATCGAAATCCTTGAACAATGTGAGCAGGAAGTAGCTGAAGAGCTAAGAAACTTGTGAGATGGGGATCTTTAGAGTGGGAATATGCTTGAAAAGAGATAAGCAGTCATTGTTTCAAGACCCTCCGATTTCTTTGCAGGTAATGTTACTAGGTGAACTGTTGCACCTGCAGTTTTGCCAATGCAGCACTGGTGTTTACAATTTGTAAAATTAATAGGCTGTGTGGTCATAAAGAGGCATAAAACAAGTCATTTGATTAATTGTTGGGTCTCGAATGATGAAAAGTTAGAGCTTGATTTGAACAGAAACTCGGTTCAAGTTTGATCGAGTGTTATTGAGCTTGATTTGAGATAAAATTGAATTAAAGTTTGGCTCTGTTTATTGTAATTCCAATTGAGCTGTTGTTGTCTTTTCTTTTTTAAATTTTAAAACATTTATCTTATGTTTAGTAGGAGTATTATTCATTTATCATGTTTTAAAATTGTATTAGTCATTCTTTATTTTACGATTATCATAGTACATATATAATAATTTTTTTTTACTCATATTATTACACACGTGACATTAAAATTTTAAAAATTCAGACACAGAATTAGGTTAATTCTACGTCGGCTCTAATTTGAACCTAATCGGGTCCACCCAAAATAATTTAAACATTAAACACGTTTTTATTAATTTATGATTAACTATAATATATATATTTATATTTTGGAAAATATAAAATAACAAATATTCATGTGTGATATCATTATATATAGTTCTGAACATTCAGTTAGCGGAGTAAAAAATTAGTGACCATATGTATGGATCTCTTGAAAATGGAGCTCTTGAATGTGCCCAAACTTTCTACCAATCCATTGTTTTTCTCTCTCATTCTCCTTTTCACCCTTTTAATTTGGCTCAAACTAGCAAAAAAGAAACACCTCAATTTGCCTCCATCACCCCCAAAGCTACCTATTATCGGCAACATTCATCAACTTGGCAAACTTCCCCACCGTTCTCTCCGAGACCTCTCAAGGAAATATGGTTCTCTCTTGCTTCTGCAATTGGGTTATAATCCAACGGTACTGGTTTCATCAGCCGACATGGTTAGAGAAATTCTAAAAGACCATGATGTTGTTTTCTCCCACCGAACATGTACCACTGCAACAAATATCTTGTTTTATGGATGCAGGGATGTGGCTTTTGCACCCTATGGTGAGTACTGGAGACAACATAAGAAGCTCAGTGTTGTTGAGCTTCTTAGCCACCGAAGAGTACACTCATTTCAGTTTGTCAGAGATGAAGAAGTTGAACTTCTTATCAACAAAACCCGCCGTGCTTGTCTTAAAGGAGAGTCTATTAATCTCTCAGAGATGATTATGTCGGCTTCTAGCAACATAGTTTCTCGTTGTGTTATTAGTCGAAGAAGTGAAGACGAAGAAGAAGAAGAAGAAGATGGGTGCTGCAAGTTCGGGCAGTTGGCAAAAAGGACGGTGGTTCTCCTCACAAGTTTCTGTGTTGGGGATATGTTTCCTTACTTGAGGTGGGTCGATGTGCTTACGGGATATATTCCACGTTTGAAAGCATTATTTGGAGAACTGGATTCATTTTTTGATCAGATTATTAAGGAGCGTACAACATTGAAAAGTGATGACCCAGTTTCCCATAAGAAGGATTTCATTTCTATAATTCTGCAGCTCCAAAAGGACGGCATGCTTGAGATTGATCACACTAACATCAAAGCAATCTTAATGGTTATTCAACACCCTTCCCTTCCTAGCTATGTGCATACCATTCCCCCCCCCCCCCCCCCCCTCTTTTTGCATGTCGGTCATAAGTCTTTAATTTTGTCAATTTCAGGACATGTTCGTCGCAGGAACGGATACCACTGGAGCGACAACAGAATGGATGATGGCTGAACTCCTAAAGAATCCAAATGTAATGAAAAAGGTCCAAGAAGAGGTAAGAAATGTGGTGGGAAACAAAAATAAGGTGGATATGGAGGATATCAATAAAATGAAGTATTTAAAATGTGTGCTCAAAGAAACTTTAAGACTGCATCCGACTGTTCCTCTTCTTGTTCCTCGACAAACATCTGCGAGTGTTGAATTGGGTGGCTACCACATTCCTTCCAATATCACCATCTTGATAAATGCATGGGCCATTCAAAGAGATCCCAAATGGTGGGAAAACCCAGAAGAGTTCATCCCAGAGAGGTTCGAGAATAGCTCCACTGATTTCAAAGGTCAAGATGTGCAGTTCGTCCCATTTGGTTTTGGAAGAAGGAGCTGTCCTGGGATGTCCTTCGCAGTTGCTTTTACGGAGTATGTGATGGCTAATCTTTTGTATTGGTTTGATTGGAAGTTACCTGTTGGTGAAATTGCTGAGAACTTGGACATGACTGAACTCCACGGCATGACAATCAATAGGAAAAACCCTCTTCATGTCGTACCTATCTCTCATTTCACTTTTTAGATATTATGTATTTGCTATTGTTCGTCTTTTAGCTCTTTATTTTCTTTGCAGAAGACAATATGAATCCCTATTGTGCAAGTAAGGCCATATGACAATATTACTATCATTGGTAATTATTGTAACAATTCAATAAATCCTTTTTGTACAAGGTAAAAAAAATGCAGAAAATAATATTACTATCATTAGTTATTATTATACTAATTCAACGAATCTTTTTTTATGCAAGTGATGTAACAAAAAACGCAGAAGACTATATTATTATCATTGGTTATAATTGTAATTCAATGAATTCCTATTGTGCAACTAAGGCAAAAAAAAAAAAAATCCAAAAGATAATATTACTATTATTATTATTGTACTAATTCAATGAATCCCTAGATTACTATTATTGGTTACTATTGTACTAATTCAATGAATCCTTATTATGCAAGTAAGGCAAAAAAAAAATGCAGAAGACATTATTCTATTGATGTAATAGTAAATTAACTAAAAATTTTACTAAGATAAATATATTTATCAATTAATAGTATATTTACGGTGAGCAAAGATATCGTTCTCACAAGGACTAAAAGTTTTAGTAATTACCGTCTTTCTATTATTTAACTGACAAATTGAGGTAATTGATTTAAACTAAAATTAACTAAAAACACGATAAAGAACAAATCAAGAAAGTCAATGATTAACAACCAACCTAGATTTCATTTGTTATTATCAATCTGAATTGAACAATTTCTTCACTTAGTATCTTGATCCATAAAAATCCTTAAATTATAGTAATATCTCTCTTCAAGACTAAGAACAACTGACTCTAGGTTGATTAATTTAAATTTCTTTCTAATTAAAATCTCTATTATCGCATTAACTCGATCTATGGATCTCCCTAGTAGATTTGACTCTAATCCGGTAGATTTATATCGTCCTATTTCTATGATTGCATGCAATTCCACTCAATTATGCTATATTTACTCTTAAACAATAGCTTTTCCTCCTCTGATTTAAGTACATCAAACATGGATTAATCGCCTAGAAATATTAAATCAATGATTAAGCACATATAATTGAGAACAAGATCTAAATATTTATTACGTAAAACAAAAATAAAAGATAAAATTCATCATAAAGTTCATTATAGGGAAATTTTAGTTCAGGGTTTACACGGGCCACTGACAATGGCATGTGTATAAGTCGTGTAACTCACTGTTTGTGACTTAGGGTCACATGGTTATGTGTCAAGCCATGTGAATCACACGGGATGATACACAAGTGTGCTCCTAGACCGTTAGCTCACTGTTTTGAGAATAGCATCACACGGGCCAGTTATCCAGGCTGTGTGAAACCACACGGGCGTGTGGACCTTGAATCGGGATTTGTCCCTAGGGCCGTAAGCGTCGTTCGAAACGAACGTAAGCCTTTCATAGGGTCCGTATGAACTGAAATGGGTTGTATAAACTGTTATTCCATGGACTGAGATTGAGTACTGAATATTAGTATGTGTATTGAATATGATAATCGTTGTAATATTGATTATATTATGATTGAGTATAAACTGTATAAATAATCGTACATGCAATCTCATTATCTGCTATCTGAAACTTATATTTGCATTGGGTGGGAATTGTGTAAAGGAGGAAGTGTTCTATTCTTAATCAGTGGCTAAGCCACCAATATCTGTAATTTGATCTAGCAACTAGTCTGCAATTATTTAAATGTGTCATACCAACACTATGTTGTGTGTAGGGTTGAATGGGTATTAAATACCTTATATGGTGTGTTGGGCTGGACAGAGATAGTGTGTAGTAGATGTGGGTAGAAAAATCGCATCTGTTTTTTATTTGTTCTGTATCTGTAATTGAAATAATCTATCATCTATCTGATCTGTTAAGACTGATCTATCATATTTCTGATATGTTAAGACTGAATAAATGTCATCTGAATCTGACTCTGAACAATTAGTGAATTACTTATAAATATGTTTGAGCTTACTTCTATTACACTCATTATGCTTATAACTCATTAAACTTATTGATTGAATTTCAAGTAATTCATAGACTTAATCGGGTCGACGGATTTGGAGCTCGATCACTCTGCTTATCAGTTAGCTTTTAATATTAGTTTATCTCAGTGATTTCTCATGATTCGACTTTCCAAGATTTTAAACTTTGATTTAAGTTTTATGGATGTTAAAATTTTATCTAAGATTTTTGAATAGATTTAAATGGTAAGTTTCGAAAGTTGGATTTTGAAGAAATGTTTAATGTAGCTTTCCGAACTTAGTCTTATCATCTAGGTCGAGTATAGGATATTACATTTAGTGGTATCAGAGCTTATTATACTAATTCAATGCAGAAGACAATATTACTATCATTGGTTATTGTTGTACTAATTCAATGAATCTCTATTGTGCAAGTAAGTCCAAAAAAATATAAAAGAGAACGTTATTATCATTGGTTATTATTATACTAATTTAATGAATCTCTATTGTGCAAGTAAGACCAAAAAATGCAGAAGACAATATTACCATCATTAGTTATTGTTGTACTAATTCAATGAATTTTTTTTGTGCAAGTAAGGCCAAAAAAAAATGTAAAAGACAATATTACTATTATTTTTTATTATTGTACTAATTCAATGAATTTTTATTGTGCAAGTAAGGCAAAAAAAATGTAAAAAATAATATTACTAATATTATTATTGTATTAACTCAATGAATCTTTATGCAAGTAAAGCAAAAAAAAAATGATATAAGAAAAAATTTAAAATTTTCAAAAACCTTATTTTTTTATGTGAAATATTTCAATTAATTATTTTAAATATTATTATGTTTATATGTGAAATATTTCAAATAGATATTTCAAATGCAAATACAAAATATATAATACAAAAATTTATCACTCATGATATGGATTGAAAAATAAATATTTACATATAAAAATTATATTTACTTAAAATAATGATATTTGAAATGATTAATTAATTTTATAATATTAGAATTTAACATGTCCTGTAGATGAAAAAACAATGATATTTAAAATATTTTACATATAAAAATAATAATGATATTTGAAATAATTATTTGAATTTATAATATTAGAAATCACCATAACCACAATGTAAGTAGAAAAAATAAATATTTGACATATAAAATTTATATATAAAAAGATATATATAAAAAAATTAGTTGATGTTTTAAAAAATAAAATTATTTAACATAACCATAAATATAAAAATTATATATTTTCATTATATAATTACATATTTATTAATTTATTTATATTAATTAATTAATTATTAATTAAAAATATTTTAAACATAATGATATATATATAATATATTTTTTATTATATGATTACATATTTATTAATTTATTTATATAAATAAAAAAGTTATTAATTAAAAAGATTAATTAAAAAAACTTGAATATAATATATTTATTAATTAAAAATTAAAAAAAATAATGTGATTAGGAGAGTAATTGAATCTAAGACTCAAGAATAAAACCATTAATATTTGATGTCTCAAAAAATATATATATATTTTGTCAAAAACGTTTTTCTCGGAACATATTTTTATCATATCCAAAAAAA
Source organism: Gossypioides kirkii (assembly GCA_005610355.1). NCBI lineage: Eukaryota > Viridiplantae > Streptophyta > Magnoliopsida > Malvales > Malvaceae > Gossypioides > Gossypioides kirkii. Next base: position 5,631,288 of record CP032252.1, on the reverse strand, counting down.
AAACAACTCATTTCACTAAATAATCAAAATGTGGATCTAATTTTTTCTTGAAATTCGCATATAGTACTATATAATAATACAAGTGACATTTTACAAATCCATTCAACGATCAATTGAATAAAGAGAAGCTTCATTTTACTCATCCACCATCTCTTTTATGGTAATCAAAGTCTATTAAGCCTCTTCACAACCTCTCACACAATCAAATCAACTGTTGTTAACGTTGATAACACCAACACCAATTCCATTGTGGTGAAGTTCAATCCTGCATCTAAGTTGCCTATCAAACCGGCAGGCAGTCATAAATTCACGAGTTGAATAGCACAAATCTCCATGCTGATGCATGAACATAACCTCTTTGGTCATCTTGACGGCACATCTTCTGTTCTACCAACCACAGTTTCTTACGAAAATAGAAACACTCCAAGTCCATTATTTCAAAACTAGTTTCGCCAAGACCAATTGGTTCTAAACGTCATTCTGGCGTCGGTTGATCCATCCCTTACGCCTATTGCTGCAACTGCCCCATCCTCACACGAAGCATGGAAGCCTTTGCATACTGCCTTCACCAACAAATCATAAACTCGAATCATCAGTCTCCAGGACCAACTTTGGCACGCATCACAAAAGAATCTCGATCTGTCACAAGCTATCTCTGAGACATCCATACCATTGCAGACGAACTAGCAATAGCAGGAACTCCAATCACAAATGTATAACTCATTGTGAGAATCTTACAAGGTCTTCGCCCTGAATACAAAGCCACCTCTGCAACAATCAGGTCATGTGAAACAAACAATCTCTTACGAAGAACTATATGAAAAACTGCTTGAACATGAAATCTTTCTCAAGCATGAAGAAATCAAGCAAACACCACCCTTTATTGCTGTGATTGCTAAATGACATAATTAAGGAATCTCCTGGAATAACAATAGTCGCAGGAAAGGAAATAACACCTCACAAGGCACTACCACCTGGTGCTTTTCATTTCTCAGAGAGCCCCTAAACAACATTCATCAATGGCATATAACGAAAAATCAACAGCAACAAATATCTATAAATGTTATTCGGTGCCAACTCTGTGACCATCTTGACATTGTTGGGATAAATCTGATTAAATAACAAACAAGTAAATTAATGAAGAAATTAAAAAGATCGAAGATAAATATTTTACGAAAAACCTTTCTTTGAAAAGGATAAAAATAATTTCACTAAATTTAATAAAAATTAAACCCTAAAAACCGAAAATAAAAACTCTCAAAACTTAAACACAAAATTTTTTAAAACTTGTAAAAATTAATACTTAAATGTGTTATGAAAATAAACTACACTACTAAGAAGTGTTTAACTGCAAAAAGTAAAACCGAGAAAATTGATGGACACGTTGCCAAGTTATGACGTGATTTTTTCCTCGTCGTGACTAAATATGATTGCGTCGTCGGGACGAAGCTTGTTTTCAAGTCGTAACATCAATTGCTCATCGGGACGAAAAGCTCCTCTTTATTCCGACATCACACACTGTTTATGCTGAAATGAAAAGCGAAGACAAAGATGGGTGTTGCAAGTTCGCGCAGTAGGCAAAAAGGACGGTGGTTCTCCTCACAAGTTTCTGTGTAGGGGATATGTTTCCTTACTTTAGGTGGGTCGATGTGCTTACGGGATATATTCCACGTTTGACAGCATTATTTGGAGAACTGGATTCATTTTTTGATCAGATTATTAACGAGCATCCAACATTGAAAAGTGATGACGAAGTTTCCGATAAGAAGGATTTCATTTCTATAATTATGCAGCTCCAAAAAGATGGCATGCTTGAGATTGATCTCACTAACATCAAGGCAATCTTACTGGTTATTCAACACCCTTTCTTTCCTATGCATAAACCACCCGCCCCCCCCCCCCCCCCCATCTTCTTTTTGCATGTTGGTCGTAAGTCTTAATTTTGTCAATCTCAGGACATGTTCGTCGGAGGAACGGATGCCACTGGAGCGACAACAGAATGTATGATGGCTGAACTCCTAAAGAATCCAAATGTAATGAAAAAGGTCCAAGAAGAGGTAAGGAATGTGGTGGGAAACAAAGATAGGGTGGATATGGAGGATATCAATAAAATGAAGTATTTAAAATGTGTGCTCAAAGAAACTTTAAGACTGCATCCGACTGTTCCTCGACAAACATCTGCGAGTGTTGAATTGGGTGGCTACCACATTCCTTCCAATATCACCATCTTGATAAATGCATGGGCCATTCAAAGAGATCCCAAATGGTCGGAAAACCCAGAAGAGTTCATCCCAGAGAGGTTCGAGAATAGCTCCACTGATTTCAAAGGTCAAGATGTGCAGTTCGTCCCATTTGGTTTTGGAAGAAGGAGCTGTCCTGGGATGTCCTTCGCAGTTGCTTTTACGGAGTATGTAATGGCTAATCTTTTGTATTGGTTTGTTGGAAGTTACCTGTTGGTGAAATTGCTGAGAACTTGGACATGACTGAACTCCACGGCATGACAAGCAATAGGAAAAACCCTCTTCATGTCGTACCTATGTCCCATTTCACTTTTTAGATATTGCATATTTGCTATGTTTTCTTTTTTCATTATTTTTCATTTCCGTTTTATAATTTAGGTTAAGATACGTGATTTTTCAAGATTTGAAATTAAATCATTTTTTTAAAAATACAATATATTTTACTATTCCATCCAACCACTTGTTAGTATAATTTATCTTTTTGCTCTTTATTTTTTTTATAGAAGATAATTTATTATAATTGGTTATTGCAAGTATTACATTTCAAGAAAAAAAAATAGGGATGTAAAATTTTGATTATTTAAAAAAATAAATTGAATTTTTTATAGAAGTAGCAAAAACGTGTCTTGAGAAAAGCGTTTTTTCAAGAACGCTTTCTACTTTGACAGTTAGCTTTAGTTCTAAGTTTGATTCCTATCTCAAACACATTTGTTTTTCTTTTTATTTCTTGTTGTTGCATATTTTTTAGTTAAATTTTAATATTTAGTTATTGCTTTTAATTAATAAATATGTTATTTTCAAATTATTTATTTATTAATAAATCTTTTATTTATATAAATAAAATAATAAATAGGTAATTATATAATAAAAATATATTTGATATATTTCATTATGTTAAAAGTATTTTTAATTAATAATTCATTTATTTATATAAATAAAATAATAATTATGTTAAAAATATTTTATTTTTTTAAGAGTAACAACGAATTTTTTTATTTATGTCAAGTATTTTTTTTACCTACATTGTGAGTATGGTAAATATTTGAAATATTATATATATAAAAATAATAATGATGAAATGCTTTATAATATTTGAATTTAACATATTAGAATGTAAAAGTATGGTCGCATCGTTGGGACGAAGCTTGTTTTCTCGTCGTAACATCGATTACTTATCAAGACGAAGAATTCCTCCTTGTTTCCATGTCACACACTGTTTATATTGAAATACGAGATATATTTCACATACATGTAACCAAAGTCTACAAATATGAATCTCATAATCATCCAATTTCCTTTCCCAACCTGAATGCATATATAATATTACTGTTTCGTACCATCTTTTCCTGATGCAATCCTTTCTCTTCAAAGTATATAATAAATAGTATATGCTCGATGTGGTGCTTGCGTTGGGTCTTAATTCACAGATTATATATGTTTCTTTTTGTTATTAGATGACCAACCATGCAATAGTTGGCACATATGGCAAATAGGTAAAGTGCGAGCTGTCACGTGAACAGACCAAAAACTAGCAGACTTAGGAGCAGGCAATGGCGCGAGCTGTCATGCGGACAGACCAAAAACGTGCAGACTTGGGAGCAGGCAATGGTGCGAGCTGTCATGCGGACAGACCATGTGCGAGCAGAAAATTGAAACTGCGAGCTGACCGTGCAAAGCTCTGAGATGCTAGCTGACTTTGTGAAGCAGTGAGCTGTGGACTGCAAGATGATGTTTTGGTGCACACTGACTCAGACGAGTTGGGTGCTAATTTGTTTTATATAAATTTATTTAAATTTTTTTAAGTTAGTAATTAGTTTTATATAAATTTTGGTATGGGTTAATTTTCATAATATTTTCTTAGTTAATTCCATGTTTCTAAAAACCTAAAACCATATATATTCTAAAAGGATGAATAATATATAGGTAAAACATGAAGAGGGGCTTTCTTGTTTACTGTGAGGCTGTAGAGTTCAGTCATGTCCATGTTCTCAGCAATTTCACCGGCAGCCAACTTCCAATCAAACCAATATAAAAGGTTAGCCATCACATACTCAATAGCAGCAACTCCAAAGGGCATCCCAGGACAGCTTCTCCTTCCAAAACCAAATGGAATGAACTGCAAATCTTGACCTCTGAAATCGATGGAGCTATTCGTAAACCTCTCTGGGATGAACTCTTCTGGGTTTTCCCACCATTTGGGATCTCTCTGAATGGCCCATGCATTGATCAGCACTGTGATGTTGGAAGGAATGTGGTAACCTCCCAATTTAACACTTGCAGATGTTCGTCGAGGAGCCAGAAGAGGAGCAGGCGGATGTAGTCTTAGAGTTTCTTTGATTACACCCTTTAAGTATTCCATTTTACTGATATCCTCCACATCCACCTTTACCTTGTTTCCCACTACATTTCTTACCTCTTCTTGGACCTTTTTCATTGCATTTGGATGCTTTAATAGCTCTGCCATCATCCATTCTGTAGTTGTCGTAAAAGTATCAGTTCCTCCTATAAACATGTCCTGAGATTCAACGCTTCAAATCAAACCAATATACAGAAAAAGGAAAGAAGAAAATGAAAGAAATGAAAAAGGTGTTGAATAATAACTAGTAAAATTGCTTTGATGTTGTCTCGAGTGAGCTCCATCTCAAACATGTCATCCTTTTGGAGCTGCATAATAATGGAAATGAAGTCCTTCTTGTTCGAAACTTGGTCATTGCTTTTCAATGTTGTATGCTCCTCAATAATCTGATCAAAAAATGAATCTATTTCTCTAAATAATGCTTTCAAACGTGGAATATATCCGGTAAGCACATCCAGCCACCTCAGGAAAGGAAACATATCGCCAGCACAGAAACTTGTGACGAGAACCACTATCCTTTTCGCCAACTGCCCGAACTTACTGCACCCATCTTCTTCTTCTTCTTCTTCTTCACTTTTCCGACTAATGACACATCGAGAAATAATGTTATTAGAAATCAACATAAGCATCGTTGATAGATTAATCGACTCTCCTTTAAGACAAGCATCACGGATTTTGTTGATAAGAAGTTCAACTTCTTCGTCTCTTACAAACTGAAACGACTGTACTCTTCGGTGGGTAAAAAGCTCAACAACACTCAGCTTCTTAAGTTGTCTCCAGTACTCTCCATAGGGTGCAAAAGCCTTATCCTTGCGTCCATAAAACAAGATATCTACAGCCGTGGTACTTGGTCTGTCTGAGAAAACAGTGTCCTGGTTTTTGACAATTTCTCTAACCATGTCGGCTGAAGAAACCAATAAAGTTGGATTATACCCCAATTGCAGAAGCAAGAGAGAACCATATTTCCTAGAGAGATCTCGGAGAGACCGGTGGGGAAGTTTGCCAAGTTGATGGATGTTACCAATAAATGGTAACTTTGGGAGTGATGGAGGCAAATTAAACATTTTCCTTTTTGCTACTTTAAGCCAAATTAGAAGGGAGAAAAGGAGCAGAAGAGATAGAAACAATGGATAGTTGGAAAGTTTAGCTACATTCAACAGCTCCATTTGCAAAATCTAATGATAAAATTCTCCACTACTTTGCCCTTTTTATAGCCTTGTATCTCTTGTACCTTTATCTCTCAACAAAAACAATGTCATCATTTTTAAACCGAAAAATTAAGTATTGAGTTGGTGTAACTCAACAATTCGATCTCAATTTTTAGCTTATGTTTGATAAATTGTATTAAAAAATAATTGTTGAATTTAAGTTATAAAATATGTTTGGTATTTTATTTAAAATTCTTCAACCTATAAATAAGAGGATAATGTGATTCAATTCATTCAAATTTATATCCTCTTACATTGACAATAATTAATATTCATATTAATCGAATTAAGACTCAATTAACATATAACAAAAAGTTAATATATATATACCATATCCGTAAAAGCAAGAATTGGAAAGAAATCTTAACCCAAGAAAAACAATATTTATTCTTACTATAATAATATTTTGTATAGAAATATAAAAAAGAAAAAAATAGAAACACCTTCAAATTAATAATTGTCGCTTTATAAAAATAATAAATTTTTTAATTATTTTCCAACTGAGTTATATTACTCGATTGACTCATGATACCAATTCAATATTTAGTCAATAATTTTTAGTTATTTTTTAAAAACATTTCATATAAAAATAGTAAAGATGAAAACATCTTTACATTAATATTCGATCCTTATTAGAAGAAGGTTTTTAAGTAAATTTTTTAACTGAATTGATGTTAAATTGACTCGTAACCTGACATATTATCAATTCTGTCAACTGTAGGTGCTGGAATAGGAATATTGTTCCTATTTGAATTATTGAAATGTATCCCATTGGTTTCAACATTTCATAACAGAGAATCATCATAATGCGGTGGATGTATCCGACAGTCTATTTATGATTTATCTTCTGTGGTGGAGTAGTGTGGCAGCATACGGCGTTTCGTCTCCTCAATGATTCATTCTACGGGATCCTACACGTTACGTGTTGCTTTATCTCCATTGTAACGTGTTTCAATTAAAGGTTCAGTTGCTAAAATATGGGTTGGATAGATAAGAGATAGTTTAATCAAAAAGTTAAAAAATCCAACTCATTTAGTTTATCTATTTATACTTAGTGGAGCTTCGTTGATTTTGATTTTGGTTTAAACGATTAATTTAATCTATTATTCGTATTTCAAAACATTATTCGAGTTTTTAAAATTTTACAAACAAGACCCTAAAATAATCAATATGGTACCAATTTTTGGGCGTACGAGGCTGCTAATCCTTCCTCGTGCGTAACCGACTCCCGAACCTGTTTTTTTGGATTTCAAAGACTAAAATATTTTTTAAAACGGAATTTAAAACGTTTTGTGGTGATCCAATCATACCATATAAAAAGATTGGTGGCGACTCCCTTTTTTCAATTTTCGATAATTTTAAAATATCGTTCGAGACTTGTTTGTTTTCCCAAAAATAAAACGTTTCGACAGCTTGGCGACTCCATTGGGGACTTTTAAAATAAAAGAGAGTCAAGCCAAAATTGATTATTTTCGGGTCTTTTTGTCAAAAGTTTAAGTACTCGATTTTGTTTAAAGATATGATCCTTAAACATTTTGTGTGATGTTATATTGATACTGCTAGTATAAATTTGCATTCATCTGCATATGATGCTGCACCCTTTAAGTGGAAGTGGGAAACTACTCCTTCGTGAGGTCTTCACCTTCGTGCAGGATAGTGAATCGCTTTCGGGATTGCATTCGTACCCATGTTTTCGTGAAGTTTTCACTTCCGTGCAAACATGTGGGAAATGTGTCCCCCTAAACCAAACTCGTCTGTATAAGCCTGTAATGGGTGAGGATCGAGGAATCTACTGGTTTGGGTACCCTTTACTCTAGAGCCTAAAACTACATATAGTGAGCCGTAAGTACTTGCCTTAGAAGGAGTTATACCGAGCCTTCTAGCAACTATACAAGACCAATTCTTAGGTTCTTTGTTCTATATTGATATTGATATTGATGTGTTTTGCTAACTTGTTTTATCTTGTCTCTTTTGCATTGCATTTCATCATCATAAAAGGAAGGGTATAGATTCAAAAGTTCAATTACCGATAAGAGAATCGATCATGGAAAACAAGTACCTTAATAAGGTGGAAGGCAATATGGTTGTGCATATGTGGTCAGAGGAGACTCAACGCCAAAAAGGGGATAGCTTAGTAGAAGGATATGAGTCAGACCTTTGGGTTTATACCAGGATTAATACGGCTCAAAACAGTGTGCAAGAATTGAAAGAGATATGGGACAGTTAGGATAATGACATGAAACAGACTTTTTATCGAGAATACGGAGATTTACCACACTTGTTCGAGGTTAAGGTAGATAAGTTCCTCTTTCGAGCCTTAGCGCAGCATTGGAACCCAACCTACAGTTGCTTCACTTTTGAGAATGTGGACAAGACTTTTATCTTGTCTCTTTTGCATTGCATTTCATCATCATAAAAGGAAGGGTATAGATTCAAAAGTTCAATTACCGATAAGAGAATCGATCATGGAAAACAAGTACCTTGATAAGGTGGAAGGCAATATGGTTGTGCGTATGTGGTCAAAGGAGACTCAACGCCAAAAAGGGGATAGCTTAGTAAAAGGATATGAGTCAGACCTTTGGGATTATACCAGGATTAGTACGGCTCAAAACAGTGTGCAAGAATTGAAAGAGATATGGGACAGTTAGGATAATGACATGAAGCAGACTTTTTATCGAGAATACGGAGATTTACCACACTTGTTCGAGGTTAAGGTAGATAAGTTCCTCTTTCGAGCCTTAGCGCAGCATTGGAACCCAGCCTACAGTTGCTTCACTTTTGAGAATGTGGACATGACACCGACGATAGAAGAATACACCACTCTACTCCGTTGCTCAAAAATCTCGATAGATAGAGCCTATTCTAGAGCTCCAAGTGTCCCGACTTTTGTCAAAAGGTTAATAAACATCACCTGCATGAGCGAGCAATGGGTCGCAGCTCGGGTTAAGATCAAAGGCGACAACAAATGCATCACGTGGAAGAGTTTACGAGATTTGATACTGGCTCATCCGGATGCAAGGAAAAAGATTGACATCCTAGCCCTAAGTATCTACGGGTTAGTCATTTTTCCTAAGGCTTTAGGACATATAGAAGACGCGGTGACAAACTTGTTTGATCGATTGAGTAAAAGAGTTACACCCGTCCCGGTAATATTAGCTGAAACTTTTAGATCCTTAAATGCATGCAAAAAAGAGGGAGAAGGTCGATTTATTGGCTACGCACCGTTGTTGATGGTATGGTTCCATAGTCACTTTTGGAAAACAGAAAAAGTCTCCTACCAGTACTTGTCTAAAGATTACTCTCCTTTGAAAGAGTTCATAGCCACGCAAAGACAAGAAAACTTCTCAGAAGAAAAATGGATGGCAATACTTCAATGCCTCAGAGACGAAGACATAGAATGGCGAGCACCATGGTTCGCTCCCGATGAAATTTTGTATCAATGCGGAGACTTCGACTAGGTCCCATTGGCTGGAATTTGGGGAGCAATAGGATACGTACCTTTGCTGGTTTCAAGACAGTACAGATCGAGACAGCTCATACGAACAACACAAGGATTAGCTTAGTGTGAATTCGTATACCGAGGAGGAAATAAAAATCTCGAATGCATGGAATCAAGTTCGAAGGATGAATGTATTTGGCGCAAATCCCATGACAACTGCAGAATATGATTGGTGGAGAAATAGAAGGATCAACGACAACATTCCTGTGCCAAACCCGGAGATTGTTTGCCCAATTGAGGAACACTTTCAGGTTGTCCCGACTGAACTAAAAATAATTAAACAAGATTTTGAGAGGAAGAACGTTGAGATGGAAAAGATGATAGAAAACTAGAAGAAGAGAAGGTTCTTTTAGGATTAGACATTGATGTTCAGAAGCTAGAAGCGGAGAAATTAAGAAAAGGAAAAAATAAGGTTGAAGAAGATCTCGATAACCTAATGAAAGACTATAAAAAGCTTCGCTTGTCAATGAGAAATTTCGATTTAGGTAAGACATCGGAACAATGGCAACGGGAAATCCGCGAAGAGAAAAATAGAATGAGTCAGTGGAAAAACAAGTTTCAAGATGCCCAGGTTCAGGAAAATGCCATGAAGAGCAGCCTTTTGGAAAGTCAAGTTGAGGTGACCGAATTAAAGGCCCGAATATGAGAATTGGAGGAATCCTTGTATAGGCATTGTAGCCAAAATTCAATGATAGAGTTGAAGACAAGCCGAGTTCAGATCGAGAGACTGAATAAGAGGGTGGAAGAATTAGAAGCCTCTTTACAGAATAGTAAAATACGGACCGAGATTCTGGAGAGGACATTAGAAACAAATGACTGGCATCTTCAGCAAACTCAGAAGCAAGTCAGAGAAAGGGATTATGCTATGGGTGAGGCTTTAAATCAAATACGCGGAGTAGCCGATCACGTGCAAACACTGGCAGTTAAAGTAGAAGAGTTAAGCAGACAATATGAGACAAAGATAGAATGAGGTCAAAAGCTAGCAGGACTTCTTAAGAAAGTCAATGCTCTGAGCATTAAGGTAAAACCATTTATGTAATTTGCTTTATGTAAAGGAACTTGTTATCTAGTGAAGTTTTCTAAATGGAAATTGAATTATAAGTCAGTATCTTTCTTTTGCATTCATGCATTCATCCGCATTGCATTTTCATATATTTTTTAGTTAATATTTCTAACTAATTAAAACTTTATCAGTTATATCAGTAATCATTAAAAATCTACATCATTATAACACCCGTAAGAAAACCAAAGCTATGGAATAAAGACTAGAGCAGCTTCAGAAGGAGATGTAGGATCAAATGCAGGAGCAAATGAAAATGATGTACAGAGAGATGAAAAATCAGTTTATGGAAGTACAAAAGAATTTGATGGAGGAATTGGCTCAGATAAGGCAAATTGGGGCTGATAAAGGAAAAGGCCTTGCAATTAGCCCAGCTGAAGAAGACGAGGATCCTACTTATCTCCCAGACTTCACCCCCGTTCTAACCAAGCCCCACATGAGGCACAAACTCGCGAAGCAACCGTCACTATAAGAACTCAGCATGCCACTGGCACTTCCAAACTAGTTAACTATCCAGTAGGGTTAGGGTCAAACCCTGAAGATAACGTGGCAAACTTAGGTGTTCCGGATTTTGATGAAATGATAAAGGCAGATCTTCCTCGACAGATTGAAGAAAAATACAAGCGACTAGAGGAGAAGATCGATGCGATGCAGGGAATTGAAAATGCTTATGGGGTAGATGCCAAGGAATTAAGTCTAGTTCCGGATTCGATTCTCCCTCCTAAATTCAAGGTTCAAGAATTTGAGAAGTATAACAAGACGAGTTACCCTGAAGCCCACCTTACCATGTTTTGTAGGAAGATGGCGGGGCACATTCATAATGACCAATTGTTGATTCATTATTTTCAAGATAGCCTAGCCAAATCTGCAGTCAGATGGTATAATTAATTGAGCCGAGCAAAAATCCATTCATGGAGAGATATAGCGAGACTTTCTTAAAACAATACGACCATGTGACAGAAATAACTCTTGATCGGCTTACATTACAAAATATGGAGAAGAAATCAAATAAGAGTTTTAAGTAGTATGGGCAGAGGTGGCGAGATGTGGCAACTTAGGTACAGCCACCACTAACAGAAAAGGAAACAACAATATTATTTGTTAACACCCTTAAGAAGCCTTACCCCAATCATCTGTTAAGAGACGCCACTAAGATTTTTTCTAATATGGTCATATAGGGGACATTATCAAAAACACAATCAAAACTGGCAAGATTAAGGCCGGAGAAAACACTACGAGGCCTACCCCTAGAAGGAAGGACAATGAAGTTAATAACGTAAGTATGTATAGGCCAAGTTACGCCAAACCATTCGTGATAGGACAGCCCAAAGCCCCGATAAGCAATTACCAAAATTTCCCAGGGCAAGAACCAGGCATAAGGCCAAATAGAGGAAGAATTCAATATACTCCCCTTCCGATATCATACGGAGAGCTTTACAAAATACTGTATGACACATATGAAGTAGCTCCTCAGCGTGTGAAGCCATATAAACCCTCGTTCTCGGCTTGGTACGATGTGAATGCTCACTGTCAATATCATGTAGGGGTAGAAGGCCAATCGATTAAAAATTGCCCTGCCTTCAAAAGATGAGTCGAGGACTTATCAAGCATGGGATTGTAAGATTGAAAAGCCAACAAAACCCAATATAGTCGGGAATCCTTTGCCCACTCACCCAGAGCAGGGAGTGAATGCCTTGCTGGAAGGAAGAGACCAGAAAACTAAAAGAAATATTGAAGAAGTTAGATCTCCATTCCGATGGGTGTGGTGATAATTGGCCAAAGAGAGGATAATCGTAGAGGATAAGGAGAGTACAATAGCAGAGACTGACAACCATTGCGATTTTCACGCCGTTGAGGGGCATGAAATTCAAGAATGCGTCGAGTTTAAAGTCATGGTGCAGATATTGATAGACAACCGAGAACTATAATTTTTTGAAGAAAGAGATGAGGATAAAGATGTATGCGCCTCCGAGGATGGAGCAGCTAAGGCTTATGGGATTAATCACCCAAAGGTGATTATTCTAAACCAGCAAACAACGCAGCAAGGGAGCAGACAATCCCTCGCATCATCATACAGAAGCCAGCAACGTTCCCTTACAAGGATAGTAAGAAAGTCCCATGAAATTACAATTGTAACGTAACCATACCAAGGGAGAGGGAACCCGAGAAGGATGTAAATCTTATTACCCGTAGTGGCAAGAATTATGACCCAGTAAACAAGGAGAAAGAGATCAACAAAGGGAAGGCAATAATGTGTGAGCCAAAAAGAGAAATGATTAGCAAGCCTGAAGTACCCACGAACGAGCCTATATCTGAGAAAGAGGCGAAAGGGTTTTTGAAGTTTTTAAGGCATAGCGAATATAGTGTAGAGAATAATTACACAAACAGCCTGCTCGGATATCAATCTTGTCCTTGCTCGTAAGCCCATCGAAGCGCGCTAATAAAGGTGTTGAACGAAACATATGTAGCAAATGACATCTCTGTCAGTAACTTGGGTCGATTGGTCAATAACGTGAGTGACGATAATTTTATTTTCTTCAGTGATGATGAAATTTCGATGGGAGGAATAGGTTCTACCAAAGCCTTACATATCACTACCCGTTGTAAGAGGTATACGCTACCTAGAGCACTCATAGACAATGGCTCAGCCTTGAATATGCTACCGTTAGCTACACTGTAGATATTGCCAATTGATAGCTCTCACATGAAAAAGTGTAATAACATAGTGAGAGCATTTGATTGGACTGAGAGGAAGGTAATGGGCAAGATCGAAATACCTCTTCAAATTGGGCCAAATACATATGAGGCAAATTTTCTAGTGATAGATATCAGGCTCACTTATAACTGTCTGTTGGGAAGACCATGGATTCACTCAGCTGGAGCAGTACCTTCTTCTTTGCACCAGAAAGTGAAGTTAATAAATGAAGTTAATAAATGAAGGACGTTTAATTACGATCAACGCTGAGGAGGAAATAATCGACTCCATAACGAGCGATTCACCTTACGTTGGAATAGGCGATGAGGCTGTGGAATGTTCTTTTCGCTCACAAGAGCTCATCAATGCAACCTTCATTTCAGAGGGGAGCAAGATACTTGTGCCTACAATATCATCAACCACTAGGATGAGCTTGCAGTTAATAGTCAGAAAAGGGGCTTTACTTTGGAAGGGACTAGGAAAATACCTCCAAGGAAAAGTCAGCGTGTCGATGTTGATAGAGAAGTGGGATCGTTATGGCCTGGGGTACAAGCCAAACGCAAAACAAAAGAAAAAGGAGCTAGAAAAAAGGTAAGAAAGAAGAAGGGCCAGATTATCCAGAAAAGAAATCTTGTGGGAACCCATGGTCTTCCCACACATATATGAGACTTTTGTCTCAAGAGGGGTAGTCAACCAAAAGTCAAAGCCAAAAAAGGAGCAAGTGACAATCGAGACTGGAGGGATCATCATGAAAGATCTAGGCATCAATGCTACATTTGATGAAGAAAAGGAAGGGAATTTGTCAAGAATTGGTCCGTGTGTACCTAGAAGCACTCTGAATAATTGGACTGCGGAAGAACTCCCTGTAATTTTTAAGATTTCCTCAAAGTAATGCTCGGAAACACCTATTTATTTAGGCTCGAAAGCAATATGGATCTTTTTATAAAATAGCCTATGATTATTATCCAGTTATTTTGAATGAAAGTGGATTTCCCCTCTTATGACAATTTTTCTCCTTCTTAATTATTCTTTCATTCTTAATCCAACCTAAGAAACCATTCGTACATATCCAATAAACAAGATTAATCATTTTTTTTATATACATACATTCTTAACGAACTTGACAAACATACTCATACACAAACCATATAATCATTCTTTCGTAAATTTATTTTGTTCTTTGGACCTCCCTTTATCCCTTGACAGGTCTCCGAATATCAATAATATGAGCAACCCTGATGCTAACTCAAAGCCTCATTTCGAGCAAGATATGTGTTTAGAGGAGTTTCAGAACCTCGAAGATGATCAAGATTGTAATTTGCCTCCAGATCTATTAAGAATGATGGAGCAAGAAGAATAGCAAATCCTACCTCATTCAGACCCAGTAGAAGTTATTAATTTGGGAAACAGAGCTGAAAAGAAAGAGGTGAAAATTGGGACAAGCATCTCTTTAGAAACCAGAAAGGATATTATAGAGTTGCTTCAAGAGTTCCAAGACATCTTCGCATGGTCTTACCCCAAGATATGCCCAGCTTGAGTACTGACATTGTGGTACACAAACTCCTTAAAAAGGAAGAATGCAGGCCTGTGCAGCAAAAGCTCCGAAGGACGAGACCAGATGTGTTATTAAAAATAAAAGAAGAGGTCAAGAAGCAATTTGACGTTGGGTTTCTCCAAGTAGTTAAATACTCTGAATGGGTAGCTAACATAGTCCCTGTTGCCAAAAAAGATAGAAAGGTGCGCATGTGTGTGGACTATTAAGATTTAAATAAATCTAGCCCAAAGGATAATTTCTCGTTACCTCATATCGACACATTAGTCGATAACACAGCAGGTCATTCCTTGTTTTCATTCATGGATGGTTTCTCTAGGTATAATCAAATAAGGATAGACCCTGAGGATATGATCAAAACCACATTTTTCACAATGTGGGGAACATTTTGCTATAAGGTGATGCCCTTCAGACTCAAAAATGCAGGGGCAACTTATCAGAGGGCTGACCTTGTTCCATAACATGATGCATAAGGAGATTGAAATTTATGTCGACGACATGATTGCAAAATCCCAAACGGAGGAAGAGCATGTAAGAATCCTGAGAAAGTTGTTCGAAAGGCTAAGAAAGTATCAATTAAAGCTAAAACCAGCAAAATGCACTTTCGGAGCCACGTTAGGAAAGCTGCTAGGCTTTATAGTCAGCAAAAGAGGAATTGAAATCGACCCGAATAAAGTCAAAGCCATACAATAGTTACCACCACCCAGCACGCAAAAAGAAGTTCGAGGGTTTTTAGGAAGACTAAATTACATTACTCGTTTCATTTCACAGTTGACTAAGAAATGTGATCTTATCTTCCATCTGCTTAGAAAGCGCAACCTAGGTGTGTGGGATAATGAATGTCAGGAAACCTTTAACAAGGTTAAAGATTATTTATCCAAAGCTCTCATCTTGGTACCTCCAATTCTTAATAAACCATTGATCCTGTACTTGGCGGTCTTTGAAAATTCTATGGGATATGTACTAGGCCAATACGATGAATCCGAAAAGAAGAAAAGGGCGATATATTATCTCAGCAAGAAATTCACTGACTGTGAGACTCGATACTCGCCAATTGAAAAATTATGTTGTGCTCTAGTTTGGACCACACGCAAATTAAGACAATACATGTTGTACCATACCACTTGGTTAATCTCAAAATTAGATACTCTGAAGTACATGATGGAGTTGGCTGCATTAAATGGGAGATTGACTAGATGGTAGATCTTGCTCTCGGAGTTCGACATAATCTATGTCAATCAGAAGGCAGTAAAAGGGAGTGTGATAGCAGACTTCCTAGCTAGCAGGTCTTTAGAGGACTATGAGCCGATAAACTTCGATTTCCCGAACTAGGATTTAATGTATGTTGCGACCGCTGAACGGGTAACCATAGTAGAACATCCTGGAGATTAAATTTTGATGGAGCTTCAAATGCCACGGGTAATGGAGTCGGGGTAGTCTTGGTATCACCATAAGGGGATCACTACCCTTTCACCAGCAAACTCGATTTTGATTACATAAATAACATGGCAGAATACGAAGCATGCATCATGGGAATCCGCATAGCCATAGAACGGGGAATAAAAGTTTTGAAGATTTATTGAGACTTCGCGCTAGTGATCTATTAACTCAAAGGAGAATGGGAAACAAGAGATTCTAAGCTAGTGAATTACCGCAAATTAGTTCTCGAGTTAATTAAGGAGTTTGATGACGTCACTTTCCATTATCTCCCACGGGAAGAAAACCAGATGGCTGATGCTCTTGCCACTTTAGCCTTAATGATTAAAGTAAATAGACCAGAAGATGTAAAGACCATTCAAATGAGCATCTATGAGGCTCCAGCTCATTGTTACGATATCGAGGCAGAAGAAGAAGAAAGGGATGACTGCCCATGGTACCAAGATATCCTTCAGTTTGTAAGAGATCGCAAGTACCCCGAGCAAGCTTCAGAAAATAAAAAGAGGACATTGAGAAGACTTGCCAGTGAATATGTCCTAGACGGGGAAATCTTGTACAAAAGGAGAAAAGATCAAGTGTTACTAAGATGTGTTGATGCAGTAGAAGCTAAGAAGATCTTAGAAGAAGTTCATTAAGGCATTTGTGGGACACACGCCAATGGTTTCACAATGGCCAGGCAAATAATGAGATGTGGGTATTACTGGTCTACTATGGAAGGCGACTGCATCAATTATGCCAAGAGATGCCATAAGTGCCAAATTTATGGAGACAAAATTCATATACCTCCACACACCTTTATGTCATGACTTCTACTTGACCGTTTTCTATGTGGTGCATGGATGTTATTGGGCCAATTTCTTTAAAGGCTTCCAATGGTCATAGATTTATCTTCATGGTTATTGACTACTTCACCAAGTGGGTAGAAGCAGCATCTTACGCTAATGTCACTAAGTCTGCGGTTAGCATGTTTTTGAAAAAGGAGATCATCTGCCGATATGGGATGCCAGAGAAGATCATATCCGACAATGCCCTGAATTTGAATAATAGCACGATAGCGGAAGTTTGCGAGCAATTCAAAATCAAGCATCACAATTCCTCTCCCTACCGCCCAAAGATGAATAGAGCTGTGGAGGCAACTAATAAAAACATCAAGAAGATCGTTGCAAAAATGACCAAGACTTATAAGGACTGGCACGAAAAATTACCATTCGCCCTCTTTGCCTATAGAACTTTAGTCAGAACTTCTACTAGGGCAACACCGTTCTCATTGGCATACGGTATGGAAGCAGTCTTGCCTATTGAGGTTAAAATACCCTCTCTCTAAGTCTTGATTGAGCTCCAATTAGATGAGGCGGAATGGGTTCAGGCTCCATATGATCAGTTAAATTTGATCGAGAAAAAGAGATTAAGAGCTATCCGTCATAGTCAGATGTACCAGAAAAGAATGATGAGAGCTTACGATAAAAACGTTCACCCAAGAGAATTTCATAAGGGAGATCTAGTTTTGAAAAAGATACTTCCCATACATAAAGACTTCAGAGACAAATGGATGCCCAATTGGGAAGGACCTTATGTGGTAAAGAAAGCTTTTTCAAGAGGAGCTCTTATTCTAACATAAATGGACGGCAAGGATCTGCACAATCCCGTCAATTCAGACTCGGTGAAAAATACTTAGCCTAAAAAAATAAAAAAAGGGATTGAGATGAAAACCCATAAAAGGGCGTCTCGATGCAAAAAAAAAGGTTCAAGATGAAAACCCACAAAGGGCGTCCTGAACCCAAAGAATTTTGAGTTGAAAACCCGCAAAGGGCGCTTCAAATCCAAGAAAGGGTCGAAGTAACGAGATGGAGGAAAATTACAACTTGAAGCATTAACAAAGCACTCCAGGCCTTCTAGACACACATCCAAGCTCAGAGTGATTCTCAGCAAGCCGGCACAGGAAAGCTCATTTTGCGATATTCGGGACAGCTAATTGTCCTTTGTTGTACACTTAACAAATTTTGACTAATACTATTTTTTTATCCTCTCTATTGAATAGAATTTTCAATAAATTACGACTTTATTTCTTCACAAATTTGTTCGAGCATTTCGCATCTAAAATAACGGATAATGAACTAATAAATTATACAAAGATCCATGAGCATCATTTTGGAATTTCCTAAATATTACGGGGGTCTGAAACAGGATTACAAATTAGAAAACAAAACCTGAGAACAAGCAGTTCAAGATCAGCCTAGAAGAAGACAGGACAACACATCAGCGACAGAATTTGGACAGGCAATAGACCATGCCGACCCATAATATCAAATGAAGCTAACATTCATCATGCACATTTATGTAGTTAGGAGCATTTGATTCATTCTAATCATGACTTTCTAATTTAGACCTACATAAGAGGTCCATAAGAGCATACTTCACAGGTAACGTCCCCGCAAAATAGCGAGATGAATCAAGGAAACTTCGAGCATTGGAGGGAAAGATTGAGATCACAAAGGCGAAGTTGAAAAGGAGTAGGAATCTAATACCTTACCCCGATCATGGGGCAGATTGCGATTGTCCACAAAAAGTGAGGCGATCATCTTCCTAATGAGATATAGAGAAGTATACCAACTCAAGGCTCAATGCGAGCAACTCTTCGAACCCCAGCTTCCTGATGAGATAATGAGAAGCAGGTCGAAGTAATAAAATGGTTAGCTTCTTGATGAGATACTGAGAAGTGGACCAAATTCGTCTTCTTGATGAGATACAGAGAAGCGAATTGAAACAAGTGAGGCGATCATCTTCTTGATGAGATACAGAGAAGTATACCAACTCAAGGCTTAATGCGAGCAAATCTTCGAACCTCAGCTTCCTGATGAGATACTGAGAAGCAGGTCGAAGAAATAAAATGGTTAGCTTCCTGATAAGATACTGAGAAGTGGACCAAATTCGTCTTCCTGATGAGATACAGAGGAGCAGATTGAAAAAAGTGAGGCGATCATCTTCCTGATGAGATAGAGAGAAGTATACCAACTCAAGGCTCAAAGCGAGCAAATCTTCAAACCCCAGCTTCCTGATGAGATACTGAGAAGCAGGTCGAAGCAATAAAATGTTTAGCTTCCTGATGAGATATTGAGAAGTGGACCAAATTCATCTTCCTAATGAGATACAGAGGAGCAAGTTGAAATAAGTGAGGCAGTCATCTTCTTGATGAGATACAGAGAAGTATACCAACTCAAAGCTCAATGCGAGCAAATCTTCGAACCTTGGCATCCTGATGAGGTATTGAGAAGCAGGTCGAAGCAATAAAATGGTTAGCTTCTTGATGAGATACTGAGAAGTGGACCAAATTCGTCTTCCTGATGAGATACAGAGAAGCGGATTGAAATAAGCGATGCAGTCATCTTCCTGATGAGATACTGAGAAGAAGACTGAATCAATGAAACCAAACACAAAAACTACAGTGACAAACTCCAATCCTCTTGAAATTTCAAGAGAATAGAGTGAAATTACAGTAGCAAATTTTGTCTTTTTAAAAATGGTCTCGAGGCAAGCTGGAATCACAACATCGAAGAGGTAGAGAAGCGAGTGCAGTGAAATTGAATGGTCAATAAAGCAAAGGGTGGGCCAGTTAAAGAAGGAGCATCAAAGAAATGAGACTTGACAAATTGGGCATCATTTTGGTCTTTGCTCCATTCCTGTTACACAGGAACGAGCAAAGCGGGAGAGCTGTTGAAGCCCAATTTATTCGGGTCCAACAGAATTTGAATTTATTTTAAAATTATCTAAGTTTAAATTTATTATAAATTTAAATTTAAAATTTATTTAAATGAAGTTCAATTACAAAGCCTGAAGCCTATTTTAGAAAAATCGAATATGGCCTAATTACAAAATAGCCCAAATACTAAACCTAAGCCCAGTTGGGCCCAATTCAAATGACCCAAGCCCAAGCACTAAACCTAAGTCAAAACCTAATGCTCCCAAACAAAGTCAAACTGCCACCACTTCTACTGTTGTTGCCCTCACCTCAGCCACTCAGAGGTCGCCACATCAGCACCAAGTAGTTAGGACAGGCAATAGACCATGCCGACCCATAATATCAAATGAAGCTGACATTCATCATGCACATTCATGTAGTTAGGAGCATTTGATTCATTCTAATCATGACTTTTTAATTTAGACTTACATAAGAGGTCCATAAGAGCATACTTCACAGGTCACGTCCCCACAAAATAGCGAGATGAATCAAGGAAACTTCGAGCATTGGAGGGAAAGATTGAGATCACAAAGGCGAAGTTGAAAAGGAACAGGACTCCAATACCTTACCCCGATCACTGGGCAAATTGCGATTGTCCACAAAAAGTGAGGCGATCATCTTCCTGATGAGATATAGAGAAGTATACCAACTCAAGGCTCAATGCGAGCAAATCTTTGAACCCCAGCTTCCTGATGAGATACTGAGAAGCAGGTCGAAACAATAAAATGGTTAGCTTCCTGATGAGATACTAAGAAGTGGACCAAATTCATCTTCCTAATGAGATATAGAGGAGCATATTGAAACAAGTGAGGCAGTCATCTTCCAGCAACTTGCCACTGCCACGGTCACTGCTACAGCCCCCACAGCCGAAACTACAAAAGAGAAACAAGACAAGGTTGTAATGATGGTTTGTAGGCTATAAAAACCAGATTCAAACATTTTGTAAGGGGTTACGAACCTTGATTGTTCATTCACAAAAAAATCAATACAAGATCTTAGCATTTGCAACATACTTTAAGAAATTAATACAAACAGTTTCAATTGAATACAAGAAGGCAGGGAGTATTCAAAGTCAGAAAAGGAGAGTTCAACAGATTCAAACAAGTCAGATTTAAAGCTCTCAAACCTTGAGCTATTAGGTATCTTTTAATGCATGGTTGTCATCATTTATGATTTAAATGGCTAACTCAATCGGTTTCTAAATATGCATTAATGCATGCATTGAATCCCACTGTCCCATTTATTATTTTTGGTCTGTTTCAAAAGTATAATAAATACATATTAAATATTTTTTAGTCTTAATAAATAATAATAATATTTTTTAAATATTAATTAATAATAACAAAAAAGGAAGGGGAATGGACATACCTCAGATTCCAAGCAGCGTCGCTGGACCTCTGTCTGTTGCCCTCCGATTTTCCATAAGGACATGAAGAACGCTTCAAATATGGCTGATTTACACAAAGAGAAATACTGAAAAAGTTAAAAATTTGTGAAACAAATTTTTAAAATTTTGGAAGCACCCATTTCAGATTTCTAAAATGAACAGATTTTTAAATGAAAAAGTACAACAAAAAGGACTAAAACAGATCTAAAAATACCAAAGAAAGGATCGAATTTTTCGAAGGTTTTAAAAAAAAACAGAGTCTGGGTCCGATCTATTTTGATCTAGACTCAAATTGGCTTTATCTCCTAAAACTGGAATAAAAATGAAAGGAAAAGGACGTTTTACCTTCGAAGCTTGGACGGCGTGTGCACCGGAGGACGATGGACGGTGGTGCATGGTGACCACGCACGACGGCCGGCGATGAGTGCTCGGTGGAGTCACGACGGTTGGACTGGCTAGGGTTGATTGGGCATGAAGAGACTATGAGAGAAAAGATAGGTTTTGAATTGGTTTTTTTTTTTTTTGTTTTTGAAATAAAGGGAAAATGAATTTTTGAGAATGGAATTGAGCTTAAGTACCTCAACCAAAATGGCAACGTTTTGGTATGGGCTTTCAGAATGAAAACGGCACCGTTTCACATTAAACCCATGGCCCGAATTCGACCCTACTCGTTGGACCCTAAGATCCGCGTGTTTTCAAAAATTGGTCTATTTATACATTTGATCCTTCCACTTTTTTTAAATTTTCAATTAGGTCCTTTCCATACTTTTAATTAATTTTAAATTTACCCAATAATTTTCATTCATTTTTAATTTGATCCTTCAACTTTCTGGAGGCCTGAGAGGCTGCCACGTATCCTAATCTTGGTTTATTTATGCAAATACTTCGTTTTATTTTTAATTTATTTTAAATTCATCCCTAAATCAAGCTTTGTTTTATTTTAAATTGGCCTAGAAATTTTAAATGATTTTCAAATTAGTCCTTTGACTTCAGAATGCTTGAGAAGCTGCCACGTGTCACCCTTTTTTGGTTTTATTACTCAAAAGGCCTCTAAACTTTTTAGAAATCATATTTTGACCCTCAAACTTTTTAAAAATTACATCTTGACCCTCAAACTTTTCAAAAATTATATTTTGACCCTCGAGTTTTTCAAAAATTACATTTTGACCCTCGAGCTTCCAAAAATTACATTTTAACCCCCGAACTTCCAAAAATTCCATATTTGACCCCAAATTTTCCAAAAATTACCATTTTACCCTCAAACTTACAAAAATTCCATTTTTGACCTCGAACCTCCAAAAGTTCCATTTTTACCCCAAATTTTCCAAAAATTACCATTTTACCCTCATACTTTCAAAAATTTCCATTTTACCCTTAAACTTCCAAAAATTACAGTTTGGACCCCAAACATTCCAAAATTACCATTTTACCCCCGAATATCTAAAAAATCCATTTTTGACCTTGAACTTTCCAAAAATTACCATTTTACCCTCGAATATCCAAAAATTACCATTTTACCCTCGAGCATCCAAAAATTGCATTTTCGACTCCATTTGTTTTGCTTTTCTTTCTCTTTAATATTTATATTTAGATTTTAATTATTATTCTTTCATATTTTGTATACTCTTTTTTTTCTCGATTTTCATGTTTGTAATTACCTGCTTAACTCTCTTCTATTCGTGTTATTTAATTTTCATTATTAATCGTTCATTTATTCACATCACATTTTCGAATTCATTTTCATAAAACCTTTAAAATCGAGGCAATATTCCTTTATTTCGAGTTTTGAAAATTTGTGCCTTAACTTACTAGGCGCGATTTTTCTTCAAGTCGAAATAATCGAATACCCTTAATCGAGGCAATGCTTCTTTATCTCTGGTTTTGAAAATTTGTGCCTTAACTTACTAGGTGCGACTTTTCTTCAAATCGAGATAATCGAATATCCTTTTCCAAAAGTTTAAAAGTTTACAACAAAGGAAAGCTCGTTATTTTTGGATCTCGAAATTTTATGTCCTAACTCACTGGGCGTGACTTTCTTTCTCGATCACCTCAAAATAGCGAGACTTCCAAATGAAAATCGATTGCTTTCTTTAACCTAACTCATACATTTAAGGATCGTATTTTAAAATACTATTCAAGTTTTCAAAATTTTACAAACAAGACCCTAAAATAATAAATGTGGTACCAATTTTTAGGCATACGAGGGTGTTAATCCTTCCTCGTGCGTAACCGACTCCCGAACCTTTTTTTGGGTTTTGAATACCAAAATATTTTTTAAAACGGAATTTAAAATGTTTTGTGGTGATTCAATCACACCATATAAAAAGATTGGTGACGACTCCCATTTTTTTCAATTTTCGATAATTTTAAAATATTGTTCGAGACTTGTTTGTTTTCTCAAAAATAAAATGTTTTGACAAAATTGATACCTTATTAAATTAAATTACTTTAATTTTCAAAAGTAGGGGCTAAAATTTGGTATTTAAATGTGATCCTATGAAACCAAAATTCATTTAATGTAAATTTTTGGGAGTGAATCATATTTTATTTAAAAGAGAAAATATCTTTGACAATCTTCAATTAATATCAAAATATCAAATTTTATTTTTAAAAAATATTCCATTTTTAATAAAGATGAATGAAATGTCACTCAACATGGTTATGTGTTATTTTATTTTAAGGATAAATCTTAAAAATTATATATAAATTTTAATTTAATATGCAATTGTATATATGAATTTTAATTTGGTGTAATTATACACATGAAACTCTAATTGCGGTTCAAATGTATATTTGAAATTTTAATTTTGATTTAATCATATACATTTAAAGAAATAAATAAATCAATTTATTTTTATATTGGATAAATATAATTATTTATGTATGTAATATATAAACATAAAATGATATTATATCAATAATTATATTAATAATTTACAATAATTTGATCAAATCAAAATTTCATATATAAAATTATAAAAAAAATAAAAATTCATATAATAAATTACATATTAAACTATAATTCATGTATAATTTTGAGATTTATCCCTTCATTTTATAAACGTATGTATTCCCAACAAAATTTGAGTCCTCGCACACACAACTAACCAATCCGCATAAGGAAAGAAAACACAAATCATGGTATTAATATTAAAATATATTGGTAAAATAACTTTTTCAGTCCCTTTCAATTTGAAAATTTACTAAATCGGTCCCTTTAAAAAAATAGAGCAATTTAATCCCAGTCAATTTTGAAAATGAATGATTAAGGACAATTAATCACGATGTTAATGTTTTCCATCTACTGTACATTATTTTAATTGGTATAATAACAAATTTAGTCTTCAAAGTTTACACATTCTGTCAATTTGGTCTTAATTTAACAAATTCATCCCATAATATTTGTGTAAATGTGTAAATGCTAAAGCTAAACTTATTGAATTTTTTTGAATTAAGGTCAAAATGACAAAAATATGTAAATATTAAATGTTGAATTTGTTATTATACCAATAAAAATAATGTAAAATTGATAGAAATCATTAACATTATGATTAAATTATCTTTAATTACTTATTTTTAAAATTAATAAAAAATAAATTACTCGAAATTAAAAACAATCAAAAGATTTTTTTAAAATATATTAACCAATCATAAAATGCATGGAAATATAATGACACGTGTTAATACCATAATAAACTTCCGTCCACAATCTTGGCTTTTCCTCAATCAACCATGCAATAATGGTAGTATCGTCCCACCAACCACTTTCTTTTTTTCTTTCGTTTTTAAATATTGTTTTATCCCACGTTTTTTTAATTTTACCTTTTCTTGTTATTGATATACTTATCTTAACTTTATATATTTTAAAGTAATATATTCGTGGTGGGATCTCATATTATGCATGTTAAATTTTAAGTAAATTAAAAATTTCTTGTAATATGTTTAATATAAAAAAAAATTTAAATGTTGAATATATATTATAAATATGATTTAAGGGTGTAAAAAATCTTTGAATTTTTTCAAAAAAAAAGCAATAAATTTCTTTTTTTTTTACAATCAATTGGACACTTCAACTGTCAAAAACTCCACAAAATCGCTCCTTGACCGACATTAACGGTCAAAATGATGTGGTAGATAAATTTGACATTTTTGTTTTGTTTTTGCCAATTAAAACGCCACATCGGATGCCATGTGTACTGTTGATAACATATTAGGAAAAAAATATTTTGATGTCATCAACGATACATATGTGGCGTCCGAGATAGTGCCTTAGTTGGTAAAAATAAAACAAAAAGTTAAACTTAACTACAACATCATCTTGATAGTTAAAAATTAACGGGCAACATCGATCAAAAAATCATTTTATAGTATTTTGATAGTTCAAATATCTAATTAAATGTAAAAAAATAGTGATTTAATTGCTTTTTTTTAAAAAAAATTGAAGACTTTTTGTACCCTTAAACCTATAAATATCTAATCCATAATATATCTTTAATAAGTTTGGACCCTAAATGAAAACATGAATTAACATAAAATTCAAATGTAATTATTTAATGTAGACAAAATTGGGTTACAATAGATTTTCTTTTATAAAATAAGAGTCTTAACTCAATTGTGGTATTATAAGTGGACATGAGTTTGAGTGTGCAGAAGCGTATTATTTTCATAATACTAATTTTAAGTATTATATCAAAAAAATAAAAATTAAGAATCATGATGTTATACTCATATGAAAACAAATATATAATTAATTGTTTAAATCCCATCAACAATATGAAATTAACATTCAATTCAATTTTAATTTTTTAATTTTAAAATAGAATGATTTTTCATTTCTAATACTTTTTGAAAAAAAAAAAGAATTTTATTGAAAGTTTCAACAAAGAATTAAATCAGTGGCCTTTACTATTTCTATAGCCCATTTGGATTTTTAAAATTATTTTATTCATTTGAGATAGACTTTAAAAATAATGAAATTGTTTTTGTTAAAAGAAAAGTAATAATAGAAGATGCCAAGACGATATGGGGGAAAATAAAGCGACAAGATATGCAAGCATGTGTAGGCTATAAAAAAAGAGCAAAGTAGTGAAAGCATTTCATCATTAGATTTGGAAATGGATCTCCTGAATCTAGCCAAACTTCTCATCAATCTTTTGTTTTCATTTCTGATTCTCCTTTTGTCCCTTTTAATTTGGCTTAAACGAGCAAAAAGGAAAACCCTGAATTTGCCTCCATCACCTCCAAAGCTACCACTTATTGGCAACATCCATCAACTTGGCAAACTTCCCCACCGTTCTTTCCGGGACCTCTCTAGGAAATATGGTTCTCTCCTACTTCTACAATTGGGATATAACCCAACTGTAGTGGTTTCATCAGCCGACATGGTTAAAGAAATTCTGGAGAATTATGACATTGTTTTCTCCAACAGACCAAGGACCACAGCTGTAGATATCTTGTTCTACGGATGCAAAGATTTGGTTTTTACACCCTACGGTGAGTACTGGAGACAAGTTAAGAAGATCGGTGTTGTTGAGCTTTTCAGCCCCCGAAGAGTGCACTCCTTTCAGTTTGTCAGAGATGAAGAAGTTGAACTTCTTATCAACAAAATCCGCAGTGCTTGTTTGAAAGGAGAGTCTATAAATCTGACGGACATGCTTTTGTTCGTTTCAAGCAACATAGCTTCTAGATGTATTCTTAGTCACAAAAATGAAGAAGAAGGTGGGTGCAGCAAGTTTGGCGAGTTAGCAAAAAGGTTGTTGATTCTCTTCACTAGTTCCTGTATTGGCGATATGTTTCCTTACTTGAGGTGGGTTGATGTGCTTACTGGATATATTCCAAGTATGAAAGCAGTCTCTGCGGAATTGGATGCATTCCTTGATCAAGTAATTGAGGAGCATAAAGCTTTTGAAAGTGATTACCAAGTTTCCAATAAAAAGGACTTTGTATCCATAATTATGCAACTCCAAAAGGATGGCATGTATGAGATGGACCTCACTCAAGACAACATCAAAGCTATCTTACTGGTTACTATTCAACATTGTTTTCGTTCTTTTTCTTTTTGTCCTTTTCTGTTCATTGGTTTGATCTGAAGTGTTTACTTTTGATAATCTCAGGACATGTTTGTAGGAGGAACTGATACCTCTACAACCACAAAAGAGTGGATGATGGCTGAGCTTTTAAAGCACCCAAATGCAATGAAAAAGGTCCAAGAAGAGGTGAGAAATGTGGTGGGAAACAAGTTAAGGGTGGATGCGGAAGATGTTAGTAAAATGAAATACTTAAAGTGTGTACTCAAAGAAACTTTAAGACTACATCCGGCTGGTCCTCTTATGATCCCTCGACAAACATCTGCAAGTGTTAAATTGGGAGGTTATGACATTCCTTCCAATACCACAGTCCTTGTCAATGTATGGGCCATTCAGAGAGATCCCAAATGGTGGGAAAACCCAGAAGAGTTCATCCCAGAGAGGTTCGAGAACAGCTCCATTGATTTCAAAGGTCAAGATTTCCAGCTCATCCCATTTGGTTTCGGAAGAAGGAGATGTCCTGGGATACCATTTGGAGTTGCTGCTGTTGAGTATGTGATGGCCAACCTTCTCTATTGGTTTGATTGGAAGTTACCTGCTGGTGAAATTGCTGAGAACTTGGACATGACTGAACTCTTCGGCCTCACAGTCACCAAGAAAACCCCTCTTCATGTTCTACCTCTGTCTCATTTCTCTTTTTAGATATATATATATATATGTGTGTGTGTGCGCGCTATGTTTTTAGGCTTTTATCTCTTTATTTTCTTTGGAGAAGACAGTATTACTATCGTTGGTTCTAATTGTTGTACTGATATTGCTAAAGAAATTCATATCGTGCAAGTAATCAATACAATAATACAAGTAAAATTATACAAATTTATAGAATAAGACAAGCTAAACCGCACAAGAAGTGCTTATGGAAGTAGGTGTAACACCTCTAATCAATCTCCGTCGTCGAATTAAAGTTATCAAGTATTATTGAGCATTACAAACATTTCACATCAAAATACAATAACAATTCATCTCGATCATACATATAAGTATTTTATAGCAAACACATATATTTAGACCTTAAATCGGGATTTCAAGACCTTTAAAACAACTTAAAATCATTTCCGGACTAATTTGAAACAATTCAAAAAGTTTAAGAAAAAGTTAAAAAATTTGGGAAACAAGGGCATACGGCCGTGTCTCAACCCGTGTGTCCGCTCGTGTGGGACTTGAAATAGTGTCACACGATTGGGTCGCAAGCTGTGTGTCAAGCCATGCATGGTTTCGAACTTGGATCACACGATCGTGTCGTAAGGCTTGTGCCATACTGTGTGCCAGACCGTGTGCAGCACAAATTGCCTTAAAATAAGACATTTCCAACATCACTTCTTACCCCTCAAACAACACCATCTATAACTCTTTTCACAAGCTTAAATCAAATTCCAAAATCTACCTAAACCATGTCAAAATAACTATTCCAAAACATGTTATCATACCATATGCTATCTAGAATCAATAGAGTATGTTCCTTCACCGATATTTGCACTTATTATTTATATTCTATCATTTAACATCATTAACCACAACAAACTTAACACAACTCAAACCAAGCAAAATTCACTTGAAAAACACTTTTAACTCTATCACATGACATTTATAATCATTAACCAAAATAACCATAAATATCAATTTGTCGAGTAGATAGTGTGGCGATACTCCGACGAGATTCCAACCGATTAAGCTTTCCGATAATCTACAAAACAAAGGAAACGACTATGTAAATATTTAATTATTAGTAAGTTCGTATAAAAGAAACTAAAACTTACGGAACATATTAAATTAAACAATCAAACCTACTCTCATCATGTCATATGTCAAACTTCCTTTCCTATAGACATCACCTCATAAGATTTGTAAATATAACATTACCAATAAATCCAAGTAACTCATGGCATATACATGGTAAGCATTTAGACTTTATCCATCATTCATCACCCATGCATATGTCCATTACACATTCTTCTCATTGAATTCATATGGTTAATAGATAGTAAGTAAACATAACATCTATAAAATATAACATATATTAAGCAATGCATTCCAAGCATATTTCAACCATATCATATGATAATTTCTCATCCTTTTTATTTCGTATATGCATATTAAGTTTTTACACATGCTTTTCCATTAACATTTACTTACCCGTTGAACTATATAAAATTACATCAGATACTCGGAAATACACACACAAAGTGTGTCTTTCCATGTAACTGTAACCTTTTCAATAATTGCTCACACGAGCTGTAAAATGGGCCTGCTCACACGAGCTGTGGGTTGGCATGTTAGCTACATGATGCTGCTCACACGAGCTATGGAGAATCCACAACAAATGCAGGACCTCAGCCATCAGTAGGACATCCAGTACCAACACCCAAACCGTATAATCCCTAATGACATGTCATTATATCCTAAGCATTTTCTAAGCTTATAGGGTCTCTTTCCATATCCTTATTCGTGACCTTCATTTTCGCATTAGCGTCTCAATAATTTTCCATGAAATTCTCATTTTCATACTTAACTTTAATCTCCTTTTTGATATAATATCATATAATACCATTCATTAAATTTACATGTTCAAAAATTCATCATTAATTCACTTTAATTATTAAATACAATTAACCATATAATACATAATAATCCATCCACTTACATTAATTATTCAATAGCGATTAACAATTTTACAATAAATAAATGATTCAATCTACAAACTTACCTTGAATTCAGAACAATTTCTCACACGATTTTACCACTATTTCGTTACTTTGATTTTTCAACAATTTGTGTCTGTTCAAGTTGTTTCTTGATCTAGATAAATATTTTTATTCAATTAACCCCATTGCAACATCTAAAATAATCTATTTAACTTATAACTTTTAATAATGAAAATTTATGAATTTACCCTCAAATATTATTTTTTATACAATTTAGTCATTAGATCTTAAACTTGTAAATTCACTAAATTTAATCACTACACATGCTGGCCGAATACTCTAAGGACCTATTATAGCCCTTTTTTTCATGTTTTTACAAAAAAATTCATGAAATTTTTGTATTTAAACAATTTAATTACTAAACATTAAAATTATTAAAATTCATTTAATAAAAAGGTTAAATTAAACCATCGCCAACATGAATACATCAACTAAGAACAAAAACATGCTTTACTTATTCATGGCAAATCCCTAAACTTTTAATATTTTTACGAATCAACCCCGAATTAACTAAATTAAAGTTAAACAGTTACAAAAACATAAAAATCATTAAAACAAACCTCAAAATCCCACGCATGCATGACGAGGAGCTTGGCCGAACACCATGGTTTCAAAATGGTGTATTTTCGGCTTGGAGAAGATGAACATAAAGACAAAAATATGTTTTTGTTTTTTTTTATTACCTTTTACCTAATACTTACTTTATTATACTTTAACATAACTTTTACTTTTAATTCATTTAATGAAAGCACATATTTTAGTCAATAACAAGCACCAACCCATAAACCCTTGTATATTTGTTACATAAACCCTTGTATTTTTCTTAAATTAATCAATCATCTAATAGAAGCTAACTTTGCAGCTTTTACAATTTAGTCTTTTTCAATTAATTAACTATTCATAAGTTAAATTTTTTTAACCAAGCTTTAATACACCTATATAATTATTCCGTAAATATTTAATAAAAATATTTACGAACTTGGTTTATAGAAATGAGATCCCGATATCTCAATTTCTAAAATCACTTGACTTTGAGGGTTTACCACACATATCAAATTACTCAATCAGATAGCATAAATTGTCAATTCAAAATTTATTATAATACTATATTTGACTCGTAAATATTAAGTAATAATATTTATGAACTCATTCGTCAGATTTATGGTCCCGAAACTACTAAAAATCAGGCTGTTACAGTAACCATTTCTTCAACCACTATGAGACAAAAAATAAAATAGGGAACAACATATTTTGTTTTCGCGATTTGATTTCTTTATGTCTGTTGAGCTTAGCTCACTGAAAAATATTGATTATCTTCAACATTTACAACAAGGGAACTTAAATCTATTACATCCATGACAATTTTCTCACTTTTGTATCTAAGAAGACGGATACTCTCACCATTAAAGTCACCCTTGTTAAAATTAGCATGTAAAACCGCAACATAAATGTTTTACAATCAAATGCGCTCTCACAAATAATGTTTCTCATTTGAACAAATTAAGTGATCTCAAAATTAGTACAATAACCTATACAAATCTCTCAATTATATAGATATTTCAAAACTTATTAAAATAATGAAAAATCTATATCAATCTCTATTAAATAGCAACTAAACTAGGGTAATATAATAAAATTATAATAAATAAGGTAAACAAAGACTGTTCGCAGCTAATATAAACCTTTAGCCTACCTCAACTACATACGAAAAACATGGTTCAAAGTGAAACAAACTCACCTATCACGGCATTCAAAACACCAACAAACTCCCCTATCATGGCATTCGAAACACCATCAAATACAAGCCAAATCCACATATATATAGCTTCAAATAGTAAATTTTCAAAATCAACCTAATATATATATCATGAATTCATTTCCTATCCTAATTCATCAGTTTGCTCACATTCACCATCCAGTTTGCATCATATATCAGGTTATTTTACCCATTTAACCCAAAAAGAATTGCAAAAATATCCAAGTTCAAAAATATTCATCAAAATGACCTGAAATGAACAGTACATTTGGGTTTGATCATCTAATGGCTGGCACCCCTTAAAATTTGAACCAATTATTGCCTGATGACTGTGTCAGGCTTTAAATTTTTTATTTTTTTATTTTGGCCGTCTAATGGTCGGCATTAAGGTATTTTTTTTTATCCTGTATCATATTAGTATACGATTATACCAGTATACGAAAAAAAAAGGTTTTGGTCATCTAATAGTCGACACCAAATATTTAGAATTAAAAAATAATTAAAAGATTAAATTCACAGAAATTAAATATCACTTTTGACATATTCACAATTTAATCCCTAAATGCAAAAATTAACAAAATTTACTTTATCAAATAGTACTTAAATATTTCAGAGCTTCCAAATCTACCAATTTATATAAAAAAATTCTAAGATTCATCACTCGTAAGTTTTAAAATCTTTAACAGTTTTAAAATCAGAAATACGATTTAGTTAAACCTAAATACAACGATCTCAAAAACATAAAAATTACAAGAAACAA
Source organism: Gossypioides kirkii (assembly GCA_005610355.1). Classification (NCBI taxonomy): domain Eukaryota; kingdom Viridiplantae; phylum Streptophyta; class Magnoliopsida; order Malvales; family Malvaceae; genus Gossypioides; species Gossypioides kirkii. The sequence continues at coordinate 5,598,814 of CP032252.1, read as the reverse complement.
TTAAAATCGGATAACCAATTTGAAGTAAAAGCTTGGCGGAAAGCTTGGTTTTCTCTCCAATGGAGAAACGGGGGAGAAAGGGAGAAAGATGATAATGGTCTTTTACCCTATTGTTTTTATTTACTTATATTTTAACTTACTTATCAACTTAATATTAACATATTTTTTTTACTTAATTTTTCTATTTACTAAGCCATTACCGTCCACTAGCATTGAAAGATGGCTAATTCTCATATCAAACCTTAAACAATTATTAATTAAGTATTTTAGCAATTAAAATTCAATAACGATTAATTTTTACAGTTTTTACGAGTTAGTCCTTATAACTCAATTAACTATCTAATCACAAAAATTTTCAAACCAAAATATGGAAGCAAGATCTCGATACTCATTTTCTAAAACTATTGATTTTAGGGTCAAACCACTTATACTAACTATTTATCCAATTAATCCAAAATTATCATATCAAAATTCATTATACCATTATACTTGACTCAAAAGTATTAAATAGTGATATTTACAAACTCACTCGTCGGATTTGTGATCTCGAAACTACTGAGAAACAGACTATATAAATGTATCATCATTGTACACAATTCATGATTCATTCAACAACTTTTCTCTTTTGAATTAATAAATTTTTTTTTAGTTTTTTTTTTTAAAAAATTCTCTTGAGTTTTCTTTCAATAGAATTTTAACAATCTTTTCAGATTGATGTTCTTCAAATTATTATTTAATTAATTATAATAAAATAATTAATGTTTAAAGATGAAATTAAATTAATCAATCATTAATTACTCATTTTTAAAATTCACAGTGTTTAAATTACTTTAGTTTTGGAAAAAAAAATACACATGCTTAACATGAGGGGAAAATAGAGTAAAATAACCCTGACATTATGAACATTAGAATCCTATAATATCAACACAACCAATCATAATATTCATGGAAGTATAATAACACGTATTAATACCATAATAAACTGTTGTCTTTTGCCATCTTTACTTCCACCAAATCTTGGTTTTTCCTCAACTAACCATGCACAATTGCAATGGTAGTATTGTCCCACCAATCACTTTCTTTTTATCCTTTCATTTTTAAATATTGTTTTAACTCACGTTTTCTTAATTTTAAAAATAGAATTACTTTTCCTTTCTAATATTTTCTGAAAAAAATAGAATTCTTTCTTGAAAATTTCAACAATGAATTAAAACAGTGGGGCTTTACTATTTCTATACCCCATTTGAATTGTAAATGTTATTATTCTTTCAATAAAACATGATATGGCAGCATGATAAACAAATATTTGGATTTTTTAAAAATTATTTTATTCATTTGAAATCGACTTTAAAAATAATGAAATTGTTTTTGTTAAAAAAAAGTGAAGAATAGAAGATATCAAGACGATGGGGGAAAATAAAGCTACAAGAGATGCAAACCTGTGTAGGCTATAAAAAAGAGCAAAGTAGTGAAAGCATTTCATCATTAGATTTGGAAATGGAGCTCCTGAACGTAGCCAAGCTTTCCATCAATCTTTTGTTTCCATCTCTGATTCTCCTTTTCTCCCTGTTAATTTGGCTTAAACTAGCAAAAAGGAAAACCCTGAATTTGCCGCCATCACCTCCAACGCTGCCACTTATTGGCAACATCCATCAGCTTGGCAAACTTCCCCACCGTTCTCTTCGGGACCTCTCTAGGAAATATGGTTCTCTCCTACTTCTACGATTTGGGTATAACCCAACTGTAGTGGTTTCATCAGCCGACATGGTTAGAGAAATTGTGAAGAACCATGACATTGTTTTCTCCAACAGACCAAGGACCACAGCTATAGATATCTTGTTCTACGGAGGCAGGGATATGGCTTTTTCACCCTACGGTGAGTACTGGAGACAAGTTAAGAAGATCGGTGTTGTTGAGCTTTTTAGCCACCAAAGATTGCACTCATTTCAGTTTGTCAGAGATGAAGAAGTTGAACTTCTTATCAACAAAATCCGCAGTGCTTGTCTGAAAGGAGAGTCTATAAATATGACAGACATGCTTATGCTCGTTTCGAGTAACATAGTTTCTCGATGTATTCTTGGTCACAAAAATGAAGAAGAAGATGGGTGCAGCAAGTTTGGGGAGTTCGCAAAAAGGTTGTCGATTCTCTTCACTAGTTCCTGTATTGGCAATATGTTTCCTTACTTGAGGTGGGTTGATGTGCTTACTGGATATATTCCAAGTATGAAAGCAGTCTCTGCGGAATTGGATGCATTCCTTGATCAAGTAATTGAGGAGCATAAAGCTTTTGAAAGTGATTACCAAGTTTCCAATAAAAAGGACTTTGTATCCATAATTATGCAACTCCAAAAGGATGGCATGTATGAGATGGACCTCACTCAAGACAACATCAAAGCTATCTTACTGGTTACTATTCAACATTGTTTTCATTCTTTTTCTTTTTGTCTTTTTCTGTGCCTTGGCTTGTTCTGAAGTGTTTACTTTTGATAATCTCAGGACATGTTTGTAGGAGGAACTGATACCTCTACAGCCACAAAAGAGTGGATGATGGTTGAGCTTTTAAAGCATCCAAATGCAATGAAAAAGGTCCAAGAAGAGGTGAGAAATGTGGTGGGAAACAAGTTAAGGGTGGATGCGGAGGATGTTAGTAAAATGAATTACTTAAAGTGTGTACTCAAAGAAACTTTTAGACTACATCCGGCTGGTACTCTTCTGCTCCCTCGACAAACATCTGCAAGTGTTAAATTGGGAGGTTATGACATTCCTTCCAATACCACAGTCCTGATCAATGCATGGGCCATTCAGAGAGATCCCAAATGGTGGGAAAACCCAGAAGAGTTCATCCCAGAGAGGTTCGAGAACAGCTCCATTGATTTCAAAGGTCAAGATTTCCAGCTCATCCCATTTGGTTTCGGAAGAAGGAGATGTCCTGGGATACCATTTGGAGTTGCTGCTATTGAGTATGTGATGGCCAACCTTCTCTATTGGTTTGATTGGAAGTTACCTGCTGGTGAAATTGCTGAGAACTTGGACATGACTGAACTCTTCGGCCTCACAGTCACCAAGAAAACCCCTCTTCATGTTCTACCTCTATCTCATTTCTCCCTTTAGATATATATATATATATGTGTGTGTGTGTGTGTGCTATGATTTTAGTCTTTTATCACTTTCTTTTCTTTGGAGAAGATAATATTGCTATCGTTGGTTCTTGTTGTACTGATTTTGCTCAAGAAATTCATATCGTGCAAGTAATCAATACAATAATGCAAGTAAAATTATAAAAATTTTGTACCATGTGAAATGAAAGATAAAACTTTTGTGTTGACCTTAAGGGAGTTGCAAACACAAGCTAAACCACTTAAGAAGTGCTTGCGGAAGTAGGCACTTCTTCAACCACCGTGAAACAAAGAATAAAATAGGGAACAATAGATTTTCTTTTTGCGGTTGGATTTCTCTTCGATTATAGAGCTTGGCTTAGAGAGAAATATTTACTATCTTCGACACTTACAACAAGTGAACTTAAATATATCACATCGGAAACGATTTTCTCACTTTTCTATCCTAAAAGATTCGTACTCTCAACATTAAATTCACCCTTGTAAACTTAGCATGTAAAACCATAACACAGGTTTTACGATCGAATGCACTCTCACAAATAATGTTCCTCATTTGAACAAATAAAGTGCTCTCAAAATTAGTACAATAACCTATACAAATCTCTCAATTATACAGATATTTCAAGACTTGTTAACATAATAATGATCTATATCAATCCCTATCAAGAGTCACTAAGCTAGCTGAATATAATAGAATAATAATAATAAATATGGTAAACAAGGACTCTTGACAACTAAGATATCAAGATTTCAATCCAATCCAATATCCTCAATTTAAGGGACTAGATAGACTCAATTTGATGTGGTTCGACACTCCTAAAGTGTTTTCTCAAGTGATATTATTTTCATAATATCAATATAGCCCAAAAACACTTCATTGTGTTGCAATTTTTCAAGGAGTAAACATTCCTTTAAGCACTTTCTTAGTTTTTCCATATTTTTCAACATTTTAAATAGTGCCAATCTCCACCATTGCCGCTTTTCCTCTCACTCCTCACCATTCCAACTCCCACCACCGCTCCCTTCTCTATCACTCCTCATGGTCGATCTCATCACAAATGTCTCAAAACCTTCTCCATACTCCTCCTCCTCCTCCTCTTTCTCATCATCATCATCATCAATGTCCGAAGTTTTTAGGAAGACTTTTGAGGAGAGGACGGAGCGAGGAGTCATCTTCATCTTCTTCGTCACTGTCCTTGTAAATCATTATGGCGTAAAGGTCCGATGTTTTCAACAATTATGCCTATTTACAAAAAACAATTTCATTAAACACCCAAAATTATATGCAACCAAAAAATAAAGAAAAAGAAAAAAGAGGGCTCACTGTTGTAACCCATTTTCGAGTATAGCTTGCTCTTGTACGGTCCAATCCATGGAAATACCAAAGTTAAATCAAACTCAGCCGACATAAATCCACTAATCAACCTCCCTTAGCTCTTCCAAAACGTAATTGAAACCTCTAACACGGAGAAAACAACACTCAACAAAACCTCCTTTCTACCATTTTGCCTTCTCAATAGAACCCAAAATCAAAACAAAAGAAAATCAACTTAGATACGATTAGATCTAGCAGCAAAAAAAAAAGAGTGAAAAGAAGATTAGAAATCTATGGCATTGATTTTTCTCTCTGAAACACTATAATAAACAAGCCTATGTGAAAATCTGATCGGTTGATGGTTGGACACAACGGCGACAGTAGTTAGGGGGAAGAGAGAAAGAGGAGAAGAACAAAAAAGATGGAAAGAAAACAAAAAAATTGTTAAATAAGTTTATTTTTATAGATGATCTCATTTATGACCTCGTACTCATAATGACACGTCACATAGGCTACTTCGTTGACTTGCAGTTTGATTGACGGTCAACTCACGTTTATAGTTAAAATTGAGTTAATTTCTAAAAAAATCATAACATTGAAGATGCCAATAAAAAAAAAGTTAAGGGCTCAAACCCAAAATTCATAAACGTTGAGAGTATTTTTTATAATTATGTAAAAAAAAACACTAAAACTAATAATTAAACATTAAGAAAAACTGAAAAAAAAATATAAGCAAAAAAAATTGACAATTAAAAAATCATAACATTGATTGCATTATCAAACTTTATTTTCGTTTGATTGAATTTTGTCATTAAAATTAGATTTTTTTTATTGAACTTTAGTATTAAATTTTAATTTAAAGTAATTTGAAGAAAAATTTAGTAAAATGTTTAATATTTTAATTTAATAATTAATAATAATAAATTAAAATAATATCAGAAATTAATAAAAATAGTTATTTATAAAAAAAATAGAGTAAATTTATCCTTTTTCATTTTCAAGTCTTTCTTTTATTAAATAAAGATGTATGTTAATTTATTAATTTTTAATATTTTATAAATTTGTTTTTTTTACAAATTTATAATTTATTTTTTGTTTTTTAACACATTTATTTATGTTATATTTTAATTACTTTTCTATGTTATGTTTGTGTTATCTATCAATTTCTTGAATGGTTCACATATATAATTTGTTACCGTAATTCAATTTGAAAAATAAATTTACCACAATTATTTGATTTAAATTGAATTAATTATTTTTTATAATAATTTAATTTAAAGAAAAAAATTATTACTTAATTTTTTTATTTTATTAAATTTTAATATATGATTATAGATTGTGTATTTAAAAGCATTGGTTTGTATATTAACTCACTGGTCGAGTTAAAATCCATGTCCAAATAGTTGAAAAATTAAAATTATTTGAATAATATTTCACTTCAATTTTAGATGATGTATATAAAAGTTGGTTTGTATATTAAAATTCAAAGAGGGATCTCTACCTAGTTTTGTTGAAATTTTTTATTTTAAAATCATATGTTTAAGCTAGTTTCTATTAGGAGTGAATGTTCGATCGAATCGAATCGAATGAAAAAATTTTGAGTTAATCGAATTGACGAATCACATTTTATCATCCTAACTCGATTTAAAATTTCTCGAATCGTGTCGAGTGTGATGGAATTCGAATCGAATATATTTGTTTGAGTAAAATTAAAAAAAAAATTGGGTTCTTGTAACCACTGCCACCTATCATAATTAAATTTATCCACCGTAATCAAATTTGTTATTAACTTTCATATACAATTAACTTCTTTACTTGCTTCAATTATTTCTAATTCTTGTCACTGTGTATTTTGAAATTAAAAATATATTAAATGTAAAATTGTGATTTTTTAATAAAATATATTTTAAAGATATAATGTAAAATTGATATCAACATAAAATTTTAACACAAATATTTCATTAATAATTTAATTTTAATATAAATATTCAATATGATTTGAATATGTCAGGCCATTGGTTATATGGTTTGATTAAATAAATCATTAAAGATTAAAAAAATCGATTCAATCGGTCTATACCGATTCGTATGTCAATTAGTTTAATGTCTCTTTCTGAGCTGGTACCTCAACCAATCTGATCCGATTCAAACAACAATGACTTTAAAAAGCACTTTTGAGAAGCAATGCTAAAAAAAGCTTAAGTATGTACACTTCGTACATTTGAAATTTAGTCTTAATTTTATTTTTAAGAATTTAATCCATTAGCTTTTTTTTAATTTAAATTATATATAAGCACATAACATTTTAATTAAAAAATTAACTATATTAATTATTTGAATTAATTAATAATATTATAAAAAATATAAAAATAAATTATGTTAGAAATTAAAATATAAGAATTAAATCTCAAAATACACTTATTAAAGAGATAAAAGTTGAAAATTATTTAAAAAAAAGTTGAATATTATGATTGTAATATAGTACTGAATTTGTTTTACACGTTTAAATGTTAGACAGTTTGTCTTAAATGTTGTTTCAAATTTTAATACAGTACTAAATTAGTCTTATATGTTTAAATATTAGGCACTTGTTCTTAAACATTGTTTTAAATATTAGGTCGAAAAAAATAGTAAAATTCGATTCAATTCGAAAAAATTAAAAAAATTTAAATTTTGAATTAATCAAATTGAGTTATTCGAATAATTAGAGTTTATTTAAATTATTCGAATAATTCAAGTCAACTCAAATAACTCAATTCAAGTTTCGAGTTTGAGTCGAGTTAAATTTCACAATTTGAATAACTTGAATAATTCGAATAGAAGATTGGTATAAATATGCTTTTGATCCCTGTCAACTTTGAAAATAAGCAAATTGGTCTCTTTATGAACAAAACTTACAAAAAAAAATCAAAATAATTTTTAAAATTTAAAATATTTACAAAAATTTCAAAATTTATATTTTTTAATATATATATATATAAAGTTAAATTTTAAAAATTTTCCAAAATAATTATTTTGAGACCTAATTAATAACTCAAATTTATCATGTATCTTTTTTTTTAGATTTTGCTTTGAAAATTTTTTTCAAATATTTATGATTTCAAATTTATGTGCTATAATATGAAATTAGTTATACTGTAACAATATTTTTATTTGACATGTTTTTTTTTTAATTTAACTCGAATAATTTCACTCGATTCGACTAGATTCGAATTTTATTTCACTCGACACGATTCAAAAAAATTCAAATTAAATTAAGATGACAAAATAAAATACGTGAACTAAATTAACTCGAAATTTTTACACTCAATTCAATCAAATATTGACCTCTAATTGGGAGAACATGGGAGAACAGTATTATTAAATGTTGTTTTGAAAGTTAGGCAGGAATTATTTGTAAAACTAAATTATCTGCAGTAGGAAAGTGATTAGTACTTTGTTGCGATTTCTTATCTATATTTCAATATGTAATCTTATCCGTTAGCTTGATTGGCTGAGCGTCTGAATTTTCAATAATATGCATGAAAAATAAACATTTGGAGTTATGTTAATGAAAAAAATCAATCATAGAAGGGGGGAAATAAACTTCTAAGAGATGCAGACATGTATAGGGTATAAAAAAGCTTAGTAGTGAAAGAAGTTCATCATTAGATGTTGAAAATGGAGCTGCTGAACGTAGCTGAACTTTCCAGCAATCCATGGTTTCTATCTCTGATTCTCCTTTTCTCCCTTTAGTTTGGCTTCAACTAGCGAAAAGGAAAACCCTGAATTTGCCTCCATCACCCCCAAAGCTACCAATTATTGGCAACATCCATCAACTTGGCAAACTTCCTCACCGTTCTCTCCGAGACCTCTCTAACAAATACGGTTCTCTCTTGCTTCTGCAACTGGGGTATAATCCAACCTTATTGGTTTCATCAGCTGACATGGTTAGAGAAATTGTGAAGAACCATGACATCGTTTTCTCCGACAGAACAAGGACCACTGCAGCAAATATCTTGTTCTACAAATGCAAGGATATGGCTTTAGCACCCTGCGGTGAGTATTGGAGACAAGTTAAGAAGATGAGTATTGTTGAGCTTTTCAGCCACCAAAGTGTGCAATCATTTCAGTTTATCAGAGACGAAGAAGTTGAACTTCTTATCAACAAAATCCGCACTGCTTGTTTGAAAGGAGAGTCTATTTATCTAAAAGACATGCTTTTGTCCGTTTCGAGTAACATAGTTTCTCGATGTGTTCTTAGTCACAAAAGTGAAGATGAAGAAGATGGGCGCAGCAAGTTTGGGGAGTTGGGTAAAAGGCTATTGATTCTCTTCACCAGTTTATGTGTAGGCGATGTGTTTCCTTGCTTGAGGTGGGTTGATGTGCTTACTGGACTTATTCCAAGTATGAGAGCACTATCTGCGGAATTGGATGCATTCCTTGATCAAGTCATTCAGGTGCATAAAGCTCTTGAAAGCCACGAAGAAGGTACCAAGAAAAAGGACTTCCTTTCTATCATCATGCAATTCCAAAAGAATGGCACGTTTGAGATGGACCTCGCACAAGAAAACATCAAAGCAATCTTACTGGTTATTCCATGTTGTTAATTCCTTTCTTTTGCTTTTTTCCCCCTTTTTGGTGCCTTGGCCTGAAGTTTTCACTTTTGATAATCTCAGGACATGTTTTTAGGAGGAACTAATACCTCTACAACCACAAAAGAGGATGATGGCTGAGCTTTTAAAGCATCCAAATGCAATGAAAAAGGTTCAAGAAGAGGTGAGAAATGTGGTGGGAAACAAGTTAAGGGTGGATGCGGAAGATGTTAGTAAAATGGAATACTTAAAGTGTGTACTCAAAGACACTTTAAGGCTACACCCGGCTGGTCCTCTTCTGCTCCCTCGACAAACATCTGCAAGTGTGAGGTTATGACATTCCTTCCAATACCACAGTCCTGATCAATGCATGGGCCATTCAGAGAGATCCCAAATGGTGGGAAAACGCAGAAGAGTTCATCCCAGAGAGGTTCGAGAACAGCTCCATTGATGTCAAAGGTCAAGATTTCCAGTTCATCCCATTTGGTTTCGGAAGAAGAAGATGTCCTGGGATACCACTTGGAGTTGCTGCTATTGAGTTAGTGCTGGCCAACCTTCTCTATTGGTTTGATTGGAAGTTGCCTGCTGGTGAAACTGCTGAGAACATGGACATGGCTGAACTCAATGGCCTCACAGTCACCAAGAAAACTCCTCTTCATGTTTTACCTATATCTCATTTCTCCCTTTAGATATTATAGTTGCTGCATTAATGCTCAAGAAATCTAGATCGTGCAAGTAATCAATATATGTCCCTGGAATCCTTTGGTTATTGAAGCATGATTTGGTTTTAGAGAATATTTATGTTGACTGCGTGGTGAAGAATCAACCTCTTATCAATATGGTGCTGGGATATTTGGGTGTGATAAACTTTGCAGGGTTTAGGTTTAGCTTATGTTTTATCTCTTATTATCATCTTGTTGGTGTTCATGTGCTTGATATCTAGATACGGATGTTGAAATTTTAGTTAAAACCGAATTGATCTAATTCGATAAGTCAATTAATCAATCTAATTTTGTCGGAGGTCGGTTAATGATTTTTTGAAGTTCGGTTATAGATTAATTCGGTTCGAAATTCAGGTAAGTAATAAATTTCATAATTAACAATACAAATTATATGTAGTTTTAATTTGGATAATTCGGTCAAATGAACATTATCAATTTTTTTTATATATGTTTTATACTTATTTCAACCAAAAAAACAAACAAAAATATATAGATTTTTATTAACTCAGTTAATCGACCGAATTAATCAAAATACTCTGATTCGTTTAAATTTTTTTGAAAAATATTCAGTTCAGTTAACTGTTAAAAAATTAAAAATCTCGATTAATTCGATTAATACAAATTCTATTCTATTAATTTGAACATCCTAATTGTAATATAAACTGATGTTTGTTTAATTGCAGTAGGCTTAGACTAGCTAGGAGTTTCAATGCAACTATAAAGGGTGCATTTTGAAATATGCTTTCATCTTTTTTTCCCAGTCAAAAACAGACATTTCATTCAAAACGGTGATATAAGTCTCCATACACAGCACAAAACAGAACAGAAACTAGAAAATTTAATAAGGCGGGGCTGATAAACCATCCTTATCAAGAATATGAACCAAAGAAGATGATGACTGGTATAATCAATCAATAAAACACATCTCCTTCCGATAATAGAAAGTCACCCAATCAACAGCTAGATTAGCAGAACACCTAACAAGTTTAAATTGCACATGAAGAATCTTAACTAAAATAGAATCCAATTTTTGCTCGATAAACTTGAGTTTACAATGGCAACATTTATCCCGTTTCAATATCTTGTCATACATAATCATTGAATCCGTAGCCAAAACAATTATTTGATAGCCATGCCTCAGAGCAAGATCAGCCCCCAAATGGATTGCAAAGGCTTTCTCTATTTCAGAAGAATCAGCGACAATTTTTGCACCTTCACCATTAACAAGAGAACATGTAATATGCTTTCATTTTTAGGTAAATGTATAAATTTGCTATTTGGTGTTTTTGTTTCGTTTCATATATCATTTGTTGTTTAAATTTAATATTATTTTCTAATGATATATTTGTGTTTTTTTAATATAGTATTTTGATAAAAATTAAATATTTTAGTATTTAAAAGTAATGATGTTAATTTTTTTAGTGTTTATTAATTCGGGTTTGAGGATTGATTTGATAAATATTAATTGCTAATATTATTATATTTGATTCGTGATTTTTAAATAGAATAAAATTAGTGTTAATTGTGAATTTATTTATTTTCTACTTAATTTGTCAAATATAATCCGATGAATATGATTTAATTCGGGTTTTAAAATTTATTTGATTAATTGTAGATGTTTTTTTTGATGAAAACAGAATAAATAAGCTTTTTTTAACATGGTATTCACTATTCATGGGCTTTTAAATTGTGAAATAATTTTTTGGGTTTTTCATTAAGTTTTTCGGATTGTTACTTTGTCGTCATAGAAAACTGTTTAATAAATTATATCGTTAATTATTTAATTTAGGTTGACACATGTTCACTATTTTCGGAGTAGACAAATAGAGTTATTAATATTAGTGGAAAAGATAATTGGGTATTATAGGAAATTAGAAAGACTTAAATTTGAAAAATTAATTTAAGGAATTGACTAAATTGTAAAAATATAAAATGTGTTGGGTTATAGTATAACAATTAAAAATATGAAAAGACTAGATTATATGAATAGGAAAAAGAGGAAGGACTAGAAGAGAAATTTAAGCATGAAAGTGCATGGAGATGTGGTTGAGATTGAAAATGAATTGGCACGATTTGATTTTAATGACGATGATGTAATTTGTTTAATAAAATATTATTAAAAAAGGATAGGATGATAGATATTTTGATAAAAATGTAGAAAAAGAAAGAAGAAAAAAAAAAGTTATTATCATCCTTCGAAGCTTCTTCTCCACCTTTTTTTCTCCTTTTTGACAAAGTTTTATTTTTTATTTCATTTAAGTTGTTTTCCATTTTTAACCTATCCCAAATTTTAGAGTCCTTTTGGATAGATATTTATTTTCAGTACGATATTTTTAGTTTTTTTCATGTTACAGTATTATTATAATATCTAATTTTATTGTTACTGCTATTTTTACAATAACTACAGGTAAACACACCATCCATTCAAACATAAAAACTTCATGGCATGTTAGTTCTTGAGTCATAGATTTTAGTAACCGTTGTTTTTACCATAGATTCAATAAAGCAATAGATTTTAGTAACTATTATTTTTATGCTAATTACAAGTAAACACAAAAAATAAAATAAATGTGGTAATAATTTTTAGGGTTTAAATGTGTTAATATTATGTTTTAGTCTAGATATGTAAATGAGGGGTTATTTTCAAGTCCCTAAGATAATTTCAAACATAAAAAAATATTGAAAAATTGACGCGTGGCACCTTAAAAATGAGCTAGATGTCTTAACATGTTAAAAATTAACATTGTTAGTAAAAGGCACCACATTGATAAATGGACGTAAAGTTCAAATACCAAAATGAATTTTTTAAAAGTTTAGACATCACATTAAAAAATTTATCAAAATTCAAGTACCAAATTCAACACTAAACCTATATGTATGATATAAGATATATAATTTTTTTTTTTGAAGTTCAACTATCCACATATTGAAATTCTAAAGCTTCTTAGTAGGATTTTTTTTTTTTGAAGGCTTCAATTGTAAGTATTACAATTAAGGTTCACTTGCATTTCGAGCTAGGTTGATTATTTGTTTATGTCAAATTATAGAGTAAAATTTAAAGATTAAATATACTTTAAGTAAAGTTTTTAAAATCAAAATGATGATCAAATTGGTCAGATCATTGGTTTGTATGGTTCAATTAAATGAATCATTAAAAAACATAAAAAATATATTTAATAAAATAACAAAAATTGGTTCAATCGATTTTTTAGCCTAGCTCTGCCGACCCGTACCAGTTCATGGGTCAATCAATCTAATGCCTCTTTCCGAACTAATACCTTAAGCGGTTCAATCAGTTCAAACAATCATGAGTCTATGTCTCTATACTTTGTACATTTGAAATTTAGTCCTCCAACTTTTATTTTTACTTATCTAATCTCTCAACTTTATGGATTTAAAAATCAACTTTCAAATTATATATAATCATATGATATTTTAATTGGAAAGCTAACAATATTAACTATTTAAACTAATTAATAAAATTACAAAATATATATCTATATATATATATAGAACAAATTATGTTAAGAGTTAAAATATAAGAATTGAATCTCAAATTTAAGCATATTAGAAAAACTCAAAATAAAAATTAATCATTTTCATAAAATGAAAAAAAAAAAAGAGTTAATGCGTATATGCCACGTGTCTTAAGGAGGAAGGTCCAAACATGTATCTTAAGGAGACCTTCATTTAATATATATATATCCTAAATTTCAACAAATATCCTCAATCATAACTCTAAGTTTTTATACTTTATATATTTGAAATTTAATCCTGTAATTTTTATTTTTAAGAAAAAATATTAGTATCTTGTATTTTTGTGGGAGTTATTTAAGCAATGTTGGTGTCTCATTGTATATATTTGTGGGGCTTAGAGGATTCAAAAGGTTCTTAGTATAAAATGAAAAAGGAATTGGGCATTTTAAAAAAAACGTATTCTATTGAGTTTTTAATAATCAAAAATATAATTAATTAGGTTTTTCCATTAATAAAAATCGTTAATTGATTGGTTTAACCATTAACTGCATTGATATGGCTAATAACAATCATCATGAGATGACACTTGACATGCTAATCAAGGGCGAATCTAGGGGGCTAGTAGGGGTCCCGGCCCTCTAAAATGAAATTTTTTTCATTTGACCCTTTAATATTTTTAAAACTTTAAATTAATAAAGGTAAAATTGCATGTTGACCCCTTAAAAATGATAAAAGTTTGATTTAATCCTTTAAAAATTATAAAGATATAAGCTATTAAAATTGTGAAATTGCATTTTTACTGTCGTAAAAAATTACAATTTAATTTCGAGCCCCCTAAAAAGATTTTCTAGCTTCGCCCTTGATGTAACAACTCGTTTTTCAATGGGTCAAAGACAGTTGTTTCAGGACCACAAATTCGACGAGTAAGTTCGTATAATTAGTATTTAAATTATGCGAATCAATAATAATAATAAAATAATAAAATTATTTTTTTTATGGTTTTTTAGTGCCTAGCAAGCTTTATGTCGGTTTATTGTATCGGGCCTTAGGCCTAGCAGGCTTTATGTTGGTGGATTGTATCGAGCTTAGTGTCTAGCAGGCTTTATGCCGATGTACTGTATTAGGCTTAATGCCTATAGGTTTTATGCCGGTGTACTATATCGGGCTTAGTGCCTAGCAGGCTTCTTGTCGGTGTAACAATTCGTACTGGATATTATTGACTTGACATCTTATTAAACGATAAATTGGGTTATGATAATTTATCATGTGGCATTTTTTTTATATGGATTATCTAGGTATAAGTGTTTTCGAAAAGTTGAAACGATAGTAATATGGAATATGAACTATTGTATCGTGCAATATTCAACTGTTGTGAGCTGTGATTAACAGGAATTCTAATATTTAATCTTGTTATTTGATTTGTTATATTTAAATTCAGTAAGATTTATCGTTTAATCGACAAACTTACTAAGCTTTACGCAAGCTTACTCGTGTCCTTGTCTTTCTTTGTAGATTCGTTCTGTGGGAGCAGAAGATCGGATCAAACTTAAAGAATCACAGTATCTCGAGGATTCTTTGGTAGATTTTGTAAACATTTTGACTTATATAGCATGTAATAGGGCAATAATTATCATGCTATGTTTCAAGGCTAAGTATGCTTGTTTGGTACTTGGTGGTTGAATCGTAATCCTTGATGTATGATAGTTTTTAAATGGGGGCTGCAATTGGTATGTTGCTAGAAATTAAACTAAAACTTGCGTGAATGATCATGGAGTGGTATATGCCATATTATTTTGGTAAAAAAATGGTTGTTGTGCACATGTTGAAACTTGTAAATGATGGTAAGGTTGATGTTTGGTATGAGCATTACAAAGTTTCTATTTATAGGTTACTTGAATGTGATCTTAAATGGGTGAATGTGGCTTGATTTTGGCCACTTTTGGGCACACATGACTTGAGACACGGGCTGTCACACGGTCGTATGCTCTAAGCATGTTATGTGCATGGCTTAATGGGCTAGCAAACGAGTTGAAACACGGACGTGTGAGCCAAGTCAATGAGTTACACAGGTAGACTCACGGTTGAACATACGGGCTTGTGGAGTGGCCAAACGGGCGTGTGTAAGAGCCACACAACCGTGTGACCCTTGTTGATAAAATTTTTCAGTTTTGCTACAAATGTTCTGATTTCGTTCTTGGTTGTTCGTAAGCCTATTCTAAGGCCGCGAAGGCCCGATTTAAAGCTCGTACATGTATGTTTTAATTATTTCTGAGTTACATCTGAATATATGGAATTTAATTAATATTTGTATGATATATTTAATAAGAATGTCTCAATATGTACGATAACTCTTCGCAATCTTATTCCGACAACGGAATCGAGATATGGATGTTACACTTGATGCTAGTCAACAAAATAAAAAAAATTTACATATAGATGAGTTAAATACTATAAAAATCAAATTTATTAACAATTATTTGAATCTTGACAAATGTTCATTTTTTAACTAAATTTGACCCTCAACCTTTTGCAAAGAGTCAAATCACTTTTTTAAATGGAATATTGACTAAGAACATTAATTTTTTTTAACAATGTTGGTGTGACAATCTGTGTGACAATTCACGTATACTTCATGCTAATAT
The DNA here is from genome assembly GCA_005610355.1 of Gossypioides kirkii. NCBI lineage: Eukaryota > Viridiplantae > Streptophyta > Magnoliopsida > Malvales > Malvaceae > Gossypioides > Gossypioides kirkii. The sequence goes on along the minus strand of CP032252.1, from coordinate 5,582,968 downwards.
GATATTACATTTTTTATAGTCACGTCAATAAATAATTTAAAATTTATAAAAATATTAAAAAATTTAAAATTCAAAATAAATTACAAAAAAAATCATAATTTTTTTTTAAAAAAAGTGTAAAGTACATGTAGATTACCATGCGAGCTTGCATATTTAAAACTTTAATATTTTAGTTAGTATTTTCATTAAAAAAATAATATTTCAATTCTTTTTGAAAGTTGATGGTCAAATTTGAGTTTTATGAAAAGATTGAGGGTCAAATTTAACTCAAAAAATGAATGAGGACCTAAAAAACTAAAGAGGTAAATGTTAAGGGTTAAATTTATCAATATGCTTTTAACTTAAACATTCCTTTCCCTTTCTTTTTAGAAAATTTAAAAAACAAGGTTAAAATATACTACTAGTCCTTGTACTTTTATAAAATTTGAGATTTAGTCCATTGATCTGGCACAAATTGATGTGGCAAATCAAGCTCTTCCAATGTACTTAAGGAGCTTTTTCTCGAGCAAAATAGCGTCTTTAGCGTAATTTTTCGTTATTTTTAGATATTTAGTTAATAAAAGTGACTCAAATTGGATAATAATGCCATTGGGAGGCCTAATGTGTGATTGAGTGATGTAGGGACATATTGAAGGTTGAAAACGAGCGAGAACAACATCAAGGCAAAGGGTATCGCAATATCCATACATTGTAACCGTGATAGCTCCAACAGTATAGAAGATTGAAGACTCCCTTCAGTGGTATTGCGATATCCACCCTTCAAGGCTCAACACTGCTCGAGGTATCACGATATCCACTTCTGGGTATCACGATATCAACTTCGTCAATGGGTCAAACTTAGACAAAAAAGGTAGTGTTTGTCCACTCGGTCCACCAATAACCCAAGGCCTATGTAGGGGCATTTTTTGTAATGAAAAGTCATCAAAAGACACCTTAAAATAGCTAAAAATTGCTGAGAAGGAAAGAGACACATTAACTTAGTTTTAGGTTTAATTTTCTCTAGATTTCTTTTAGTTTTCTCTGCACTTTTTCTAGGGTTTTCATTTTCTCATCTTCTACATTAGTTTAGAGTTTATTTTTTTGCATTTACTTCATGTTCTTGATGTTCTTAGTGTTAGTTAAGTTAGTTATTACTATAGCCAAGGTTTATTTACATTTTCAATCTCTATTCAAGATATTTTAAGCTTCAGTTTAATGTGTTTTAGTTTCTTTTACTTTAAATCTGTTAAAATTTGTTCCTTTTATTTGTATTGCTTTAGATTTTATTGTTAAATGCTTTTGGTTTCATGTTGTTTACATTTTCTTGCATAAAAATCCTAACTTTGATATTTTTCTTAAGCTTTACTTTCATGATTGCTTTGTTTTTCATTTCCATTTTTGTTTCTTTTCACTTTGAGCATGAGTAGCTAAACTTCAAAGGAGGTTGGTTGATGGAGAGGTGGGTAAACTAAAATCTTTGGACAAATGATTAAATCGTAATAAATTAGACTAAATCAAATAGACCTAAGAACTTAGGAAATGACGCCCCTAAGGAAATATCTAAGCAAGTGAGACCGAAAGGTAATCTTTCTGTAAACCCATTCATTAATTCTGGATTAGCCGGTTTGATTGGAAGATAAATCAGAGCTAATTCATCTAAGTCGGAAAAATTGAGATCAGAAGATAAAATGGAGCCACTTAGTAATTTACGTGATTTAAGCCCCTTGTCTGAGGATCAATGAACTACATCGAAGTCAACCAACCCCATTAGTTATTTATTAGATAGTCCTTTAGTTTTACATTCATTGTAATTTAGTCCCTAGAGTAGCATATTTAATTTTCTTACAATCTTATCTTGTTATGAATTGTCCTACTATAAAATCATATTAGTATTCGCTTAGACTCTATCGTGTATGCTAACTATTGCTCAATCTCCATCTCTCTTGGGTTCGATCCTTGGAATACTCCGGTGTTTCATTGTAACACTATAAATATTACAATTGACCTGTACGCTTGCAGTAAACTTGGGCTTTAAAAATTGTTTTGTAAATTCATTGTTTTATCGCACATGCGTGATGTTGGTCGTCCATGTGCTTAAAAACTCAATCCTCTCACCTTATCAATTTAAAAATCCTAATCCAATCATCATCGTCATTGGTAATTTCTATTAAAATTTGTCAACTTAACATATTTATTTTTCATCAATCATATAATATGTCACATGAAAGTAGTTTAATCAACACACCAAATTGCACTTACTATTTCAATATTTGAACAAAGATTTTTAAATCACAACAAGTGGAGGACTTAATTTCTATCTTTTTAAGTACAAAGATTAAATCTCAAAATTAATAAAAATACAAGGACTAACAAATATTTTAACCAAAAATGAAACCTTGCAACAAGTGTAAAGTAGTAAAAGAAGGAAACAAGTGCCCACAATAACAATAACTACAGTGACAATGTATTTTTTTACGGAAAATATCTTTTCAGGGGTGCCCCGTAAATCCGCCGTTGGTTTTTTTTATCCTCATTCCTTTCTCTTTCTATCCATTTTCTTTTCCTTTTCATAATATTGACGTGATTTTCACTTTAGGCAAACTTCAATATTGACGTGATTTGACATTTTTCATTATCGATAATTATACAATATGTCAAATCAAATTTATTCAACTTATATGATATTATTGAAACCCAAAAAAATTTATATTATTAAGTAAAGTTAAATAAATAATATATGCCGATTTTTAAATGATTAAATAAGTCGAGTTCTTTAAGATTTAAAAATATATGTTAATTAAAAAAGTGTGTGAAACTATGTTTAGTTGAAAATATTTTTTTTGATATGTTAGTAGAAAGCTTATTTAGTTGGATGAGTTTTTTTGTGTAATTTTACAAAAAAACTCACCTAACTGAACGAGCTTTCTTTGAAATATCAGTAAAAAGTTCATTCAATTAGACGCATTTTTATATTTTTATCTCTGAAATAGATCTATTTTCTTAAATTTTGAAAATAACAACCAATTTAATTAATTAAAAAATTCACATATTTAACCGTTTTGTAATATATTTTAAATTTATAATATATTTAAAAATTATTTCAAAATTTTTTAGAAATGTTATTTATATCCAAAAGGGTTTATTTTTTAATTTACTAAATCCTGATATTCTTAAATTGATATTTTTTAATCTTATTGTGATTTTGATATTATAATTTTCCTTGTGAGATTATTGTATTGCATATTATGGCTGCATCCTAATAGAAATTATTTGGTGTGCTGTAAATTAAGTTTTTAGATTTCATAAGTAAAGTTAAGAAATTAATAAGTGTTTTAGTAAAATATTAAAAAATGCATATCAATTTTTTAAAATTATTTGTAAAATTAAAAATATATATACTATAATTATTTAACCTATTTATTAACCTTAATATATTTGAATATTTATATTTTTATACTAATTTAAATAAAAAATAAAAAATATTTTGTTAACACTTATTTTTATGATTTGTAACCAACTAAGGAAAAAAAATCATCTTATAATGTACAACTGGACGAAAATAAAACTAATTAAAATTATTTTAAATTTTATTTGCTATTTTTTTATTTCTCAATTTATTTATCGAAACGAATTTAATAATTAATCTTTCATATTTTGTAGAACATTAAAAGTAGATATTGGCCGCGAATTTTAAAGTTTCTCTATATCCAGGGTGAGGATTGAATCCTCGATCACTGGTTAAGAATACTAATTTATCAAATTAAAAAAAACCTACGATCTTCATTTAATTGTTGAGTAAATAGTCACTTTTGTTTGCCTCATATTACATTTTAGTCACTTATGTTTGAAATGTTACGTTTTAATCACTTATATTATCGTGGCAGTCCAAATGGGTTTTAAATGCCAACTTGGATATCCAACTAGGATGAGAATAGGTTTTTAATTAAATAAATTTAATTAATTGAAAATTTTAAATTAATTATACATTGAACTGGAAAAAAAATCGTTCTTCTCCTTTTCTTTTAGTTTTCTTTTTCATTTTGACTGAAAAGATTATTTTCATCCCATCTGGACATTTAAATTGACATTTAAAATCTATTTGGACTGTCATGTAAGATTGTTGTTAGGATGATAACGGAACTTAATGACAGAATGACTATTTCATAACAAAACGATAATGTAAAAGATTAAAACGTAATATTTTAAATATAAATAATAAAAATATAATTTGAGTTAACAAAAATGACTATTTTTTAATTTACCCGTAATTGTTTAAGAAAACTACCTTTGAAGAATGATTGACCGCCGAAAACGAAAATGAAACCAAGACCAAGCCGCCGCTTGTATTAGAGTTGCCTCCCACAATATTTATGTCATCATTTTACTTTATTAAAATTTCAGATATTACTCTCTCTATTTTACTTTATAAAGATTTGGTCCAAGTTTTATAGGGAAATTGAGAAATCATTGAACCAAGTTTTTTTTTTTGCTAATTTATGGTATATAAATTATTCAACTACTAATTTCATAAGAAATTTTAACGATGTAATTTAATTGGATTAATTTTTTATTATTTTTTAAACTACCATGATTAAATTTATAAGTTAAAGTGGAGGGGTTAACCTTTTTAAAATTTTAAAATAAAATGATAAAATACAAAATTCTTTATATTAGTTTCTGTATGTTAGATCAATGAGTAAATTGATTTCTTATTTTTATCGTTAAAAACTAGCTATTATACATTAACATAAAGTATACGTTGCATGTTTTGTATCACAATCTATTTTTTTGTTAAACATATCAATTTTTAACAGTACAAATAAATAATTTTTTTAATGAAAATGAATAATTTACTTTTTAATTTAACTTATAAATCTATTTTATTCATTTTCTAAATAAAAAAAATAAAATATAATTTAACTTTTAATATAAAAACCTTCAAAATATTTTTATTTGTTAAGACTTGAAAGGTGATGTCCCAAAATGGTAATATAAACGTGGATAGAACCCAAAAGCAGAACTGTACGATGATTTTCGTGTCAATTTCTTTGTAATAAAAAGTGGACAACAAACGAAAACTAGAAAACCATTTAGGAAGAAAACACTAAAACCTCTCTGAAATCTGAGTCCAGGAAAGAAAATATGAATTCAAATCACTTGCTTCTTGAAGAGCCCATAAGAATGGCTTCCATTCTTGAGCCGTCAAAGCCTGTGAGTTTTTTTTTTTTTAATTTTTTGCTTGCATAAGACCTAGAGAAAGAAAAACTTCGGTAATTACTTGTTTGATAAGAAAATTTGAAGAATTCTGCTCATAATTAGTTAAATGAAATTCTTGGGACTTAGAATAAACAAAAAGATGAAAAAAGAAAACAAAAATCATAGAAGAGCATGCCATTGTTAACTTTTATTACGATTTTTTTCGTACTTAAGAAACTTTGGATAATATTGCTAACTTTTTAGTTGACTGTGAATTGCAGAGTTTCTTTCCTGCAATGACTAAAATTGTGGGGACACTTGGTCCGAAGTCTCGATCTGTTGAAATAATATCTGATTGTCTTAAGGCTGGAATGTCTGGTATTAATTCTTTTCCCTTCTGTAATATTAATTTTGTGTAACCATAATCCTGACAATGCAATTTTTGTTTAATTTTGGAAATGGGTTCATTTGACTTTAGAATTTAAAGGCCAAAAAGAAAAAACTTTGCATTTACAATTATTAGTATACTTGATCAATGGAGTAGAATTTTAATGCTTTTGAGACGATTATGATTTGTTTTCTTCAGTGGCAAGGTTTGATTTTTCGTGGGGTGATATTGAATTTCACCAAGAGACATTGGAAAATTTGAAGACTGCTGTTAAAAGCACTAGGAAGCTTTGTGCTGTAAGCCTCTTTTGTACTTTAGTTTAAATCCGACCCCTTTATTATCCTTCTGTTATTTTACAACATTGAAGTCCTTTACCTGGTATGTTCAAATGATAGTTTATTCAAGGCTTGAGGAATTTGTTTACGATTTCATCTTTAAGATCTAGAAAATATAAATGTTACAAGATTGGACCTGTGATTTCAGATTATGCTTGATACTGGGGGTCCAGAATTGCAAGTAGTTAATAAAACGGAGCACCCCATTTCCCTTGAAGCAGATACGAAAGTTGTCCTCACTCCAGACCAAGATAAACCAGCTACTTCAAATCTGCTACCAATAAATTATCATGAGCTATCTAAGGTCAGCAACATTCTTGTGAGATCTGTAAATTTCATGGACTATCTGTACTCTGATGTGTCTCATTTTTGCATCTTATATTATCATTTTTTTCGATATCCTATATATGGATTGATGGAAAATTTTGTTGGTCTTGGTTGAACTGAAACTTGTGCATTTTTTCTGCATTAGTGTTTTTATTATTAGGAATGGTTTCTGTTTAACATTTTTTCCGAAAGTCTTCTTTTGCTGCTAAATTTTCTAAACAAGGTGATTGACTTTTAAGTGTCAAATGTACAGGAATTAGTTTAACATGGTAGTTTGACCAAGAGAAGAATCTTTGTTAAGAGGCTGTGAAATGGATAAAGAGCATATGAGTGACTCTTTTTTGTCCTATGTACTCCATATTTCTTGTCTGTATAGGTTGTATGTGAAAGGGAATTTTCTTGTTCATCATCCAGTTCTTCACATATTAGTTAACTGAATTTCCATATCCATATCGGATGTGACCTTTTCCTTTTTGGATTAGCATATGGAGGGACTTAATTATCTCCCATCTACTTTCCCTTGTCTTCTGATTTATCATCCCTCTCTTCCTCCAGGTTTTATCATGAAAAGGAAGAAGGTATGTGGTAATTTCTCCATTCTAACTACGGTAGTTGACTCAGTTTTATTTGGTACTTGCAGGCAGTCAAGAAGGGAGATACTATATTTATTGGCCAATACCTGTTTACTGGAAATGAAACTACTTCAGTGTGGTTAGAGGTAAGGAAAAGTTGAAGGAATGAGCTCATTCTGACTAGACAGAATAGTGGCCTACCTACAACCCGTATTGGGCATTTCTTATGGTTGTCTCCACTTTATTAGAGCAGGAAAAAGGTTGTGTCACTTGCTAATGAAAAATATATTACCTGGAGAATGAAGGTAATGGGATTCTAAGGTATATTAATGTAATTTATGTCATGTTCCAGGTAGATGAGGTGTGTGGTGAAGATGTGGTTTGCATAATCAAGAATTCTGCTACCTTGTCTGGGACATTGTATACCTTGCATGTCTCTCAAATTCACATTGATATGCCTACTTTGACTGATAAGGATAAGGAGGTAATTTTCCTATTTCAATTTGATGTCAAATATTGAATGGAAGAACTAGCACAAAAATATATTCAATATACCTTGTGTAATAGTAGAATACTCCATACTATCAGACGTTTGTTTAAATGATGTGATGAGCTAATCTTTTGGTTGTTGGATAGATATGTATATATTTCTTTCCCCCCTAGAAGAACCTAAATAAAATGATCTGTCTATTATATCTTTGCTTGAAATCATAACCGCTGGCATTTGATTCCAGCTTTTGTACTATCCATTTTGATGATAGGCATCAATTATGTAGTATTATTACTAGATGCATATCTTGTACTTCACTGAAGGTACAAAACACGGTGTAGATAGAGCATGAACATTTTGTCTCCAAGAGATTGTTTTGGTTTAACAATTCAAACAAGGAACAGCATGATACATCTGCTTTGAAGGTACTTTTTTGAGATTTTGTTAACATGATTATTTTTTATATCAGGTTATAAGCACCTGGGGTGTTCGAAACAATATAGACATCCTTTCTTTGTCATATACCCGACATGCAGAAGATATTCTTCATGTAAGAACTTTCCTACTTGGAGTTCATATTGTTTAATTATTTCAGTTTCTCCTTTTGCACCCTTGTCATTCTGATTTCTTTGAAGTTAGTGCGAATTTCGTAATATTGTGGCCTGCAGTTATGATTTCTTTCCATTTTACCAGTTACTTTCGATATTGCTGTGTGCAGGCTCGTTCTTTTCTTTCTAAACTGGGTGAGCTCAACCAGACTCAAATTTTTGCCAAGATTGAAAATATAGAGGTTAGATGTATACAAAGGCAGATTTTAGTTCTCTTTTGATTTGTACTTGAGATGTGATTTGGTTTTGAATGAAATCCTTGTCTTTTATCAACTGCTTTTAGGGGTTAACTCATTTTGATGAGATCTTACAAGAAGCAGATGGAATAATCTTTGCTCGGGGAAATCTGGGGATAGATCTCCCACCTGAGAAGGTTAGCATTTTTTTTATCACAAAAGTATTTATCAGAATGGGACCATCTTGGTCATGGTTCTATATGCATTCTTTGCTTGCAAACTATCTATAAAATATGAAGGAGCGGAGTATAGAAAAATGCTGACAGCCAAAATAATGGATATTGCATCCTCATTAGTTAAAAGGCTTGATGGCATTGCTGATAGCTAGGAGGTATTAATCCAGAGTTTTGTGTCTGAGTGTTATTACTTGAGTGAAAGCGTATATTCACTTATCTGATTTTAATCAAATATGAGCTAGTAAATTGTGGGTAAAATCATGCGTCCCTACATCTGAAATGGATTTTTCATAGGACTGATTTCCGAGTTTCTTTATTGTTTTTAATTTATGGGACTACATTAGCACCTGCAAATTAGTTTCTTTGTTGTTTTTTTCCATTTGGAATTTACAGGTGTTTCTATTTCAAAAAGCTGTTGTTTACAAGTGCAACATGATGGGAAAGCCTGCAGTGGTCACTCGTGTCGTGGACAGTATGACAGACAACCTAAGACCTACTCGTGCTGAAGCAACTGATGTTGCCAATGCTGTGTTGGATGGTGAATTTTTGCTCACTTATACCATGCTTTTTTCCTCCTTTTTGTAACCTTTGTGTCAAGTTTGATGGAATCTCTTAATTATACTGCCTTTATTTCTTAATCTCATTGGTCCCTGTTTAATAAATGACTTCTGACATGGATTCAATCAATTCAAGTCTTAATTTTCTGTTTACTTTTTGGTTCAGGGAGTGATGCACTACTTTTAGGGGCGGAAACCTTGCGTGGACTATATCCTGTTGAGACTGTCTCTACAGTTGGAAAAATTTGTGCTGAAGTAAGTTCAGTTTACCCTAGATCTGGATGCTTTTTTGTTTCTACTATCCTAAGAAGTTTTGTGGAGCCACATATTTTGTCCATTGAATTTTCCCTGTCATATGTGAATGTTCAATCTATTTACCAATCTCGGTTTATCGGTTTCTCTTCAGTATATATAAGGGTTCGAGGGTTTAAGCATTGCGAAGCAAAATAGTTTTAAGTATTACAAAGCAAGATTATTACTTCCTCTAATTTTTACTACATTATTGTAAATGTTGCCAACCTGGTGTACTTCCAATTAATTTCTTTATGCAGGCAGAAAAAGTTTTCAATCAAGATTTATACTTCAAGCAAACTGTCAAAAATGTTGGAGAACCAATGAGTCATCTGGAATCCATTGCTTCCTCTGCGGTATTTACATTAGATGCTTCCTCGTTTAAGCTTTTTGTTTATGTCTTTCTGTGCAATACAGTCAGAACAAGGTATTATAGTAAGAACTGAATAGTTCCCTCAGAGACAGGTTGATTCATCAATGGATTCTCTATCCTATCTTTTGCCATCTAATTGATTTATGGTCCTTGTAGGATAAGAAAATGGTAAGATATCCAACCAAATACAGATTGGAAGGTGTAAATTCCTCACTTGTGCCCTCTATGGGATTTCTTATAATTTGGATAAGCTATTTTAGGGTCAATCTATTAAGAATATGTTTACGTAGTTATGGTATTGCCTTCTAATTTTCTGACCAAAGCATTTGGATGTCAAAATTTTAAGCCCCTTAATTGAATTTAATGTACCACAGGTACGTGCAGCTATCAAAGTCAAAGCCTCTGCAATTATTTGCTTCACTTCATCTGGAAGAGCGGCAAGGTTACAAATTTTGCGTCCACTTCTTTTTTTTGTGTGTGAGAAAGAGTCTATATCAGTGCCTGTAGTTTGTGTTCTTATAATTAAAGCAAATGCTTATGGTCGGTGGTTTCCTACATGGTTATTGCACATTGATCATCCTGCATGGCATGCCAACATTATGCTTATGCTTCTTTCCTTGCTAATTGATTGCTAAATGTAACTTCATACCTTTTTGTACTAGTGTAGGCTGATTGCAAAGTACAGGCCAACAATGCCTGTGATATCTGTTGTCATTCCTCGGCTAAAGACAAATCAACTACGCTGGACTTTCACTGGTGCTTTTGAGGTATGCTACTGATGATATTTTTCATGTTCCCTGTGAGTACGAGTCTTTTTCATGGATGTGAGAAGCTTGAATTACATTTGGAATGAATGCGTTATTACTTTTAACTTGGTTCACAGGAGTTGAATTTCTTTCTTGTATCTGCCCTTTAGATACTAATTACCAAACTGCTTTGTCAAATGCGTTTACGATAAATAGCTTAAATGATGCAACACTGTCCAAGCTATTTGCAAAATTATATTCTAATTATTTGGCAGTTTCTTTGAATAAAGTTTAGATGAATGAAATACTTTTTTTTGTCTTCCTTTTTTTTTTTTTTTAACAGCGGAATATTTATACTGAATAACCCCTCATCCTAGTATAACTGGTTATTCGCTTGAAAACTCAAAGTTAGTCTCTTCATCACTCTTTGTTTTCTTTGAACTATTGCAGGCAAGGCAATCCCTCATCGTCAGAGGCCTTTTCCCCATGCTGGCTGACCCTCGACATCCGGTAAGGCTTATTTTATGCTTGTTAGAGATGTTCCTCATCAGAGGAGCTAAATAGTAAATACAAATAAGAATTGATTAGTTACACGTAACAGTCATCCAATTGCCAGTGTTTTACTAGTTCCGAATTCTGTCCTCCATTTTTGTGATATTATGATGCTTGTCTTATCTTCTGCTTCTTGTAATCAAAATCTTGTTTATACTCTGGACATCACCCTTCATCAATAATTGAAGCACATATTCTTTTACTCTAAACTGCTGCCTTATTTGAAGCACATAATTTCTATAATTGGATTGACAATTTCCTTGAAGAAAAGCTATATTTCCTTGGGACTCTAGTAGAGCATAATATCACATGAATCTCATGAAATGATTCAATGCCTTTTGCAGGCGGAGTCGAAGAGTGGCTCAAACGAATCAATTTTAAAGGTTGCTTTAGATCATGGAAAGGCCTCCGGTGTTATAAAGCCACATGACCGTGTGGTGGTTTGCCAGAAGCTGGGTGATGCATCAGTGGTAAAGATCCTTGAACTTGAAGATTAGAAGGTAATATGTTGAGAAGTTTTGCATAACATAAAACCCTAAGCATGGCATGGCGGAAATAGCTGGTATATGAGTTTGCCATGATGAAATAAACCCTATCTTTATACATGTATCCTCAAACTATCCATGCTATTTTTGTGTAAACGGATTTTGCGTCTTGGAAGAAATACAGATCAGATATTTGCGGATTACCAACTTACTTATTCAGGTGGTCATGAATTTCTTTTTTTACTTACTATGGCATATCTAAAAAACTTATATAAATAAAAGATAAAAACACCTTAACAATAATATCTATTACTTCAATCAATAGTTGAATTTGTGTTCGATCAATGTAAATCAAAAGGTATATTACACTCTTATGGAGACAGCGCATAACAAAAATGACAACCAAAATATATGAGGTTTTCACCCTGCAAACTGGGAGAATATCCTGAAATATATTTCAAGACATTGGGACAATAAATAATCTTCTCCACACATCCATCAGCAGCAGCTTAGCAGTTTAGTGAGTGTTCGATCGAATCAAGTCAAAAAATTTTGAATTAGTCCAGTTGACGAATCTTATTTTAGCAAATTGAATTCAATTTGAATTTTTTTTTTACTCGAATCAAATCGAGTCAAAGAATATCGAGTTAACAACTCTTATTATCTATATTCAATTTTGTGTTTACATGAACTGATTATTTAATTACATAAATAATATAATGGTTTTGCCTTTTAACTTAATAGATATAAATTTATCAAAGCGACGTAATTTTGTCTTGTTTTTTTTCGGATTTTCGAATAACTCGAATTGTGAAATTCATATTCTAGTTAAATAGAAAATTTAAATTTTTTATTCGAGTTGATCTGAATAACTAGATTAATTCAAATAACTCGAACTACTTAATTCAAAATTTAAATTTTTTATTCGAATTTTTCGAATCGAATCGAATTTTGTTCAACCCTAATCATACCCCAAAGTAACAGCAGCATCAAAAGCTCAGATTCTACGGTCCACCCAACCAACAAACAGAGCATGGTTGAGTAAAGGCTTTCGAACACCAACAGAATGAAAGCACTAGTACCAAAACACAGTTGGAGAAGGGCAATGGTAAAAAACTGAAAATGGAAGTTATCACAAACAAACGAATTTAGAGCATAGAAACAAGGCGAACTGGTGATTGATTCCCCATGATAAGTTTTCCTAACAATCACCATGGCTTTAAAAGCAGTAGTGCTAACAAAAACTAACATTATCAGTACTGCATTGAACTTATCCGTGATTGAAAATGAAAACAAGATGGTAAGAATGAATCAAAGCCTAAATCTTGAGCAGAAATGAAAGAAAGAAGTAGAAAATTAGAGCGGAGCTCAGCTATGTAATAAGCGGCCAGGGCCAGCTATTCTGGCAGGTTGCTCGTGCTCTTTGATCCATCATTGTCGATGAAAGGAAAGCTATGTTTGCATGTTAAAACAGAAGCTTTATGGTCCATGTTCGAGATTCGAACCTGCATGCAACAGGATCATTGAAATAGTTCAAGATATGTTTTCAAGGATTTCTTTTCTCATGTTCAATCAAATGGATCTTTTAATATGTATAGACCGAGGTTTTAAGAGCTAAGCAAATAGAGGCATGCTTAGAAAATCTACTTCCATAGAATGTGATAGTCATATTAAAAATTGATGAAGCTATTTATAGATTACATAAACTAGTTGATTGCCACTGAAAGAATTTTTCTTTTGAAATTGGCTACTTTGAGAGATTCAAAAAAGGAGAAAGTAAAACGCATAAAAATAAGAAAAACCTCAAGCAATAAATTTTTCTCGAGTTTCAAGTGGATGGAATGAAGATATGTGATTAGACTTTAAGTTGGTTTAAAAAATTGGAGCCGTGATCATATTTGAACTATGTGAATTTTACATCTATTTGGATAATAACGTTTGAGAATTCCATTTAACACTTGAAATGCGATAACTTTTCAAAACATTGTTAATCCATGAGGAGAGATAGTATCAATGAAAGAATCACCCATGAAAGTTACGGCTATGGTAAAATGACTGTGATGATTTTAACTAATTAATTAAGGAGATTTTCATACCCGATCGCAAAGATTATTAATTCACAATTAAAGTTTTAGAATGAGATTAGAGAAAGAAGGTAGAAGAACAAATCCATGTCAGAGGTGAAGAGAATGAAAGAAAAGATGAAGCATATTTAATGGACTAGTTTTGGGGATTTTAAATGTCAAACACAACACTGAAGAAAAGGGAGCATATTATCGAGTGTGAACACGCATTCATAAAGAGTTGGCATTGAGCATCCATATGAAGACAACTGTCCAGAAATAATGCTAATAAAAATGGTCAACAAAAAATTATATACCAATGTTAGAATTTGATAAATCATGGTCTTTTTTAATTAATGTAAGCCCAAGTTCTTTGAGGGCCTAATTCAACCGGTGAAGTAATTATTGAACCTTGAAGATTGAAAAAATTATATACATTGTGACAATTATGACACATCACAATTAATTTAATGATTTTATGCATAATTTTTTATTATTCTAATTATTATGAAATTATATCTTACTATAATTAAGCAATTTTTACACATTATTATTTATAATTAATTATTTTAGTTGGTCAATAACTTATGAATGAGTCTTTTATCTCATAAAAATCAATTTATTATTATTATTTGTACAAATTTATTTTAAGCTTATGATGAATTAATTATTTGAATATAAAATATATTTCAAACCTAAAAGTGTGAGATTTTTACTTTGACATAATGATAAGTTAACCCCTAAAGTTTATCTCTTTTAGCACTTTGGCCCTAATTCTTCTTTTTGGAACACTTTGGCCCTTACTTTCAAAATTTTATAAATTATATGAATTATTTTATGTTATTAAATATTTTTTAATATCTATTATGTTTATTATTTAACATATACATGGTAATATCCTTCGAGTTGCATGCAGAAGCAAAACTAGAAAATTTTTTAAGGGGGCCGAAGTTAAATTGTAATTTTTACGATAATAAAAGTGCAATTTTTAAATGATTAAATTAAAATTTTATCATTTTTAGAGGGGCCAAAGTGTAATTTTCCTTTACTAATTTGAAATTTTAAAAAAAATTAAGGGTTTAAATAAAAAAATTTCTATTTTAAGGGGGGCCAGGGCCCTGCCAGTCCCCCCTGGTTGCATGTGAGTTAAAACTAATATATACATAAGGTAAACTGCACTCAAGGTCACCAACTATGAGTAAGTTTATATTTTGGTCACTCAATTTTAAAAAGTTACAAATTAATCACTGAGCTATTTGAAAGTTATCATTTAACTTATTAGGCATTAAGTTGCTAATGGATGTATGATGTGGCCGTTAATTCACTAATCATCATAGAGTAAACTATAGCTAAGGCCACTCAACTATTAGTAAGCTTACACTTTGCTCACTCAATTTCAAAAAGGTTACAAGTTGATCACTAAACTATTCAAAAGTTATCATTTAAGTTACTGGCCATTAAGTTGCTAATGGATGTTTGATGTGACCGTTAATTTAGGGTAAATTACAGCCAAGGTTACTAAAGTATTAGTAAGTTTACACATTGGTCACTTAATTTCAAAAAAGTTACAAGTGGGTCACTAAACTATTCAAAAGTTTTAGAGCTTTAGGGACCTCATTCAAAGTTGTATTCCAATAATCTCACCACCATTCGACCTCCTCCAACAAATTAACACACCGAACCAAAGCATTTTCCCTCCCTTTTCAACTTTATGGTTTAATTTTCCTTGAAATGACCTGAAACTCCATTGATTTAAACCTGTAGCCCTAACAAAGAAGCTCTTTGATCTTTGTCCACTGTTGTCAAATGGTAGCTTGACTTCGATATGTTCCTTTTTTCGACGAGACTTTCTCCTTGACATTTTGGATTGAGCCTCCATCGCTTGAAACTTTCCAACTAACCCCCAACTAAATCTGGTATGTTTGAGTATTGTTTTATAGATTGATTACTAGTTTTATTGTCCTTTTGCTTCTATAGGTCCTATTTGGACTCGTTGAAAGAGGAGATTTCTTCCTTGTTTATTTGTTCTTTTTTGTTTGCTTTGATTGTGCTTGTGGTGATATTTGTTTGTTTGTTCAAGGGTAAAGGAATGTGAATAGATTGATTGTGGCTTTTCATGGGTTACGGTTTCGGTCAAAGAGGAAATGGTTAGCGGGTTAAGAATGAAGGGTGGTTGAGTTACTTAGTTTAGATATTAGGCATGGAGTTGATAGTGGTTTGCAAGGGTTTAGTGCTTGAATTGTTGTTGATACTGTTTGAATGGTGCCAAGATTAGGTGACCAAAGTGTAAACTTGTAAAAATTTACTAATAATTTAGTGACCAACTTATAACTTTTTAAAATTAAGTGATCAAATTGTAAATTTACCAATCCCACAACTAATGTCCGTTAGCAACTTAACGGCCCAGTAAAAACTTTCAAATAGTTTAGTGGTCAATTTAAAACTTTTTAAAATTAAATATCCAAAATATAAATTTATTAATAATTAAATGACTTTAGGCATAGTTTACCCTATATAATGAAACACTAAAATATTATTAATACTAGCAAAAAAGGAATTTGAAATTTTCAAAAGATAATAATATAAAAGGAATTTGAAATTCAGATTACTTTACTATTTTAACCGCGGTGGTAGTGGAGTGAAACTTTGTATCATCTAATTATAAAATTGAATGGTAGAAAGTGGAAACATAATGGCCCTATTTTGAAGAAGAGGAGTCCACTATACAGACCCAAGGCCAAGTTGACACCATAGAAGGGTTATTTTGTTAAGGTGAGGAGACGTTATAATTTAGAAAAATGAGAATTTGTAGAGAGATGATAAAGAGGAAGATCGGAGTAAACTCTGGAAAATAAGTGCAATGGCAGGCGATGGTGATGGACGCAATAAGGGGTTTAAAATGAAGAGAGCTAGTGTGGTTGCTATGATTGTTGAAAGAAAGTTGCAAAGAGAATTTTAGAGAGTTAAAGTTTGCTAAAATATCCAAAAAAAACCTTAAATGGAACTTTCAAACCCCTACTTTATAGGCCTTGGAAAGGAAGTTATCTCAAAGAACGATTATGAAATAAGTGTCATATTTTATGGAACATGGGAGAGATGTGAATTAATTCACAAGAATATGTTATGAATTATTGGGTAATGAGAATGAATGAAATAATTTTCATGTCACTTGTAACTCATTTTAGCAAGGAGAGTACTAGCAAATTTAAGTGCAAGTGCATAGTTTGATCCACGAGGAGAGGGAAAGACAACAAACACTTGTGCTCCAAAAAAGGTTAAGAAGTAGAATTCTTAATAATATTCGTATCTGAACCTCCAATTCATGCTATGCAAGACATCCTAATAGTAGAGCAAACCTAAGAATTCTGCAACTTTCTTAAGCTTAGCTCCACAACCTTCTCAACATGGAGTGGTCCTGCAAGGAACAATATTTTCTGAAACAGTCAACTCTCTCTATAATAATCTTATTTGTTTGCGCATATTTTGCCTGTTATATAGATGTGATCGTTATACACCTATAACAACATGTTGTTATAAAGAGATAATCGTTGTAAGCTTATCACAGAATTCATATCGAGAATTTTCATCAAATAAAAAAAAAGTGAAAATTATATTCAAAAAAGAAAAAAAAATGTGAGAACCAAATCAAAAAGTTAAAAGGTATATAATAGGTGCATATACTATTGATTTTATGCATATTTTATTGTACATTCTTTTACATGTTTAATTATAAAGTTTATAAATCTAACAAGTTCAATTAATCCATATGAATTATCAAATCAAATTAATTAATTTATCACGAGTTACTAAATTCAAGTAATTAATTAGAAAACTTAATAGTTTTTTGAATTGATATCTTTAATTCTACTAATAAGAGATTATTTTCATTTAATAAATACAATGAATAGATTTTTTCATGTGAAATTTAATTATTTTATTGAAATGATATTTTAATTAAAATCATTTTCATTTAATAAATAATACATAATAGGCTTGCTTATATGAAATATTATAATTTTACTTAAAAATTTAGACCATATGCTGTTATAAAGAACTAATTGAATAACTTTACTGTTATAAGTGAAAAGCTATTACAGAGAATTAAAATAAAACATAAAAAAAAAGCACTTCTTTTAAAAAACTTGACTATTATAGTAACATATTGTTATAGTGAGTGACTGTTAAAAGAGAAGGTTGAGTTGACTGTACTACTATTGACAGAAGTGTATCTACAACTTCATTCAAGTGAACCTTATCAAAATCAATTTGGATGTGCTCAATATAGGGTTGAGGTCTCTAATCAGTGTCAAAAGTTCAAAGAAAATTCCATACTAAAAATTTATTTCATACTCCGCTCCGTTACAAGTCAATGCCCCTCCCCTGGTTAGTTCCCTTTTTTCTTCTTTGCTACTTCCAAGTCAAAGTGCTTCAGAGAAACGCAACTCTGCTGGACCAGGACCCAAAATCCCCTTCTGCTCACTTATCTTCCCTAGTCCATGAGGTGGAGGTGGTGGAGCCGGAGCCGGAGCCGGAGTCGGAGCTGGAGCTGGAGCTGGAGCTGGAGCTGGAGCCGATGGTGGAGGTGGAGGTGGCTGCTCTGCTTGTCCATTCTTCTCATCTTCTCCCCACCCAGCCCCTTCCCACTGGCTCTACAACAATTAACCAAATGCAGTAAATACACAACCAAGTATATCCATGAATCTTATACTATGCTACTCGGACTAGGAGGAGATTGTCAAATGTCAATGTCTCATATGTTTGGGGGATAAACCTCGGTAGTCTTGCCTGTCATATATGTTTGTGTTGGACACAGATACTTCTAGGAAGATGTAAAGTCGGATCAACATATTTCTAATGAGATGAAGCTTAGTCCCTACTCAGCTACTCCCTAACGATCTTATTTACAACCAAGTCAAAAGAGAAAGTAAGATCCTTCCCGCCTTGATATAGAGCAATTATCCAATACAACAACTATGGTCAATGGCCTATCATATATGGAACTTGAATGAGAATTCTAAACTAGGGGCCTTTGGGAAAAGAAAAAAAATGTACCCTGATCTAATAGGTTAATGTCAGAAATACTTGCCTCGTCATTGTCATAACTACTGTCTGGCAATAATGGGGTTGCAAGTGGGGGGGCAACATCTGGATCAGGTTTTTGAAATATAAATGTTGTATAGAGACCTGCAGAAGGAAACCAGCAGCAAAAAATATGAGATCCTGAATATGAAATGCTCAAGCAACAAGAGAGGTAACAAAGCAATCACCTAAAACGTCATAAGATCGAGGAAGAAGTCTGCCTCGTGGATCAAGAAGATTTGGACCAGCATTCATCATCATGCCTGCAAACAGTGATCTGTGAAAGAATTGACATTAATAGTTAACATCATAATTAAAAAACTGATGGAGGGCCAATGAAGCATTCATTGAACTCAGTGGAAAAATGTTGAATAGAGATTTCACCTACTTGTTATCATCGTAAAATTCAGTTAAGTTTTGAATCTCCACATATTCAAGACCAGCTTCTCTAGCCAACCTGAGTAGCACAGCAGATTAGATGTTGATTACTGGATTACATATATGTCAAATACAACGGATTAACATATTTATACAATTAAACAAAAGATGGTAAAAGTTGATTAATGATATAAGCTAACCTTCTCATGTGGAAGGTTAGTTAATGAAAAAAAAAAAAATCAAAGTTCACCTTCCCATGCAAGCTTCCAGAGTCGTAGACTAAAATAGTCATACCAGGAAGTAGTATGGTAAGTTTAAGGTACAACCAATAGAGGACAACCAACCTGATTAAACTTGGAAAATGAACCAAGCAATGGGTCTCAGCAGCGACATCACTCGAGAATTTGAACTGGTATTTCTTTCCAAACAACGGAAACCTGGATTCAATAGAATGAAGCAAAATGTTTCAATTAAATAACCCAAATATAATACATTTAAAAAAATTAGAAGCATCTAAAATTCATACATACTTCTCTTCCTCAATTTCAAAGGTGATCATGTAATTCTCAGACCGAATGCAATTAGGAACGATGTTGGGCTTCATGCTGCTACTTCTGTTGTGGTACGCTTCAACATTCTTCTGGTACTTTGCCCTGTACATACACAATTAACAAAATTCTTATGCTTTGCTCCATATGGAACCTTCATTAAAGCAATATCTCACATGGAAAATATGGAAATTATCACAAGGTGACAAAGGGCAGCCATGCACCAAAAGAAAGGTGTAACTTTTAGAACTAGTAGCACAACTGAAAGAAATAAAATAAAATAAAAATCATCCAAAAAGATAGAGCCTTCATCAAATAGGATATTGACCAACCTTGGTCAAAATAAAAGACAAGGATCTAAATGATGCAGCACAGCTGCTGGTCCCCTGACTTAAATGGACAAAATCGAAACCAGAACTACTCCATAAATAAGGCCGAAGTGAGAAACTTAGTTCTAGGTGAATCTGAATGTTCCACAATTACTGGAAGCTAGAAATTTTAGATCGCAATCTAAATCGCATCAGCACATCAGACACCAATGTAGATTCTTATTACTGTTCACAGACTTGCTCTTATATTAAGCTGATAAAAATGCAAATGGATCCCAATAAAGAGCTTGCAAATTACGTGTGTGTACCCCATGCACAAGTGCAAGCAGAGAGCAGAGCATGCCGAAATATTAAAGGTCAAGTGTGATACAACTCATTTTTAACGGAACATTAAGTGTTCTAACATCAACGGATTGTTGAAAATTGGGACTCTCACTCCTATAAAAGTTCAATTTCTAGTCTGTACACGACTAAGTTTATTGATCGGGACATATTAAATAATCAACTTGATAATAACAAGAATTTCCAAACTAGAGAGAAACTGAAACACGCTAAAATGTTTACACAATCACCAAATCCCAGAAACTGGGGCAGCAGTAACCAGGAAAAAAAAAAGGAAAATACACAAATCTATAAACAGTGGTATTTGCCAATCACTATTTCATACCATATGGTAGATGAGTCGGGAGTAACACCGAAAAAATAACCCCCTGGTTTCAACAAAAATGACACATTACATAGAAGTCTCCTTGCTTTGTCTTCAGTTTCAAATCCTAACTGCAAATAGAAGAATAGAAATGCACTTCAGATTCTTCATATTTGTTCACATGACAAATCAAAACCCAATGTTCACAACTTAAACCACACAAAATACCTGCAAATGCTGCAAGCAACAGACAAGATCAGCCTGAATGTCCTTCTCTTGCAACAAGGTTTCCAAATTATCCTGTCAAATGAGTGTGAGGTCAAGGGCAGGAGAAGTGAAAAGCATTGAGTAGATTCAAACTTTTTAAAGGTTAAACGCTAAACTGCCACTTTTACCAGAATAATATTACAACATTAGATAAGACTAGGCAGCTTTTTTTCTCTCTTTTCACAAATTAATAACTTAGAGAACATTTTTATGCCATCCAGAAACAAAAAATAAACACTAATACAGCACTGATAACATCATTCAAAGATCAAAAACATAAATCAAAATGGTTTCAGCATTTACCACAAAGTAATGAATGGATCAAGTCCTCTACTATTAACTACCAAAAAAAACTATTTCCATCTTTACCGATAAAATGCATGTAATTGTGCTATAAGATGAGGTAGAATGCATCCTCAGCAAAATTCGTACTAATATTACTGAAACAGACACTCAGGGTGAAGAGGAAAAAGAAAAAAGCAAGAATAAGTATACATTCTTAAACAGAACTAAAAGAAAATCAAAGAAATTTCATCTAGTTTCTAAGGAAAAAGAAAGCATAGCTCCACATCTACATGTTCATACACAGATGGAAAGACATCAGCATATTCACCAAATGGGGTGCAATGAAAGAAGCTCACGGTGCAAGGATCAGCCTCAAAGAACTCAGAAGTGAAGCTTTTCCGCTGACTCTCCCATGCTTCCCTCACTTCATTTATCCCAGATGACACAACATCTGCAATTAACATCCATTTTTAACATTTACTGTCAGACACATATAATCACACGAATAATAACCAACCTATCATGACCTTTAACCCTTGGTTTCAATTTCCAGTGCAAGATTACCAATGACTTACTAGGGACAAGAAAATCACTCATCACATTAATGATTTCATCATCAAAATAAGCAATTCAAACCCATTTTAACAATTATCATTAACCATCAATACACAGATAAACTTAACCACAAGTTGAGAACTATGAACTATTGAAAAGTTGGCACTTCCACTTTACATTAGAAAAAGCAAAAATAAAATAGAAAAACTACCAACCAACCAAACCAAAGCAAAAGAACCCTAAATTAATAATAAAATATGTTACGCTTAAATAGGTACTTGTGTTTACTACAAAGTTGCATGTACTTGAAATTTACTAAATATAAATAAATAAAGTAATGAGGTGAAGGTGTTCGTGAAAATTTCCATACCGATTCCAACATAATGCCCGATTTGAGCTCCATCCCATTTCTCTGCATCAGCTCCACCGCCGCAATACAAGTCGCAGACCTTCAATATTTACAAAAGGGAGTTAAAATATGAAAAAAAAAAAAAGATACCCATTTGAAGTAAGGAAGTGAGAGAGGTGAAAGAGAGAGACGGTGGCATATGGATGGACAAAGATTTTGATGAGGGCGGTTTTAGCAAACTCATAGAGTTTATGGTGAATTGACTCGGCTCTGGGTACTGGCACTGGTAGTGGATACCCACTCATTTCTTCCTCTGCTTTCTTCTTTTTCCTTTTTCATGTACCCACTTCAGTCAAATGGATTGGGTCTTGCCTGGGTAAAAACGAGACGAGAGAAGCAACGTCGATATATCGACTCTAACAATGGAATTAGTTTGGTTTTAGAGTGAACTGTTCAGAATAGGAGCTGAACATTGGGGGTTGAAACCAACCCAACCTATTAACTGATTTACAACCAAATTACTGTTAACCCAATTACTACAAATAAAAATTTATATATTTTTATTTTTAATTAAATAAATACTGTTAATGTTGAATTTTTTTAATAGTTCAAAAAACTATATTATTTATTTCGATTAATAAAAAAATAATAGTTTAAAAAACATATTGTTAATATAAAAATTATTATATACAATATATATGATTTATTTTAGTTAATTCAATTAATTCGATTGATTATTTAGTTTTGAACTGAATTAATTGAAAATTAAATTTTTTTAAAAAAATCATTAATCGAATTTCGACCGAATTAAATTTAATCACTGTCGATTAACTGAATTAAATTGATTCGATCAATTAATTCGATTTTAATCGAATTATGAACACCTCTAACTAAACACTGAACCAATTAAATTGGTTAAAATTGGTTTTATATTTTTTAGCCCAAATCGAAAAAACAACCTCAACCCATCCAAATAATTAAAAAGTTATTAAAAATAAGAAATTAAAACTAACTTAAATCGGAGGGTATAATTGATGTTTCTGTCTTTATTTATATTTATAATTTTATTTATTTATTTAAGTTGTAATTCTTTCTAACTTTTCCCTATTTTTACTTTTTAAATTTTATCTTTTAATTTTAATTTTTAATTTAAATAAAATAAAATAAAATTGTTAAGAGTGTTGATTGTTGAAAAGTTTTTTTATACTGAATATTGCAACCTGAGTTTCAACAAAAAGAAAATGCAACAATCAATAACATAACGTTTTGACTTTTATATTTGTTAAATATGTTTTTGTAACTCAAAATATGTAACAAATGAAGATTTTATTTGTAACACTCTCGTTCCCGACCCAATCGCTTAGTTAAGGTATCGAGATGTCACATTCATTACTGGAGCAACTACTAAAAATTTCATAATCAATTTAATTCTTCATAAAATTTAATAATAATTTCAATATCACATCAATTAACCATTATTCACTTATTATTATCAATTCGTTTAAACATACTCACATGTATTAATCATTCCATCACTTATAATCATTTCGATACATTTCAAATTCATCTACTATATATATTTTTCCTTCTCCTCTCCATTCCACATCATTTATGTATATATATATATTTATTAGAATTTTTAGCTTTTAACATATAGCATGCTTATATGTAACAATACATTATCTATAATTCCACTATTTACTTATGTGTTAATTTCAAAGCTGTCCACTTGAGTCATAGTCACTAAATTATTTATATCTTGAGCTGCAAAATTCGATTTTAAGATCCGCTTGATGTTTTTGAAACTAGACTCAAATATCTTTTTACCATAAAAATTTCAAAATTTCTACTTTAGCCAATCCGTACAGAAATTTTTTTAAAATTTCCCCTTTTCTGCTACTTGATAGTTTCAACCTTTCTTTACTAAAAATTAAAGGATTCGGATGATGTTTCCGTTTGTTTTTATTGAAAATGGACTCATTAAGAATTTAAGAATATAAATTTCAGCCTCTAATCATTTTTTTATAATTTTTTTATGATTTTCCAAAGTCAGAACAAGGGAACTCGAATCTACTCCGACCTTGTTTCACAAAAACTAATATATCTCAAAATATGCAATTCCGTTTCTTTCACCGTTTCTTCCATATAAAACTAGACTCAATAAGATTTAATTACATATTTGATTCAACCTCTAACTAAATTTCTATAATTTTTGGTGAATTTTCAAAGTTAATCCACTGCTACTGTCCAAACTGTTTTAATGAAAATGTTTCCTTTTCCATGTTTCTTTGCATTATGTTTCATTCAATCACACATAATTCCCATACTTTTGATTACTATGCAATTTAATCACTTATGTTTATGTGTAGATTACATATTCGTTTATTAATCTTAGTACTTTCACCATACAAATCACATTCTCTCTTACCAATTTAGTATTTTTAAGCTTTTATTCGTCATCAAATACTTTCTATTTTTAGTATTAAATTAAATACATGTATCATACATCTCACTCAAAATATTTTAACTCAATCTATTGAAATACAAGTAGGTTTAGTATGAAACTTACCTCCTTTGTCAAGAATTTCTTCCGTTCTTCTTCATTTTCATGCATTTCTCTTCTTCACCACTTTCCTTCCTTTTTCTTCTCATTTTCTCCACTTTCATCTACTATTTTCTTGCTTCTAAATTGATGAACATATTCTCTAGAACCTCTACTTCATCTTCTCTCTCTAATATCTAAGGAAATTTAAAAAAAAATTGGATAAAAGATAGGTTTTCATGGAAAAGGACTAAATGGTAAAAAAAGAAAACTTCCTTTTCTCACCCTTTTACTCACGTTGGAAGGATGATAAATTTCCTTCATCCTTCATTTCTTTTTATACTACCATTTTGTAAATAAAATAATGATAAATATTTAAGTAAAATATTAATAAAATAATATTTAACTAATTAATTAATGAAAAATATCTCCAAATATCATCAACATTATCATTACATTCTAGAATTCTCCCTCTTGCTAATTGATCATTTTGTCCTTATTAGTCTTTCAAAATTCCATCCTTGAGCCATCACTTAATTTGGAAAAATTACGATTTAGTCTCGCATAATTCTTCACTTATTCAATTTGGTCCTTGCATACCAATTCCATATCATATTAAATTAGTATATTTTCACTTTTGGTCCTTCAACTTTCTCATTTTTACACTTTGATCCTCTAAATTTTGAATATTTACACTTGAGCCAAAAACTTTTCACATACTTATGAGTTAGTCCTTACTTTTAAATCAATATACTAAAACCTACTTATTAATTATTTTTATTATTTTTTTACACTCTTCAATCCTCTCTTTATATCATTTTTCTCATCTTATCAAAAAAAAATCAATTATATATTATTCAACTTACTACTTCTATTATTATTTATAAATTTTAGGGATGTTACATTATCCTTATGTTATTTGGTAGTTAAGGTTTTAAAAGTAGATTTATTCTTTGAGTAAGGCTTTGTTGAGGTAGAATTATCATTTGAACTAGGTGAATAATCTTGATTTCATTTTTAGCACTCAAAGAAAGACTAAGAGGTCTATCGATGAAAAGGCCTGGAACAATTTATGATCATTCCAATGTATGAATGTTGCAGGGATGTTTGGACTAGTGTAAAAGAATCAAAAGAGGGTCAATTTAGCGTTGTTACTCATAAAGAACTTTTGAGATAAAAAAAATATTTTTAAAATAAAAACATTGTTAAATAAGATCTTTTCGAGTTTTTCAAAAATACTTTGGGGACAAAAAAATCTTTGGAAAAATTTTTTTTTTGCCAAAAGTAGAAGTTTTTGCTCAAAAGTGTTTTTTGACCCAAAAAATATTTGAAAAACATTGCTAAACTAGTCCATTAAAAAGATGCATCCATTCACTTAAGTCCAAATTCTTATAGCTAGATTTGAAAAGTTAAACGATAAATGAGGAGAAAAATATTTGTAAACTTTATACTAATTTTTGTGAAATTTCTAATTAAGCTTTTTGGTTTGTGAAATTTTTTTTAAAGTTAACACAACTAAACATAGATACCAATTTTAACCCCAAAAATAGTACTAATATAAATGATAAAACCAAATTCAAGTACCAAAAAGTAAATTTACCCATTTTATCTTAAATTTGATAAAAATAATGTTATCAAGGAAATTGAAACTTATCTCTTAATACTGTTTTCCACACTTGTGAGCGAGCGAGAGATGAGTCACGTTCAAACAGAGCGAGAAAACGAGACGCTCGTAGAGGCGGCGCTTCGTGTTCTAAACACAGCCGACCCCTTCGAGAAGGCCCGGCTAGGCGACTCGGTGGCATCCAAATGGCTCCAAGGAACCATCACCCGTCCCTACAACCCATCGCAGGACCTTCCCGTTCCCGATCGTCCCGCCAGGCTCACCGATGTACGTAGTAACTGCCCTCGATTTCCCCATACGTTAACTGCTATGGAAATGGTTCAAGAAAAAGATAATGGGTTTTTCGTCTTTTGTTTTAAGGTTAAGTTGGTGTCGCCAAGTTTGATGCCAAAGCTTGGGAAAGCAGGTAGCTCGCAGAGCAGGCAAGCCATTGTGCATAGTCTTGTGCATACCGAGAGTTGGGCTATTGACTTGTCTTGGGTACCTTTTTGTTTTTATTTAGTTGTTTTGGTTTATGATTATGGTTTGATTTCATTGTTTCAAGCCATTCAAGGTTGAAGAATACCTACCCTTTTGATAATCAGTGAGCTCATTGATTTTTAGTAATGAATGCTTGACTGACATTCTAATAGTTAGAATTTGACAACGTTTGGAGTTTGAATTGGGATCCATTCATACAATTAAAAGCTTAAAATTGAAATTTTGTCACTTCTTCAGTTGATTGTTGGGAATTAAGGTTTTCTAATTTTAAAGGTTTCTTGTATAAATATGGAGTCTTATGACTTGAGTTGGTTCAACTTCTGAGTTTTGAGGAATTGATGATTTAGGAAGAAGTATTCTGTATTTGTGTGTATCCATTAATTTTTGTTATCAATTTGCGAAGGATATAATTGCTCGTTTCGGTAAGAAAGAAGCAATGCCAAGAGAATTCTTTACGGATTTTGTGAAGGTAGCTCAAGATGAAGGCCGGCACTTCAGCCTGCTTGCAGCTCGGCTTAAGGAGCTTGGTTCTTCTTATGGTGCATTACCTGCTCATGACGGGCTATGGGTTTCTGCAATTGCTACATCCAAGGACCTATTGGCTCGATTGGCAATTGAGCATTGCGTCCATGAGGTGCACGATTTTCTTGTACTCATCTGCTATTTTAGACGCATTGCATTGATGACAATTATAGTCACTTAATTTCCTTATTAGTTTATAAACTCAATGAAAAGGCCTGCTTGCCGTTTGCCTTCCTATACTGCTAATAGATGGTGTGAGCTTCTCTTGCAGAAATACTCTTTTAAATTCCCTTAGTATACTTGTTATGTGATGGAAGTTAAGGACTTGTTCCGTTTAGGTGATTGATTATCAGAATATATATATACATAAAAAGGGAAAGAATGCACAAAGTAATGCATATGAAAGTTCTTTGGGGTCTTAAGTAATGATGGAATGAGTTTATTTCATGTGAATATCTTCGGAACCTTGTAAATGAAATGAAAGCCGGTGGACTTAGTGCATCTAAATATGCAACATGTGCACTAATTTACAAAATGTTCACTTTTGATGAAGCAACTGAAATATGATGCAGGCTAGGGGACTTGATGTTTTGCCAACGACCATCTCTAGGTTCCGTAATGGAGGCGATGATGACACAGCTGATTTACTAGAGAGAGTAGTTTACCCAGAAGAGATTACACATTGTGCTGCTGGAGTAAAGTGGTTTAAGTATCTTTGCTTGAGATCCAGAAATCCATCTTTGTATCAAGATAGCCTGGCACTGGAAGAAAGTGAAGCAGGCAGAAGTGAGACTCAAATGGATAAGGAAAGTGAAGAGGTGATTCAGAAATTTCATGCAATAGTAAGGACACACTTTAGGGGACCATTGAAACCACCATTTAATGAGAAAGCAAGGAAAGCTGCTGGTTTCGGCCCTCAGTGGTATGAGCCCCTCGCTGTGAAAGGCCCTGCCTCACAGTTCTAACAGTAGACATATATGAGCTCCGGTGTTCATCGGATTTGTGTTGCTTGTGAGAACCTGCTACAATACTCCCAACTCCACTTATGTGCTACATACATGGTTGAGTATTGTTTTTCTTTTTTACTTCAAATTCTGACCAGAATCTCTGAAATATTCCAAATTTTGATAATTAGTCATTTTATGTTGACTTTAACCTTCTTGTTTTTTTTCCATGGCATTGTATTAATTTACTTTTAGTAAAGGAGTCAAAATACAATCTAACTTGCAATGACCGATTTATTACTTTTACCTTTTCTGAATATATTTTTTTCACGTAGAGAATTATGTTACGTTCTATTTGCAGTTTAGGATAGATTGAGTTTGGTCTGTCATTGTTAACCGTTCACTGCCATGGATGACCTTTGGAAAAAATGTATCTCAAAACTTGGATGACATGTGAAGAAATGTTGCATGTATAGGTCAATTCAGTAGGCAGAATCTCAATTAAAACCACCAAGAAAAGGAATTGTATACATGAGAAATGTCATTGGAAATTTCAGTATTTGCATTTTCCCATCATACATCATCTTTATTTATCAGATGGAAACATGAAATTGCATGAAAAGCCCTGAAGAAAATGGTAAACTGAAAACATAATGCAAAATTTTACATCAGTCACGATTTGGTTCTTGCTAAGTTGAAGTAAAAAAAATTCGATAACCAGGATTGCGCGACGATTTTTCTGCAGCGCAATGGAAGTTCCAGGACATAAAAATGATCAGTTTGAAGAATTATTGGCAAGCTTTATGAAAGACACCTCTGCACCACAGCTGATATCTTAGAATCTCAACAACAAAAATGTTATCATAGAAGAAGCCTCCGAATATCACTGAAGTTTGCTTTTAATGCTGATACAAATGCTCCTGCAACAAAAATAGCAGAAATCTCAGGCAGGTAACATGCTAAAGTATATATGAACCATCCATCAGAAGATCTGTATTTAGATCAGTGATTAAAAAGACTTGCACCACTGCATACCTCCAACTTTGCCATCAAATACACGATGATCAGCAGATAACGTCAAGTTCATTTTTGTCACAACTGCAGGCCTTTCAATCCCTGCACGAAATTTCAATATATGAAATGAAAAATACTTTGTAGCATAAAGTATAGGGAAGCATACTCGACAAGGGTAATTGCTTTACCATCACTTCCGACCACCGGTTCAACAAAATTGTTTCCTCTACCAACAGCAAGAATACCAGCCTACAAATACAACAAACAAAGATTTATAGCACCTTATGATGTCCAGATCACTTTCTAATAGCAATTTTTTTTTACAGTAGTTTGATATTCTAAATATTGCCTCTAGGAAAAAGTACAACAACAAAAAAAAAGAGACATTATGAGCAGTTCTCCACTGTTTTCAAAGTGAATATTATCAACAAATGGCAAAAACAGAACTATGTTTCTCCAAATTTATCACTTTTTGTTTAAAAAAATGTCATTAGACCAACAACTTCTGAATTTTAAGGCCTGAATGTAACATATTATTTGTGGAAGGGATAAGCTGAAGCTACATTAATGTTTGCTCAGCAAAGGCACATGATGTTGACATAGACAATCTAGCTGGGTGCAAGTGTCAGTAAATATTCAGCTCATTCTCAGCATATGTACATGCATGTGTGTGTGAGAGAGGGAGTACCTGCGGGGGATTTATGATCGCACAAAACTGGTCGACAGGAAACATTCCCAGATTTGAAATGCTGCAAAAATTAGAATTTCTCAATATTTCTTTCAACTATTAAAAAGGCAGTGTGAGAACTAACAACCCATATGTATAAATAAAATTCATGCCTGAATGTTCCCCCTTGAAATTCATCTGGTAAAAGCTTCCCAGCCCGTGCCTTTTCCGCTAGTTGCTTGACCTGAAGGCCAAGTTAAAGAAGATAAGCAAGATAAAACCAAACCCAGAATTTAAATTGACAATTAATAAAATATTAACTGAAAAGAAACAGACCAAAAGAATGAAATTTAGCTTGTAATTCCAACCCTTGTTGACTATCATTTGCAGATTGTTTTAAGCATCTAGTTGAACTTAAGCCCAATACGCAGTTTTTGAGTGATATTTAGAGAAACACTGTTGCAAAGCACGTCCAAGTATGTCTTATGTTATCTACCTAGATCTAACGAGCTCAAATTTGAGAAAGCACAAGCTCAAACGGATAGTGGAGCCAAACAAAATTGTTAAAACTAAAAAGCGGGTAGAGGTTGAAGATGAAAGTACCTCTGAGGAGATTGATGAAATGGATTTCTGGTCTGCATTCCTTACAATTGGGGTCATTAACCCCTGCAGTGAAAATAAAATAATAAGCAGGTTGGTCCATAGAACCTGAGAACATGTTATTGGAAGCGTACCTTCTCAGTAGCAACTGCAATTGATATGTCAACAGAATCACACAAAATTATTTCCCCTTTCTCAACATCCCAATAAGCTGCAGTCATTGACATAGCATACTATTTAGTTAGAAATAAGCTAAAAAGCTATAATTTTGGGTGAAAGCTAAATTGTCACTGAAGAGAAACAAATTACGTGCAGATTGTCCACTCTATAAAAAAGCACTCATAAATTGGTAATTTGATGGTGGGATTTCTTAGACATAGTTTGACAAGTTAGTAACCCTGGTTCCCTTCCCTTATGAAACTTCAAACAAATTAGTAATCTTAGTGCCCATTCAGTTTGAAATTTCTTCAATGCTACATTGTACTATTAACACAAAACAATTTTTTTTCCTCATTGGGATGTTAAAGGAGGTTCATACACTCACCTAGTCCTAATGAAAGAACTTCAAATTATATCAAAGTGAAGAAATATTTTATACGGCATTAATACAGTCACCAGAATTATCTTTTCAGACTAAGCTGAAAACCATTTATAGACCAGCAACTACAAACTAGATGTTGAACAACTAACAGAAAATTAGAAACAAAATGACCACACAGTCTAGGGGCATTTCCTCGTTAAGGAATATTAAAGTTCTGGTCTGAGAGTGAAAAAGCAAGCAGGGCTGGGAATGGAACGAGAGCAGGCTACCTCCCACTAATAATTTGACTACTCAACAATAAAAATATACATAAAGGTATAAAAGAATAAAAACAATTTTTTTTTTGTTCTACAAAAGAACTGAAAAAACATTTTTTGACATGGATCAGTTTGAAAATGTGGGACTTCCAATTTTTACAGCAGTAAAACAGATTGGAATCTGGTCCAGGAGAGAAATATCACCCAACAACTCCAACAATCTTTACTTCTTACAATGATCATATGCTCTTATTACTTGCCTTGGCTTGGCTCCTATACCATGTTTACTCGGTAATCAATGAGGACCCAACTTTAAACGAAATTATGTCTTACCATTAGCTTCAGGTACATTTTTTAGAGCAACTGCAACTGCTTTTATGACAATGTCATTGACTGAAACTTTAATATCATGCTTCTCTGAAAATTAAGAAAGAATAGAACAATTAGCAGTATGCCAAACCAAGTACAAGGAAAATCAATTTGATTATACGGGAATCTATTCAATACCTTTAAGCTCCTTCCTAAAAGAAAGAAGAGGATCCAGTACAACATCTGATGAACACAATAAAACTGTTAAGTTCAAAGGGTTAAACGATACTAAAACTTGTAGATAAATATTTTATGTTCCAACCTGAAGATAAATACAAATGCGGTGTAGTCTGTTTAGATTCCAATAACCTCCTTGCAATAACCTGCAGAATGAACAAAAATGCAGTATCAGGAAGGAACCAAGTGTTCACCAATACATCAACTTTCCATCATTAACTCGTTAAAACCACATAAAACAAAGTACTAAGTGATAGAGATTGATCAGAACACTATTCGAATGTAAAATTCAGTAAGAAAAAACGCATGAAAGGAGAAATCCAAGAATACCAAACAAATAGATCGATTCAAATATGTCTTACTATTAACAACATTTGACAGTACAACGAATGAAAAGGTTCTCAACACTCAACAGAAGTTATAGCAGTAACAGACATTTTTCTTCCAACTACTTAGATTGAAGTTCTTCTTTGAGAATACTGCTAATTATATGGCCATTCCACATGCATTTGACATCAACAAAATCTGAAAGGCATGCCTGAATGGAACCCAGAAAAAAACAGCATGCTCCCCAATCTCTTAAATATCTTGATTTGTTCACATGAACGTTTAAAAACATACTGATCTTTATATTCTATAGATTACACAATTTTTTTAACCATTATCAATTATAAATAATTTTGAAAAATAAAGTTTAATTTAAAATATTAATAATTTTTTGAAATTGATTTATACATTTGATTAAAATATTTCCGGCCTTAGAATATAAAATTAATATATAGAGGTTTTTTTTCAACATTTTTACTTTTTCTTTAACTTCACTTGTTTACTTTTTTAATTACATTTTTGCTATTTAAGGTTCAGCCTTTTTAATTGTGTCAGCTTCTCTTTGTATTGGTTATCGAGATTTTCTATCCCACCCACTTTTATTTTCCTTCTTTTTCTTCTCTCCTCACCCAGTCACAAGAGTCCAACGGATCCAACCCATATCCCGTGCCCTTGTCTATGCCTTGTCGACACAGGTACAAGCAGCAGAGAAAAAGTTTAAATAAAATAAAATAAGAAAACCCTCACACTCAAATCCCTCATCCTATTCAATCAATAATCTGCAAAACTATTATGCGATAGCCATCAAAGCATGGGTCCTTTAGGTGAACTCAGCTTAAAATAATTGACATGTCAATGCAATTGAGTGACTAAACAATTACATGCAAACTCTGCAAACCAAGTCCTTTGACTGTTGCTCCCTTTAACTTCCATCACATGCACTCATGTAAACCTCCCAATTTTGGCAAAGTTCCTAGCACCATTTTATTTCCAAAATCTTCAACACTACCATCTGCCTTTACCATCAGTTTTTAGCACATACATATTAATTTTCGTTAGTTGAATTTGATATGCATAATTTTTCATTTCCAACATCAATCTAAAGTTTATGAATAGGTTGATTTTTATCTTTAAATATTGACCTAGTTAGAAAGTACAATGCCAAAGTCTCTTTCCTGTCAGTTCCCTTATAACTGGTCAATGAAACGTACCTTGCGTATTTGAGTATTGGGCAAGTCTTCAAAAGAATCTGATTGTTGGGGAGTCTTTGACTCAGGCCTTGCAGAAGAAGATTTCTGAGAGCTGGTTTGAGGTGATGGCTTTGACTTCTCAGATGGAGAAATTTTGGAAGATCCTTTTCCGGACTTAATTGCAGCCAAAACATCCCCTTTAAGCAAAGTACCATGAGGACCTGATGCCTTCAATGACGATGCATCTAATCCATATTCCGAAATAAGCAACTTGGCTGATGGACTGATCTTTGTAAAACCAGGCTTCTGCTCTCGAACTTCACTTTTTGATTCATGCTGTGTTGGTTCTTGCTTTTTGACAGCTGAATCACCAGAAGCAGAAGTCTTCACAGCTTTGATATCATTTGGATCTTCAACCTTGTAAAGTAAGAAGCATTAGTAACCATGTACTTGAAGTAATTGCCATTAACTTGACTTCAAAAACATTCCGTAACTAAATATAGAGAGGTCAATTTACAGCAATATGAAATAAGTCAACTTAAAAGCACATAATGACAACTTACTGTTATTGCAATAGGTTGTCCCACAGCCACATCCTTTGAACCTTCAGGAGCCAGTATCTTTGCCAGGTAGCTGCACCCAACAATTTCAACTCACAATTGTAAGCTTAATTAACAGAAATTAACCATGGAAAACAAAACCATGTCAATCTCAAATCCAAGAAAACCTTTCTTTTGCTATTAACCCATAGAAAAAAAAACCCTTGTTTCTTGATTGAAATGTGTTCAACCTGCTATTGTGGTCAATTTCATAGGATTTGACTTATCTAACCACATAAATACAGTCCAATTTTTCACAACGATGTGTTCTTAATTTGGCATCTTATTAGTAGTTTTTTTTTAAAACTGTCAGTCCTGCTGTATGTGCATTATGGAAAACCCATGCTTATGCCTCACGGAGATGTTTATGCCCAATGATTTGAGGGTATATAGTTACAAAGGCCTTGGCTTTGCTGACAGCCAAGTATAATGAGTATATATGAGTATGGTCAAATTCCCTTGAAAACAAGTATAAAATAGTAATAGTTACAATCCTAAGGAGATTCTCATCTTAAGGCATATCGAATACGTCTAGAAGAACCATTTCGAAAGACTCATGCTTGATGCCTCACTATTTCTCATCCTTTTGGATGGAGAAAATAACAAATGATCAGCTAAAGAATTAAGTTAGTGTGAAATTTATGCTATCTATTGGTGTCCATTGGTGCTTACCCTACAGGCTTGCTATCATCTATCAGCAATAAACTCCAAAGCAAGAAAGAAGATTACCCCTCTTCAAGGCTCTCAAATTCAAGGGTAGCTTTGTCAGTCTCAATCTCACATAAAATGTCCCCCACTTCTATCTGCTCAACAGAGTTATGCATATCGATGGGAACAAAGTCATTATTCACTCAAATAGAAAGAGATAGCATTTTACAGTAATCACATAATGTGTGCTAATAAAAACTAACCTTCTCCCCTTCTTTTTTCCTCCACTTGAAAATGTTACCCTGATTCTGTATAAGAAAATATGAAAAGGCAAACATAAGCTTTGCAGTAAAAATGTCAGAAAAGTAGGTTCATGTTTTAACATATATTTTCTTACCATTGTGGGAGAGAGTGCTGGCATTCCAATAACAATGTGTGGAGGAAGATCCGATACATTGATGTTAGTACTCGGCTCCTCTTCCTTTTCGGAGTTTCTGACATCCTGATGACCTGTTTTTTCCTCAACATCTGATCCAGCCCCAAGTGTAGAAGGGATCTTCTTGATATTTTCTTCATCCTCAACCTTGTGAACACATTCAAATTAGTATTAACAAACTGTTCATTGCATAGTTGGTACTCAATGAAAATTATTATTAAAAAGCATAAAAAATACAAATTCAGATAACAAAAGCTATTCACTGTAGAATAAGATAAATTTTATTGTTAATCAGAAGGTACTTTTCCAATGACATCGTTGATACTTTTTACAAATTTTATGAGCATAAGCCCTATTTATATTGTTGTTATTCCTTAACCTTTATCGAATTCTAAGGAGCATAAAGAGAAGTGGATGACGAAAAAAAATTAGTAAGCAGAGCAGGTGTTTATTAGATCAGAAATGAGTCTAGAAGGCATGATACAGAGGATAAGAAAATCACCAAGTGCCAAGCAAGACTCTTTTCTTCTAGAAAAATTCAAAAAGAATCAGATTTTACAAATTTATTTATAGTATGCCACTAAAGAATTGACAAAAGAATAAAATACCATTACAGCAATGGGTTGCCCCACAGGCACATCTTTTGAACCTTCAGGTACTAGTATCTTGGCCAAAAACCTGCAGATAAGCACTCCAATCATAAGCAAAGGTAACAGAAATTAAGGATGGTAATGAAATTCAATAATTCAAGTGTGCATTTCGATCAAGATTAAAAAGATGAAACACCACAAGAAAGCTGTATAAAGGGATCACATGAAGCAATAGAAAGTTGTAAAATGAAACTGAAAATCCCATAGGCAGAGCAACATTTAGCGGCATTACCAAATATGCCACTCTAAGGAATAAATTAGGCCATAAATCAGAAACTGTGTAAGTTGAAAAAAAAATTAAAGCAGTAAGAAAAAAGAATATAGTTTACCCTTCTTCAAGACATTCAAACTCAAGTGTCGCTTTATCCGTCTCTATTTCACACAGTATATCACCAGGTTCAATCTGTTAGATAAGCATCAATGATGAGGAAATAAATCACAATGAAAGAATTAAATCAATTAAATCTCTGCACCTTATCACAAGATTTTTTTTTTTTTTTAACAATCATCTTTAGTTTATATCTAGTTCAGATGTAAAGACTCCATACAACCTACAGTTTCCAGTAATTACTTATATAACTGACCTTATCTCCTTCTTTCTTCTTCCATTTTGCAATGTTACCTTGGCTCTGCACAGGAGCAACAAGTATCACAAGCTTGACCATTGGAATAACAGGAGGAAGTCTATATATCCTAGTAAATTTATGTGGTTTAGCATTCCAATTATTACCATTGTTGGAGACAAAGCAGGCATCCCCAGCACTGTATGCTCCGGAAGGTCTGTAATAGCATAACTTAGTGATAAGCAAGGATACAAATCTTTGGCAGATATCACAACGAAAGGACACATGCAAAACCTAATTGCAAAAGAAGACGAAACTTTTTCCATTTTAATAAGTAGACATGAACACAAAACCTACTCTAACCCCTCTCCATACTTTTAAAGCTAGGCTAAGGCCCAACAGCTCACCAATGCATTATGAGACTGGAAAATTATTTAACTCACATAACCAGAAGTGATACATTCCAATTTGAATCATTGAGATAAATTACATGTAAGCTGCAGAATATAAGTAAAATATTTTCAAATATATCTTGCACAAAGACAATGTACTGATTCACTATCAGCATAACCAGCATTTGTCCTTAGACATCCGATAGGTAAACATGACATCCAACCAATAAACTACAAGAAGGAACATAGTATATTCTTTGGCACATAGTATATATCACTCAGGCTAGGAAGTTGAGTGTTCTTTGGCCAGGCAGATTTATAAATACTGGGAAATATAAATAATGAACCGTAGTATTATACATAAGAATCCTTGTACCATTAATACCAAATAATCTAGTAAATTGGCTTATAGAATTTCCGCCACTCATGCACAATTGTTTCTGATTAATAAAATATAGATGATTCTTACTTCAAAATATACAAAAAATTTATGAAAGTTACAAGTAAATAGCTCTTTGCCTAGATAAATATCCATGAGTAGCATTAAGACATAAAATCAGCGCCCAGCATTTGCCAAGTGCAGGTTATGACTCTACCGCAAGAAATTCATGCAACGGCCACTAAGTACTATAAGTAGACTGAATCAATAAGTAGATTTTGTAATAGATAGATACAGACTAAACAGTCAGGCTAATCTAGTTAGCAATTTTTTTAGACCCAGATACCAATCATAAGATCATATCTACTTTGCAGTTACTTGAAATGGAAAAAAATGCAATGATAAGTAAACCACTTAGAGGCACGCTGTCAAAAATTTAAAAACTAGATAGGCCTATACGGGAAGAGGGAAACTTTTTGAAGTAAAGATGGAATATACCTGAAGAAGAGAAATGACGAACTCCAATCTGCAACTGCAAAACCTATTACATCAGAAAACAACCTTATTGTAGAACAGTACAAGTAAAAATTAAATACCAACCTTGAGCTTTGATGAATTACCGTAGACTCCAATTATGGTGGACAAAGCATTGGACCTGCTATGAGGGGGAAGAGCTGGTAAGATTCAGAAAGTATGCAATCCAGCTACACGTGTCCAAATAAAGGCATGATAAACCAAATTGAGTGAACTTCAACACAATTCCATTATTTATACAAAAATGTATAGGTTTTGGGTTGGAAAATTAAGAAGGGAAAACAACATCGACCCAACACAAACTTCAGTTAAAAGTTATCCCCTAATATTTGTTTGGTTAAAAATTTGCATTACACGAGCAAAAGAGGTCACCCTGACAAATACAAAGATAATGGGTATAGGTTTTAAAGGAGGTACATGAATAATTACACAAGTAAAACCATTGCACAAATGACTAAAAAGTAGTAATAAATTTTACTCCTGATAAATAGGAATCCAATAAATGCAAACCTTAAGCAAGATCCATCCCAGTCCTTGAAAGGCCTTTCCACATTTGAACTGCTGCAGCGCAAATCAGTAAAAAGGGCCGTAAGCAAAACAACCGAAATTCATGTAAAGGTGCTATACTTAACACGAATTAAAGGGCATATCATATAAGTGACCAAGAAGAATCGTAATTAAGAACCATAGTCCTACATCATAAGAGTGAACTTAAAATGCTATACTGCTATATTTCACTTGGAACAAAAGGAAATAGGTTGCTGATAAGGTATACAAGTGAAAAAATTGTAGATAGTAAGTACCTTATGCATAATGTAACATAATAAATAAGCCTAAAATTCTGCATCTCATATCAAAACAAAAATTCTCACAAACCCGATTCTGAATATCACTATTTTGTCCAATTAACAAAAGAAGAACATTAAAATGCAAATCTCTATTTGATTTCTAAACTAAAATTCTCACAGGGAAAAAGAAAAGAAAAACCCAAGCTCTCAAAATTGTTACTTGCATCAAAAAAGATTCCGATCAGATGCATACGATGATTATCATTGCAAGTATACAATACCGTTCATGTACATATAAATAAATAGAAAGAAGGTTAAAAATACCGAGAAAGTGGTGTGGGTGAGGCGAAGGAAGATAGAAAACGAGCTCTAAACAGAGATGGGAGTGCTCTTGAGAGAACTGGGTTCCTAAGCCGTGAAACCGCCATTGAAAGGGCCATGAGGATTCGATTTTATTTAACTTACAGTTTCATAAAAGAAAGAAGAGGAAAATGAAGAGGTTCTTTATGGTGTTTATGAGTATGTTTTGACTGATCGATCAGAAGAAAGGTAGATCGAAAATGGCTGCGCCAATGCGCCTACAGATTCCGACTATACAATTTTTTATTATTTTCTAAAGAAATATTATTTTTGTTTCTTTTATATTTGTTTAAATAAATACTCCAATAAGCCCATGAACTTTAAAATAAAATCCCTCCCGAAAAAATCTACTCAATTAAGTCTTTCCATGTTAAAAATTTATCAATTAAGCCCTTTTATCAAGAGAGGTTCTGAGTTACCCGGCTGATGTAGCAGTTCATGTCAACAAAATTATAAAGATTTAAAAAAATCGAGTACATAATCAACTTCAACAAATAATTGTACAGATTTATTTTAGAAGTATTTTTAAAATTAGAATAAATAAAATTTGATTCGATTCAAAAAAATTGATAAAAAATTAAATTTTGATTTAATCAAATCAAATTATTTGAGTCAACTTGAATAATTAATTCGAGTTTTAAGTTCGAGTCAAGTTGAATTTTACAATTTGAATAACAGAATGGTGTAAAAACCTTTTTTAGTCCTTATCAATTTTAAAAATGAACAAATTGATCTCTCTCTAACAAAAATTACAAAAGAAAGTTCAAAATTATTTTCAAAAATTCAAAATAATTGTTAAATTTTAAAATATTTAAAAATTTCAAATTTTATATTTTTTAAAAAAATATAATTTTTTAAAACTAAATAATATATAAAAAGTTAAAATTTTAAAAATATTCTAAAATAATAATTTTAGAAATTAAATAAATTAATTAATAATTCAAGTTTATCATCCTA
Source organism: Gossypioides kirkii (assembly GCA_005610355.1). Classification (NCBI taxonomy): domain Eukaryota; kingdom Viridiplantae; phylum Streptophyta; class Magnoliopsida; order Malvales; family Malvaceae; genus Gossypioides; species Gossypioides kirkii. The sequence goes on along the minus strand of CP032252.1, from coordinate 5,543,598 downwards.
CTAAATTATAATTTTTTATTTTTCTTTAAAAGAGTTTTCAAGAATTAGTTATATTATAATAAAATTTGAATTTGACATGTTTAATTTTTTTTAATTTAACTCGAACAATTTCACTTGACCCGATTCAAAAAAAAATCAAATCGAGTTAAGATGATAAAATAAAACTCGTCAACTCGCTCACCCTTATTTTAAACCATATAAATTTTAAAAATATAAAAAATATTAAAAATAAAAATTCAAAAAGCTTAAAGAAATAAATTTATTTAAAAATTCAAATTCAAAATAACAGATGTATAGGTTCAAAAAAAATTATATATGTGCTGAATAAATTTATTTTTATGTATTTTTTATATACATGTTTAACCATGTAAATTTCTCGATATAATTGATTTTTTTTAATTTAACTCGAACAATTTCACTTGACTCAATTAAAAAAAAATTCAAATCGAGTTAAGATAATAAAATAAAACTCGTCAAATAGTTCACCCTTATTTTAAACCATATAAATTTTAAAAATATAAAAAATATTAAAAATAAAAATTCAAAAACTTTAAAGAAATAAATTTATTTAAAATTTCAAATTCAAAATAAAAGATGTATAGGTTCAAAAAAATTATATATGTGCTAAATAAATTTATTTTTATGTATTTTTTTATATACATATTTAACCATATAATTTTTTAAATATACTAGTATGAATATACTAGTTTTTTAAAATAAAACTCGTCAAATAGTTCACCCTTATTTTAAACCATATAAATTTTAAAAATATAAAAAATATTAAAAATAAAAATTCAAAAAATTTAAAGAAATAAATTTATTTAAAATTTCAAATTCAAAATAAAAGATGTATGGGTTCAAAAAAAATTATATATGTGCTAAATAAATTTATTTTTATGTATTTTTTATATACATGTTTAACCATATAATTTTTTTAAATATACTAGTGTGAATACATGATAGTATATGTTCATACTTTCTTAGCCCTTTGACTACGCACACACATCTTGCACACATAAGCGCTCGAACCCGAGACCCCTAAGATGAACAACATCCTCTTTTTCACTGGAGTTACTTATTGAGTTCCATAAAGGAGGTTTTAATTATTCTAATCAATTGATTAGTTATCAATTATTTTTTATGTATCGAGTTGAGTTAAACTCGAGCAGTTTGAGTTATTGGTCAAGTCGAATTCGAGTTAGTAATATTTAACTTGAACCATTCGTGAGCCTTATCAAGCTTTTCATTTTTTTATATTATTAAATTACATTATTACCCTTAATATATATTATTAATCCTAAACTTAATTATTGAGTCGAGCTCAAGTTCGAGCTTGAGTACAAAAATTTGTAAACAAGCTTAATCGAGCATTGAATTTTGAATTGAGCTCAAACTTGACAGTATTTGAGCTCGGCTCAACTCAGCTCGCTTACACCTCTAAATGTAAGTGTATTTTACATTAAACCTAAGGATATTTTACCCTTATTATTATTTGATAAACTAATTATTATTCATTAATTAATCGAATCGAGTTAAAATTCAATCAACAAAAATTAATGTTGCTTTCCATGAAAATCTCAGTTTTTATTTAACTCAAATTGGAGAAAACAAGGGAAATAAATATTATTTTTATCCTCCTTATTTTTTACACATTTATTTTATAAAAATATTATGATTATAAAAAATCCTTACAATCAATTATTTTCTTTCCATTCTATTATTTAACTAATTGCTAGACAAATATGATTAAATTCTCTTTTGTTAATTTCAACTATCCAAACAAATAATAAATAATCATTTCATCCTTCAAATTCATCTCTTTTACTTTCCTTTCATTTTCTTACCACTTTCAATTCAAACATTGTATTAGGATTTTGGAAACCCAACTTTTTCCTTTGGTCTTATCCAATGACATGATCGACCTCTTGTCAGTCATGACACATTGTCCCTACCTTGTTCTCCATCTTCCACTTTCTACTACCTTTTCATTCTACTTTCCCCTTCTTTTGTTCTATCCTTCTCTTTTTCTTCTTTTTCCCTTGTCATTGTTTGGGTTTCAAGGGAGTTGATGGGTTTTGTTGTCGACTTCTCCATGCCAGGATTCACTTCTCATTTGATGTGTGTTTGTGCCCCTCTCAATTTTTTTGTTGCTTGGATTGTGCTTGTGTCTATCTATATTTTTGTTGTAGGTTTGGATTAGGTTCGTCTACATTAGCAAGGATGAATCAATGCATTAGGGAGAACATGTTTTGCACTAATGGTTGGTATTGATTTCTTTGGGCTTTAATCCTTCCTATGTTGTTACATTTGAGGTTTCGGTTTGTTTACAAAGTCTCTTTGCCCTAGTAGCTTTTTTTTTCTTGTTTTTCACATGGTTATTTTTAAAATGATGTTTGTTATATGATTATATTAAAAATAACTCGATCCAGAATTTGATTTGAGTCTAATCTTTATTACATAATGAGATTCTACAGACATCTAAGAGGGGAATCTATTTCTTTTTCTTTACGGCTAGACCAAAATCTCCTCCAATTTCAGATCCATTGATTCAATGTATCAACAATGTTCATGCATTTTGTTTTTGGTTCTAAGTTGTATTTAGGCCAATGCATCTTGGCTTCTTATTTGAGTTAGAAATAATTTAGAAAATATGACAGAGTTGGTGTAGAAATTTTTTTTTTCTAAAATAGACTTTTGTAATGATATCCAAAGCAAAAATATTTAAGAAAATACATTTACTACATATAGTAATTCATGCCGTCTATTTTGTTTTGTCCATCCATTCACAAGTTTTATTACACAATTCGTTCAAAGTTATATTGAGCGGGGAGAGAGACCGATTTGATATATATATATATATATATTAGGATTAAAATAATTTGTAACTAAATTACAACTCTTCATTTATCAATTACAAATTTATTTAGTCAAATAATCAATCCAGTGAAAGTACAACACTAAACTTCTCATTATATATCATTATGAAATCTACTTAAATAAAGTTTTTGTACAAGATATCATTATATATTAAGTTGTATTTTTTTAAGTCATTTGCTTCTCATCTTTTGTTTTGCCTAACGACAGTTTTAATCTCCAGGTTGGCTATCGCCCACCTTTTTCTCCCTCCCACCAACCATTTCTTTCTTTCTTCTTCTCATTCACACCACATGCCTTCTCTTTTTTTAGTTTGCAAATCTATTTTGTGGGTATCTTTATTGTCTTTACAAGTTGTGATGGATAGATGACGGTGCCTGTTGTTCACTAAAACTCCATCGGCCACCAGTAGTTTTTTTAGAGAAGTGAATGGCTCTTCGTCAGTTTCTTAATTTGTTTTTGTTTTGAGAGTATTTCAGAATAATAAATGATTTCACAAGTCGATTTGGACTCATGTTGTCTTAAATTTTATATTTTTTTATTTGTTTTTTGATTGTTTAATAAGTCTTCAGTTTTAGAAGTTTTTGTATACTCTTGTAGCACATTTTTTAGTCTTGCTTATGCATGTAATCTTCCTTTTGCAAGTGATTTTAGGGATGATTTTGTTGTCGTCCTCTTTAGTTTGGCGAATGCTCAATTCTTTTGTCGATTTTTACTTACCACTTTGGACCATCCAGGACTGATTTTCTTATTATATTAAGTGCTTGCAATCACTCCAGAAATATCTATTTTCTTAGTCATTACTAAATGATAACTACTAAATTCATTAAGTTCTGTTGTTTCCAAAGTTTGACGGGACAAACATATTATCATATCTATAATGGGGATGCCATGCTAATTTGTTATTTCTATTTTTTTTACTAAAATCCAGTAAATGGATTAATGACTCATTCACGTCAAGATTAAAATTTCAAAATTTAAAAAGTATAATACTAATAATTGTACGCATAACATAATACTAATAATTGAATTAAACAAAATAGATTTTATTGCTACTGTTTGGATTAGGACTAGAATTTCAAATTTTGAAAAGTTAAGAAAATAAAATTGACTAATTTGAAAAGTGTAGACTAAAACCGATCAAATTCAAGTATAATGACTAAATCAATAAACTAATAACATACTTTAACCTAAAATTGAGAACTAAAAACCACAAAATTGATTAAGATAATAGTCTAACCGATTTTGTATAATGTTTAAATAAATTTAGATATCAAATTGAATTTAAAAAAAATTAGATATCAAATTAAAAAAAAAAAAGAAATTTAAGTTCAAGTACAAAACCAAAAAAAAATTACATACTAAATTAAAAAAATTATCAAATTTAGATACTAAATATTATATTAAGCCAGAAGCAGACAACATAATGCAAGACATGCAACAAAGGTTGGGCCTGTGTTTTGCCCCTATGTGTACATAACGCATGAGAAACAACAAAAAGCTTAGCCTGTTTCTGTCCCTTTGTGTAGCCCTATAAACATACATAATGCATGAAATACAACACAAAACAAAGATCTATTATTGGCCCTATGTGTAGCCCTAAAAATTACAAAATTTTGGAACATTTATTATTGTGATACGAAAAAGAAAAAAGCAACTTATTTAAAGTTCCCGTGAGTGCTAACCAATCCGATCCATGATCTTTTTTATTTTTCAATTGCCTTTAAAATCTGCAAGAATATATGAAAAGCTGCAATATTAAGTAATTGCCTGTTGAGTAATGGATATGATCATGTGAGAGTTATGTGACAGAAATCTGTATATCTTAAACCACAATAAAAGTTCACCCTACTGATTCAGCTATATTCAATGGCTGACTTATTAGTTGAAACCCAACTTTCAATTACATGTATTTATAACATAATATCAGCAATGTTTCTAAAGCCCCAACAAAGCTTGCCTCCAAATGGCTTCTCAAACATCTTCACTGATGCTTGCTTTGTTTGTTCTACTCCACATGGTGCCATGCACCATTGAATCTAAGCCTACCACTGAGATTTTCCGACGTCTAGTGGGATGCCGCAAAGGTCACACCGTCGAAGGGTTTACGAGCTCAAGCTGTTTGTCAAGAAGCTTGGGTACTTGAATTACGACGGAGGCAAACATGGGAAGGATAACGAGTTCGACGATGATTTGGAGGCTGCTATCAAAGCATACCAAGTTAACTATCAGTTGAATACCACAGGCATTCTAGATGATGATACTTTGAAACAGATGATGAAGCCAAGATGTGGCATTGCTGATATGATCATCCATGGCAATAAAAATTCCAAGTCCTTCTATCGAATCGGAGCCTCTCAATACGAATTCTTTATGGGAAATCCGAAATGGCCACTCTCAAAGACTCATCTAACCTACAACTTTCGTTCCAGCGTCGATGTCTACCTTGATGAAGACATAAGGTCTGTTTGTTTCCGAGCTTTTGAACGGTGGGCAAATGTGAGCCGCTTTACTTTCGAGGAGATACCGGAAGACTACATCGCTGATATCGAAATTGGCTTTCATAGTGGCGATCATGGAGATGGCTACCCCTTCGATGGTCCACAAGGGACTCTGGCTCATGCAAGTCCACCAACTGGTGGGAAGTTACACTATGATGCTGATGAAAATTGGAGCACTAGCCCTGGTCCTGATGAGATTGACTTGGAATCTGTCACCGTGCACGAAATTGGTCATCTTCTCGGGCTGCAACACAGCTTGGTCCCTGATGCAGTCATGTATGCATACTTCGACTCCGGTATTACGAAGAGGAGGTTGAACAGGGATGACGTTCACGGTATTCGTGCCTTATATGACTGAAAAAACACAACATAATAGCTATGAATGTCCGCATATCATCTACATTATCTTAGCAGGGTTCATATGTTCCACATTTTCTGTTCAACCAGAACATTTGTAAGCATCTATTTGGTTTGTCAATGAAGATAAAAAGGAGGTTTACCAATAAAAACTGATACTTACAAGCAGCTTCCAAGTGCAGAATACATGGATCTTACATGAAATCCTTAATGAGGCAGCTAATAAACGAGAAGTAGTTGATTTTGTTTCATTTTTTCCCTATAAGCTGTGGAAACCTACCATTGGGCATGAAATTCTCCTCATTCATGGCAATCCAACGAGTTATAACTCGCGTAAAAATTTAAAGGTTTAAATATGCTTTTAAATTTTTATATATTTTTGGACTTTGTAATTTAGTTACTCTACTTTTTATATTAAAAATTTTAATCCTAATTGACAGCATCATCAAAATTTTTCTATTGAATTTTTTGATTTGATATTTTGAATTTTTTTAAAAATATTATTAATAATCATGTAACACGTCATGATAAAATAATTTAAATATTTTTTTTGAAAATAATGTTTTAATAAAAAAATGGTGTAAGCATAAAAGTTGAAGTATATGAAATAAATCTAAAGTATAATTATGCAAAAAGTATTAAAAGTTCATAAAATTTTAAAAGTTTTTTTAAAAATTACCTAAAATCTTATTATTTATTTGGTAGGACATTTTTATATTACATAATCATTTCTTTCTTTCACTTGACAATGAATTTAAGTAAATCTGATTACATATGACTTCAAAATAGATTTTATAAAATTTCTTTTCATATTCTTTAATTTTACTATGAGTTAATAATGGGTGTTTTTTTTTCATCCAAGATTTTTAAAATTTTTTGTTTCTTCATTAAACTTCATTGCAATGAAATTTAAAGCACCATTTTCAATTGTTCCTAATCTTCCGTTGTTTAGGGCTATCCAAAATTCGTCATTTTTATTCCTCTTTATATTATCCGGAACCTTGAGCAATTTAACGAATATTTTGAGAGTTACTTTCAGGTTGTACATATTAAATTTCAAAATTTGTTATTTATTTATTCATTCACTAGAATAAACGAATTTTTGCACTCAAAGCAATCCATTAGGAAAATCTAAACCGTCGTATAAAATAGATACGTCTCCTGTAAAAGGATTATATTTCAACAGCTATCCAATTCTATCACTAGAACTTATAAGAAAGTCAGCATCGCTGCACAATTAAAAAATAAATTATTCTTTCGATACGAAAAATATCTATATAAATTATTTATATATAAATTACCCCCACTATTTATTTATATATAAATTCTCCTAAATAGAATTAATGATTAATGATAATTTAGAAGCAAAAAAAAAAATTTACCTTCTTTGAAATAGAATGTTACTATCAGTAAAATAAATTATTCCAGTGTTTGTATCAATATCTGAGTCATTTGTAAATTTGAATGGAACTCCTTCTGTCGAAATAGTTAGTCTTATAGCTATGCCACCATTTGATCGAATAACTAAAAGATCAAAATAGGCATCCGCTATATACAAAAAACATATTTGAGTTTCAAAAATCAAGCCTAATGATCTTCTACATATCGGTTCAATTTTAGAATTTCTTATGTTATCACACAATTCTCTTTCCCTGATAAAAAAAAAACAAAAGTTAAAATTTTTTTGATGAAAAATTAATTTATAATTATAAAATAAAAAAATGAATAAGATGTGAATATACTTAAACGGTGAAGGATGTCAAATTTCGACTTCTATTTTAATATTCTTCCATCGGATATACCGATAAATGATCTTTCATTTTTACAATCAAATGTAGTATTTTCCGGTTGTAAAAATAAATTTATCTTTTATTCTTTCACAAATTTAACACTCTACAAATTATCTCTCAATTTTAACAAATTACAAACTATCCTTTACTAAATTCATTGCCATTAATTAAGTTTTACATCCTATTAAACTTACCACAAACTAAAAAAATTACAATTATGAAATCTTACAACCTTATAGAAGAATCATATACTAGTAGAATTATAAATGGTTTTTATTGCGTAAGAATTCCTTAAAATATTTTCCGTTTGGAGGAATAACCAAATTTATTATTTATTTCTTAAAATAAGATGTTAATTTTAATCTAAATGTTTATTTTTTTTTGAGAAAATTGTATTGTTATTGTGTATTTATAAGTTAATAATATATTCAATTTAACTATAACTTAACTTTGACACCTATCATCCTCTTATATTGACATCTATCATTATTTTATATTGACCCTTGTTAAATTTACTTTGTGTTGTTTTTTTTTTTTTTTACCTTTTCCTTTTTAATTTTAGTTTTTATTTTTTTGTCCTGTACAATATAACAAATATATGTGTTGTCTCTCCTATCGATTTTTATTATAAATAAAAACTCTAAATAGATTATATCCTTTTAAAAAAATAATAATTATTTTCGTACTTAATAAATAAAATTATTAATTTATATAATAAATATAAATATAAAATGGTTGACGAAAAATAATTAGTAAAATATAACCTACAAATAAATAGAAAACAAAATCTCCTCTAAAGAAAAATAAATAAATAAAACAACGACATTCTTCTAGAAATTATATTTTCCTATTCAAAAGCATAAGACAATTTCTAAACAAGAGATCCTTATAATTTAACATAAAATTTTTATTAAAACTTGACTTAAATTGAGCAAAATATTATTATAATAAATATTAATTTTTAAAAAACTATTTTTTTTAATATTATAAAATTTGATATTATTAAACATATATTTTAATAATATATAATATAATAATCTTATTTTAGTCACAATAATAAATTTTCAGTATAATTAATAGTATTTATTGTGTTAATAAAATATTATTCGTTATTACATTTTATTATTTAATAATAAATAGTATTCTTAATATTTACAGAAATATTTTAGCTACTATTTTAATAATAAATATATAGATTATAATTTATAAGAATTTAATAATAAAAATTTTATAATATGAAATATTAATATTTTAATAGTATAAATAGTATTTTAAAATTAATATTATTATAATATTAGCATTTAAATACTTATTTTTAATATTTTAATATTTTTTTTACCATATTGCTATTTGATTTAAAAGATAAAAAGTAGATATTCTAGAAAGTAACAATTTTTCCATTAAATCATCTTAACATTAGAAATTTTATATTTTTCCAATAATATTTCATCTTTTTGAGAAAATGGTGATAAGTGTTAAAAGTAACATGTTTTAATATCATTCTTAATGCGATTTTGGGTGATTATTCGATGTTAATGGTGAATTTATGCTCATAATCCTTTAAATTCATGTTTTGATATTTAGGAGAGTATTTGGGAACAAAATGAGAGAAAAACGAGCAAAAATTGGAGCGACCTATAGGAGCCACATAGGCTGACCCCTTCCACATGGCCTAACCACATGACCGTGTGAGTCACACGAGCTGTCACACGACCATGTGGTAGGTTGTGTCGTTTACACGGGATTGCACCTTAAACCGCGGAAAAACGTAATTTTAGGTTTTTCAGACATTCTAAGATATATATATGAAAAAAATAAGAAGATAGGAGGGAGTCATCATAAAATATTCAAGAAAACAACTCGAAAAACACCATTGAAGCTGATTTCCATCAAAATTCAAGATTTTCAATTGATTTCTTAGGAGATTATCATGAATTTCTTTGTTTCTTGTGGTTATATTGTATCTTGGATGTTTCTATTTTTTAGCATGAACTAATTTTCTAAATACCTAGGGAGATGATCCTTATGATGGATTCTATCATTTGATATTTATTTTATGCAATAAATGCTTAGATATTGTTCTTAATTATGTGTGCTTAATTATTGGTTTAATATTTCTAGATTATTGATACATGTTTGATGTGCTTTAATTAGATGAGGAATAAATCTTGTTTAAGAGTAGATCTTTCGTAATTGAGTGGAGTTGCATGCAGAAATAAGACGACATAAATCTACTAGATTAGAGTCAAATCTAATAGGGGCATCCATAGATCGAATTAATGCGATAATAGGGGTTTTAATTAGAAAAAAATTTCAACTAGTCAACCTAAAGTCAATTGCTATTACTCTCGAAAGAGATATTAGCATAATGTAGGGATTTCTACGGATCAAGATACTAAGTGAAGAAATTGCATAACTTAGATTGATAATGACAGATGAAATCTAGGTGGATTCTTTCCTGGGTATTGTTTCGATTCTTGGTTATTATTAGATTATTTTCTTGTTTTGTTCTTGATATGTTCATTAGTTAATTTTAGTTTTAATCAATCACTTCAATTATTCGGTTAAACAATAGAAAGACATTAATTACTAGTAATTTTAGTCCTCGTGGGAACGATATATTTGCTCACCATAACTATACTATTAATTGATAAGTGCACTTGCCTTAGTCAGATTTTTAGTTAGTTTACGACACATCAGAAAATGTTTTTTTTAAAAATAAATTATTAAAAAAATGAATCTTGTTAATATAAGTTTCAACAAGGGAGGAGACAAAGAGGAAAATGTGATGGTGCTAAAAAAGGTCAATTCACCTAAACAGGCGGAGAGCTGGAGAAAGGAGGTAAGTGAGGAGGAAGATAAGGTAGTAAAGGAGGTTGAATGTTGTGTAGTGCTTAAGGTTGCTAAAAGGCTTAAATGATCAATTCCTCCTTCATCAAGGTATTTATAGGGAAGGATGTCTTGTGCTTAGTAAGACCACATCATAGGCAAATCCAGGACATGGTGATCATGCGAACGACCAAGTGGCAAGGTCGTTGTATGTGGGTTATCTTCATGCATGATATTGCTCTGACATTCTCTTGGCTGTGGTAGTACAAAATTGTTATACTTAGTGATCTTTTGGTGGTCTCCTTTTTGGAGATAAGTGCGTATCCATTGAAAGCGAATGGCTTGAAGGATAAGGTGCCCAAGTGGTTGGTCACCTAGTGACCAGTTGGGCGGTAGAGGACTTCCTGTATACTTAGGTGGAGAATATGCCAAATGTTATAGTCTAGGAGGTAGGCAAAAGGTCGTCCACGAGAGTTTCTCAAGTATCTTCTCATGATGCTACATGTCGTGTCAGGAAGGGTATCACAAATCTAAAATTTCACTTACATAATTGGACAAAATCAAAATTATATTTAAATTCATTTTACACTTTTAAAATGTAAATTAAAATATAAAATTATATTAGCATAAATCTACAATTTGATTGTTGAATTTTAAAAAATTACTATATATAATTACTAATGTTATCAATTTATTATATTATGATCATTAAATCGTTACTCTCATTTAGGATGTAACGGTAAGTTGAAGTGACACATTAATCCAAATATAAACTTTTAATTTTAGATTAAATTATGCAGTTAGTACTTTCTTTCAATTAATTCTTTCTCTTATATATATTTTTTTATTTTCCTTCTCTTCTTCTTCCTTTCTTTTTCTTTGCTCATGTAGACTAATTTTAGCTCGCCTAAAACTGAAGTTGAATACCTTCGTCTAAAAATAAATCATGTCAATAAAGACTCTTGTTAAACATTAAAAAAAAAGTTAAAATTTCTTTTAAATAAACCTAATTTAAATTGCAACTCGTTATTCAAGCTTTGTCTTGTTTTTGTAATCCACCAAAAAAATCAATGGATTTATTTATTATTAAAGTGATTTTTTTAAGGATTAGTATTTGATGCACAGGAAGTACTTTTTTTAATTCACAAGCAATTTAAAAAATTGTTATGTATCTTTTTTTCTTATAAACATCTATTTTTTTAATATTTTACTATACCTTATAGAATACTTGTCAATCTTTAATCCTGCTTGTGGAGTTTAAAAATATCATTGACAATGTATTAAAATATTTTCCTTTTTATAGTTTTAATACCCATAACTTTTTTTAAATGAAAGAAAAATCGTCCAAAGTCAAGACTGGACCTAATCATGGGTCGGGTCTATGCCAAAATTTAGGCCCAGGCTCAGCCCGAAAAATGAACTTAAAATTTTACTCGAACTCGATCCAGATAAAAAATGCTAAATTCGAGCTTGACCTGGCCTACCCGTATTAAAATTTTTTTTTATAAAAAAATTAAAAAATATATAATACATCAACAAATACACTAAAAACATTAAAATAAATGTTTTCCAATAAATTAAAAATACATTTAAAAAATCTTTATATTTATATAACACTAAGTTAGTTGCAACTTAGCAAGCAAATGTCTCTAAAATAGTAACAAAATTAGCAATAAAACAAGAGTTCTATTATATCTAAATGATAACAACAAAATAGTAGCAATGTAATAGTAAAATGACAGCAAAACAACAACAAACCATAACAGGAAAAAAAAATTAGGCAAATTCAGGCTAGACTCAAGCCAAAATTTTTTTAAATATCTCATTCTAGTCGAGACCATTGTAAATATCTCATTCTTTCACGAATAAGTAAATAAACAGTAAATAGAAATTTTTGAAGCCTAATTTATTCGGGCCCAACAGAATTTAAATTTATTTTAAATTAAACTTATTTTAGGTTGAAGTTTTTTCAAAATTTAAACTTAATATAATTTTAAATTTAAAATAAATATAAATTAAAAAGTCCAATAACAAAAGAAAGTCCCATTACAAAATATAGGCCCAAATTGAGCCCAAATACACTATAAATTAACCCAATTCTAAATAACCTAAGCCCAAACCTAGTACATTCAACCCAAATTTGCTGAGCTCCCACTTGTGCTGCCACCTCCATCTCAGCCACTTAGAAGGCAACACGTCAGCACCATCAGCTATCATCCCCAGCCAAGTTGCCCTTGTCACCACCGGCTTCAACTTGCTCTAACCGCCACTGCTTGGACCTGCAAAAAGAAAGGATTAGGACTAGCATTTAATTGAAAGAAACAAATGGAAATGATTGTAAATTGGCTATAAAAGACAAATTAAATTTGGTACAAAGGGTTACGTACCCTATTTTGGAAGAGATACAAAAAAAACTTGTTCTTGAAATCCAAACCAAAAAACCAATATAAAACAGATTTCCTTTGTATTGCCAATCGATATGAGCAAGTATACTTTCGAAGTATTTGGTAACAAAAATAGGAGCCATTGATTGCAAGTAAAGACATCCAAACAGATACCCAGCAGTGGGAACACACAAGTTTTATTCTCAAAATACTAAGCTGCCCAAGTACTTTTAACCTGCATTTATTGTTATTTATAATTTGAAATTAACCGTTTGGTCCCTAAGGTACATGCATTAAAACTCCCTTTATCACTGTTCACTTTCTTTAATTGTTTCAAGCTGTAATTGTTACATACAGATGCATTAAAGTTTGCAGGGGTATTAATAACAAGAAGCATTAAATACATTTTATAATAAATATTAATGGTGTTAATAATCTTAATAAATATTTTTTTTAAAAAATAATAGTAATAACAGTTATTAATAATGATAGAAAGAAGCCAAAAGGCCGTACCTAATATCTGAAACGCCACCACCGTCGCCACTCCGATCACCGCCACTCTGACTTCGTCTGTGGCCGTGAGGGATGCTGCAAGTGTGAAATATCTGCCAAAGCATAACATTTCAAAAAAATTATAAATTGAAAGCTTGAAAATAGAAAAGGAAGAAATCAAAATAGGTTTTAAAATATATGTATATGTATATGCAAACAGTTAGAAAAAAAGGGGTGAACATAATCTTTTAAAATGTTTTTACAAAGATCTGGGTTAGATTCGTTTAGATGTATACCCAGATCAACCTTTAAAATTAATAACAAATAAAAAGAAAAAAAATGATGAAAAATTTTCACCTTACTTGCGACAACCGACGGAGCGTGGCTAGAGGGGGTGACCGAAGCGTTGATCAGTGACCGGAGGCGATCGCGCGTGACCAGCGACGCACCGCGGACGGTTGGGGCTTGGATCGGCCGGCCATGTTTTGAAATAAAGAGAAAGGAGAAGGATGAGAGAAAATGGGGAGGGGGGATCAGTTTTTTGAAAAAGAAAGAATCAAAATAAAAAGAAAAACAAAGAGAAGCTTTTACAGCCTTTCAAAACGACGTCGTTTTGAGGCTGAGTTTCAGCCCTAAAACGGCGCCGTTTTAGCTATATCCATTGGTTCGACCCAAAATTCGACCCGACCCACTCAGGATCCGCGTGTTTTTTAAAAATGGGTTATTTATGCGCTTGATCCTTCCGCTTTTTTTTAAATTTTCAATCAAGTCCTTTTTGTACTTTTAATTATTTTTAATTTGGCCCAATAATTTTAATTCACTTTTCAATTTAGTCCTTTGACATTTTGAACATACCAGAGGCTGCCACGTGTCACTGTTATGGCTTATTTATGCAACTAGTCCCTCTTACTTTTAATTTATTTTAATTTAGTCCCTTAATCAATTTCTGTTTAATTACAAAATTGGCCCAAAATTTTTTAATGATTTTCAAATTAGTCCTTTGACTTCTGGGTGCTTGTGGGGTTGCCACGTGTCACCCATTCTTTGGTTTTATTGCTTATAGGTCCCTAAACTGTTCAGAAATGATATTTGAAATCCCAAAACTTCAAAAAATTACATTTTGACTCCGAAACTTCTAAATATTTTCGTTTTACCCCAAACTTTCTAAAATCTCATTTTTAACCCCGATTTCACCCAAAATTACTATTTTACCCCCAAACTTTCCAAAATTCCATTTTGACCTTGATTTTACCTGAAATTACCATTTTACCCTTGAACCTTCCAAAATTCCATTTTAACCCCGATTACATCAAAAATTACCATTTTAGCCCCGAACTTTCCAAAATCTCATTTTTAACCCTGATTTCACCCAAAATTACAATTTTACCTTCGAACCTTCCAAAATTCCATTTTTAACCCTGATTTCATCAAAAATTACCATTTTACCCTTGAACTTTTCAAAATCTCATTTTTAACCTCGATTTCATCAAAAATTACCATTTTACCCTCGAACTTTTCAAAATCTCATTTTTAACCCCGATTCTATCAAAAATTACCATTTTACCCCTGAACTTTCCAAAATCCCATTTTTAACCTCAAAATTAGCAAAAAGTACCATTTTTACCCTTGAACTTTCCAAAATCCCATTTTTAACTCCGATTTCACCAAAAATTACCATTTTACCCCCAAACTTCCAAAATTCCATTTTTAACCTCAAAATTCCCAAAATTACATTTTTGCCATCGAGAGTTAAAAATGACCATTTTGCCCTCGGGTGTCCAAAGGTCCCGTTTTCAAACCCGATTGCGTCGTTTTTCTTCCTCATCAATATTTGCATTTATTTTAAACATTATGCACCTTTATTTTATATTTTTGCATACTATTTATTAGCTTATTATCTTGCTTCGTATTTAACTTCTCTTATTAATTGCTATTTGATATCTTAAACTTACATGTTCATTTTCAAAGAAATTTTAAAGACGAGGCAATGTTCCTCACGTGTGAAAGCTTCGGGAAGTCATGCCCTAACATGTCGGGTGTGATTTTTTCGTATAACTCACACGCATCAAATATCCTTTTTGGGACTTTTATACCTGTTAACTCCAAGATTCCGAGAACATCGTGTCCTAACGTGTTGGTCACGATTTTAATTCTCTGCGAAAATCGAAGTAAACAAGTATTCCATATTTGAATCTTTTAAACTATGTGCCCGAGGGTTGCATTTTAAATTCAATACGAAATTATTTAAAGTTCTCAAAATATATATTTATATATCATGAGTGTGATTTTCGTAATTCATGCAAATCGGATATCCTTTTCAAAAGTTTTCAAAACATCCTTCAATTTTTTATATCAATATACAACGGACTTTAAGACAAAAAAATAATGTCCTTTCGTGTGAAAACCTTGAAACACCATGCCCTAACGTGCTAGGTGTGATTTTCGTATAATTCACGCGATAAAATACTCTCTTCAAAATTTCTCGAAACGTCCTTCAATTTTGAAACTCCGAGAATATAGTGCCCTAATGTGTTGGACACGACTTCTAGTTCTCATAAAGGATTGAAACACAGAGATGAATTTTCTTAAAAAGATTTCCTTTGAAATTACACAAAACCTTTTAAAATAAACATCGTATTTTAAACTTAACTCGAGTTTTCATTGTTTTCATAAAACAAGACCCGAAAATAATCATGTGGTACCAATTTTTGGGCGTATGAGGGTACTAATCCTTCCTCATGCGTAACCGACTCTCGAACCTGTTTTCTTTGGATTTCGAAGACCCACTTTTTTAAAACGTTTTAAACGTTTTATGGTGATCCAATCACACCAAATAAAAGATTGGTGGCGACTCCTACATTTTTCAAATTTTAAAAATGATTTTTTTCGAATTCCTATTCTCGAGGTGGTTTCGACAGCTGACGACTCCACTGGGGACTTTTTAAACTAAACGAGAGTCAAGCCAAAATTGATAATTTTCGGGTCTTTTTTGAGAACTTTTAAAACTTCGATTTTGTTTAACATGTGATCCTCGGCATTTTTTTCGTGTGGTATTATACTCTGTGATATTACTAGTATAATTTTGCATCCATATACATTGTGCTATTACCCTTTTAAGTGGAAGCGGGAAACTACTCCTTCGTGAGGTCTTTACCTCCGTGCAGAATGGTAGATCGCTTTTGGGATTACAAAGTACCCTTATTTTCGTGAAGTTTTCACTTCCGTGCAAACATGCGGGAAATGCGTCCCCCTAAACCAAACTCGTTCGTATGAGCCTGTAATGGGTGAGGATCGAGGAATCTGCTGGTTTGGGTACCCTTCACCTTAGAACCTAAACTACATATAGTGAGCCGTAAGTACTCACCCTAAATGGAGTTAGGCCGAGCCTTGTTAGCATATACCCAAAATATTTTAGGTTTTGTGTTATATATGTTTGTATGCTGATTTTTTTATTACATGCTACTAACCATGTTTGTTTTGCCTCTTTCACCTGCATTTGCATCATCATGAATGAAAAGGTGTTGATTTAAATCCGTTTTACTGACTAGGCAGTTTCATCATGGAGGAAGGATTTCTTGATAAAGTAGAGGATAATATGGTGACACGCCTATGGTCTGATGAGCAACAACGCGAAAAAGGCGACAGCCTGAAAGAGGGGCATTTGTCAGAATTTTGGGACTATACTCCTATCAATGTGACTCAGAACAACTTGCAAGAATTGAAAGAGATTTGGGGACAATGGAATAATGGGATAAAGCAAATGTTTTATCAAGACTATGGAGATCTACCTTACTTGTTGGAAGTAAAGATCGACAATCACCTTTTCCGAGCCCTTACTCAACATTGGAACCCCGGATATAGTTGCTTCACCTTTGGACACTTGGACTTGACACCTACAATAGAAGAATATACTGCTTTGATTCGATGTCCAAGGATCCAAGTTGATAAGGCATATTCTAAAGACGCGAGTGTTCTGACATTGTTAAAGAGATTGATGAATGCAACGGGGATGAGCGAGCAATGGATCGCTTCTCGTATAAAAGTAAAATGAGACAACAGGTGCATTACTTGGAAGAGTTTACGAGACCTGATTGTGACACATCAAGATATGAGAAGACGCATTGACATCTTCGCCCTCAGTATATACGGGTTGGTCTTGTTTCCGAAAGTATTGGGGCACATGGAAGATGCAGTAGTAGTATTGTTTGATCGACTCAGTAGAGGAATCACGTCCGTCCCTGCTATCCTGGCAGAAACTTTCCGCTCGTTGAGTGCTTGTCGGAGAGAAGGAGAAGGAAGATTTATCGGCTGCGTACAACTCTTGATGGTTTGGTTTCACAGCCATTTCTAGAAAGTGGAGAAAGTTTCTTGTAAGGTTTTCTCGACTGACTTCTCGCCTTTAAATAATTTTGTGGCTTCGCAACGAGAATTGAAAGTATCTGAAGAAAAGTGAGTGGCTATTCTCGAGAGTTTACAAGACGAGGACATTGAATGGTGTGCTCCTTGGTTTCTTCCAGATAAGGTTATTTATCGCTGTGGTGATTTTGATTGGGTCCTGTTACTCGGAGTTTGGGGTGCCACTAGGTATGCTCTTCTTCTCGTCTTGAGATAATACAAGACAAGACAATTTATCCCTACAACTCATGGTCTAGCACATTGCGAATTTTTATATGAGGGGAATGATTATAAGAAAAAGGTCCGAGAAGTGGCAAATGCATGGAAGAAGGTGCAAAGAATGAAGAAGTTTAGTGCGAACCCTTTAACAACCTCGAACTACGACTAGTGGAGGAGTAAGAGGGTTAATGACAACATTCCTGCGCCAAATCCTGAAAATGTCCGTCCAGTAGAAGAATGTCTGCAAGAAGCTCCTTCAGGGTTAGACATCCTCAAACAAGATTTTGAAAGGAAAAACTCATAGTTTGGCAAGAGGATAGAGGTATTGGAGGAAGATAAGATTAAGCTGAGGCTAGATGTAGATTTTCACAAACTAGAGGCTGAGAAGTTAAGAAAAGGAAAAAACAAAGCCGAAGAGGACCTCGAGGACTTAAAGAAACATTACAAAAAGCTTCGTCAGTCTATGAAGATTGTAGGGCTGGGTAAAACGTCCGAGAAATGGCACCAAGAGATTCAGATACAAAAAGACCAGGAGGAACAATGGCAGAGAAGGTTTTAAGATGGTCAGGCTCGCGAGAATGCCTTGAAGGGAGAGTTGCTAGAAAAGTAGGTCGAGAAGGCCGAAATTGGAGCTAAGATGATCAGCTTAGAAGCCAGGATAGAGGAATTGGAAGTGTCACTATAGAGGCACCGTAATCGGAATACCGTACTGGAGCTCAAAGCCTGCATGGTTGAAAAATAAGAGTTAAGAGAAAGAGTGCAAGAATTGGAGGCCATGCTTCACAACAATGAAATCCGACTTGAGATTTTGGAAAGAAATTTAGAAACTAGTGAATGGCACACACGCCAAGCTCAGAAAGAAGTCGGGGAAAGAGATCACATAATGGGAAAGACACTGACTCAAATGAGAGAAGCTGCTGATCACATGTAAGAGTTAGCTGCCGAAGCTGATGTTTTGAGTCTTCAATACGAATCCAAGCCGGAGCGAGGAAAGAAGTTAGCTGGACTTCTAGAAAAAATTAAAGCTCTAGGATAAAAGGCCAAACCATTTGTGTAACTTCTGTTTTATGTAAAGATTTTTTTCTCTTGAGAAGTTGCTCTAATGGAAAGTGGATTTTGGAATCAATGTCTTTTCTTGCATTGCATGCATTTCATTTGCATTGTATTTTGCATATTCTTACATAATAATCCTGATTAAATAAAATTACCAGTTAACACCAGTCATCATTGAAAATTCGCATCATTATTATACCCGCAAGAAAACAAAAGCCATGGAACAACGGCAATGTGTAGGGAAAAAAAAAACCAATTTTCGGAGGTACAAAAGAGTTTGATAACGGAATTAACGCAAGTTAAACAAAACGTGGCTGACAAAGGAAAAAGCCCTGCTATTGAGGATGACGAAGACCCGAGTATTCCTCCAGGCTTTACACCAATACATAACTCGACTTCACAAGAAATGCCAGCCAGAGAAGCCCATGTTACCATCAGACCGCAATAGCAGACCACAGGCACGTCAAGACCTGCTAACTATGTAGTCGGATCTGAGTCAAATCCAGAAGATAATGCGGCAAACCTGGGAGTCCCAGATTTTGATGAGATGATAAAGGAGGACATCCCTAGGCAAATGGGGGAAAAGTATAGGCTATTGGAGGAGAAAATTCAGGCAATACAAGGAATTAAAAATTCTTACGGAGTGGATGCCAAAGAATTGAGTCTGGTTCCAGACTTAGTTCTCCCTCCCAAGTTTAAAGTTCCTGAATTCGAAAAATAATACGGAACGAGCTGCCCAGAAACACATCTGACCATGTTCTGTAGAAAGATGGCAGGGCATGTTCACAATGATCAATTATTGATTTACTGTTTTCAAGATAGCTTGGCTGGATCGGCGGTCAGATGGTATAGCCAACTAAGCCGAGCGAAAGTTCGTTTATGGAAGGATTAGCACAAGCTTCTTGAAACAATACGGTCACGTGGCCGAGATAGCCCCCGATAGGCTCACTCTAAAGAACATGGAGAAGAGGTCAAACGAAAGTTTTAGACAGTACGCACAGCGGTGGAGAGAAATGGTAACACGAGTACAGCCACCGTTGACGGATAAAGAGACCACGATGCTGTTTGTCAATACCCTTAAAGCCCCTTATCTTAATCATTTGCTGGGAAACGCCACCAAAAGCTTCGCCGACATGGTAATCTCAGGAGAGATGATTGAGAATGCAATTAAAGCCGGTCAAATTGAGGCGGGAGAAAACGCTAGAAGACCTGCCCTTAGAAAAAGAGATAATAAGGTCAACAATACAAGTTATACCGACCTAGTGGTGCCAAACCCTTCGTGACAGGTCAGCCTAGAGCACCAGCAGTTAATTATCAAAACGCCCCGAGGCGAAAACTGAGTATTAAGCCAAATAGAGCGAGAATTCAATACACTCCACTTCCAGTGTCATACAAAGAACTCTACAAGATGCTGTATGACGACCATGAGGTAGCTCCTCAAAAGGTGAAACCGTATGAACCACCGTTTTCGACTTAGTATGATGCGAATGCTCATTATGAGTACCACGTAGATGAGGAAGGCCACTCAATTGAAAATTACCTGGTTTTCAAAAGGCGAGTTGAAGAACTCATAAGATTTGGGGTCGTGAAATTAGAAGACCCAGCTAGGCCTAATGTCGTTGGGAATCCCTTGCCGAATCATTCGAATCAAGGAGTCAATGCCGTGCTGACGGAAAGGGCACGAAAAATTAAAAGGAAAGTGGAAGAAATTAGGTTCCCGCTACGATGGGTGTGGCAGCAAATGGTCAAATTAGGGATGATTGTGAAGGATAAGAAGGATATGATAATGGAGGTTGACTGCGAGTTTCATGCCGTTAAGGGGCATGAAATTCAGGATTGTGACGAGTTCAAAGACCTGCTGCAAAAATTAATGGACAATCAGGAGCTGAAATTCTTCGATGAAGAAGAAGAAGTCAATTATGTCTGTGTTTCCGAGGACGAGACGATCAATCACCCGAAGGTGATCATTTGCAAACCGCAAAAAAGCGCAGCCAGAGGACAGACGACGCCTCGTATTATCATTCAAAGACCTGCAACCTTCCCTTACAATGACAACAAAAAGGTTTCATGGAATTACAACTGCAATGTGACCGTACCAGAGAAGGGGAACCTAAGAAGAAGGTAAACTTGATTACCCGGAGTGGCAAAATTTATGACTCAACTGAAAAAACCAGAGAGATCAATAAAGGGAAAGTGGTAATATGCGAGCCTGAAGAAGAGATAGCCACTAGGCTTGAAGGATCCACCAATGAGCCAGTATCTGAAAGGGAGGCGAAAAAGTTCCTAAAGTTCTTAAGGCACAGTGAATACAGCGTGGTTGAATAGCTCCATAAATAACCTGCACGAATATCAATCTTATCATTGCTCTTGAGCTCAGAAGCGCATCGTGATGCATTAATGAAGGTGCTCAATGAGACTTACGTGACCAATGATATATCGGTATGTAAGTTGGACCGCTTAGTTAATAACATTAGTGCAGATAATTTTATCTTCTTTAGTGATGACGAGATCCCGTTCGAAGGGATGGGATCAACCAAAGCCCTCCACATCACAACCCGTTGTAAAGGGTACATGCTACCGGGAGTACTCATAGATAATAGGTCAGCATTGAATGTACTACCACCAGCTACACTACAAAGATTACCGATCGATAGCTTTCATTTGAAAGGATGCAATAACATAGTAAGAGCATTTGACGGGACAGAAAGGAAGGTAACCGGAAAATTGAAGTACCCTTGCAAATTAGACCGAACACGTACGAAATAGATTTTTTAGTGATGGATATTAGGCCTACCTACAACTACCTATTGGGGAGACCATGGATCCACTCGGTTGGGGCAGTACCTTCCTCTTTACATCAGAAGGTAAAGCTAGTGAATGAAGGGAGGTTAATTACCATCAATGCTGAGGAAGAAATAATTGCCTCTGTAATAAGCGAGTCACCTTATGTGGGAATGGATGAAGAGGCTATAGAATGCTCGTTCCGTTCACTGGAATTTGTAAATGCGACCTTCATTTCGGAAGGAAGCAAGGTGCCTGTGCCGGTAATATCATCGACTACTAGAATGGGCCTACGGATGATGCTTGGGAAGGGAGCTGTCTCTGGAAAAGGGCTCGAGAAGTACCTCCAAAGGAGAAACTAACATGCCGACCTTATGGAAAAGCGAGATCGCTATGGCTTAGGGTATAAGCCGGATGCGAAGCAGAAAAGGAAAGAGATTGAAAAGATACAAGAGAGGAGGAGGACCAGACTATCTGGAAAGGAACTCTCGTGGGAACCCATGATATTTTCACCCATTTATGAGACTTTTGTTTTGGGAGAAATAATTAATCAGAAGGAAAAGCAAGAGAAAAAAATAAGTAACCATTGGTACTGGAGGGAACATCATGAGGGACTTGAGCGTCAATGCTATATCGGAAGAAGACAGGGAAGGGAATCTATCAAGGATTGGCCCGTGTGCACCTGAAAGCACCCTGGATAATTGGACCGTGGAGGAACTTCTTGTAATTTTTAAAATTCCCTCAGAGTAATGCTCGAAAACACCTATTGCTTTAAGCATGAAAGCAATATGAATTTTGTAAAAGGGTCACGTTCATTACTTAGTTATTTTGAATGAAAAATGCATTTCCTAAAATTATTCTTTCATTTTTTTATTCATCCTAATAAATCACTCGTACATAACTAACAAATACGACTAATCACCCTTTCGATACATACATGCTCATATACATACCACAGAATCATTCTTTCATAAATTTATTTTGTTCTTTGGACCTTCCTTTTTATCCCTCGACAGGTCCTCAAATATCAATAATATGAGTAACTCTGAGTTAACTTAGAGCCTCACTTTGAGCAAGACATGTGTCTAGAAGAACTTCAGGGCTTTGAAGAAAATCAAGATTGTGATCTCTCCCCAGATCTGCTAAGGATGATAGGGCATGAAGAAAAAAACAAATCCTGCCTCATTCAGACCTGTAGAGGTGATTAATTTGAGGAACAAAGACAAAAAGAAAGATGTAAAAATGGGACATACATCTTTGCGGAAACTAAAAAGAATCTCATCGAGTTGCTCAAAGAGTTCCAAGACATCTTTGCATGGTCCTATTAAGATATACCCGGATTGAGTACTGATATTGTGGTACACAAACTCCCTATAAAAGAAGGATGCAGGCCCGTGTAGCAAAAACTCCGGAGAATGAAACCGGATGTGCTGTTAAAAATAAAAGAAGTCAAGAAACAATTTGACGCCGATTTCTCTAGGTAGTTAAATACTAAATATAGTCCCTGTTCCTAAAAAGGATGGAAAGGTACGAATGTGCGTGGACTATCGAGACTTAAATAAAGCTAGCCCAAAGGATAATTTTCCTTTACCTCATATCGATACTTTGGTCGATAACACAGCGGGACATTCTTTGTTTTCCTTCATGGATGGTTTCTCCAGATATAATCAGATAAAGATGGACCCTGAGGACATGGTCAAGACCACATTCGTCACGCTATGGGGAACATTTTGCTACAAAGTAATGCTCTTGGACTTAAAAATGCAGGGGCAACATATTAGAGAGCTATGGTAACCCTGTTTCATGACATGATGCATAGGGAAATCGAAGTTTATGTTGATGACATGATAGTGAAATCCCAAACAGAGGAGGAGCATGTAAGAATTCTGAGGAAGTTGTTTATAAGGTTAAAGAAATATCAACTAAAGCTAAACCCGGTTAAGTACACTTTCGGGGCTACCTCAGGAAAACTGTTAGGCTTTGTAGTCAGCAAAAGAGGAATTGAAATCGACCCAGACAAAGTCAAAGCCATACAGGAGCTACCACCACCCAGCACGCAAAAAGAAGTGTGGGGATTTTAGGAAGATTAAATCACATTGCTCGGTTCATCTCACAATTGACTGAAGAAGTGTGACCCTATCTTTCGCTTACTTAGAAAGCGTAACCCAGGGTATGGGATGCTGAGTGCTAGGAAACTTTCGACAAGGCCAAAGGTTATTTGTCCAAAGCTCCTATCTTAGTCCCTCCAATTCCTAACAAGCCTTTGATCTTATACCTGACAGTCTTTGAGAATTCCATGGGATGTGTGTTAGGCCAGCATGATGAATCCGAAAAGAAGAGAGAGGGCGATATATTATCTGAGCAAGAAATTTACCGATTGTGAGATTCGGTATTCGTCTATTGAGAAATTATGTTGTGCGCTAGTCTGGACTACACGCAGATTAAGACAATACATGCTCTACCATACTACTTGGTTGATCTCGAAATTAGATCCTTTGAAGTACCTAATGGAGTCAGCTGCACTAAATGGAAGGTTAGCTCGATGATAAATCTTGCTCTCAGAATTTGACATCGTCTATGTCAATAAGAAGGTAGTAAAAGGGAGTGCGATAACAGACTTCTAGCCAGCAGGCCTTTAGAGGATTATGAGCCGATAAACTTCGATTTCCGAATGAAGATTTAATGTATGTTGCAATAGCAGAAGAGGCAACCACGAGGGAACAACCGTGGATTTTGAATTTTGACGGAGCTTCAAACACTATGGGTAACGGGGTTGGAGCAGTCTTGGTATCACCAAAGGGGACCATTACCCTTTTACCAGCAAGCTGGATTTTGACTGCACTAATAATATGGCTGAATACGAAGCATGCATCATGGGAATTCGTGTAGCCATAGAACGGGGAATTAAAATTTTGGAGATTTATGGAGACTCTACATTGGTAATTATCAACTTAAAGGAGAGTGGGAAATGAGAGATGCTAAGCTAAGGGATTACAGCAAGCTAGTTCTCGAATTAATTACGAAGTTCGATGATGTCACATTTCATTATCTCCCTCAAGAGGAAAATCAAATGGCTGATGCCCTCGCTACTTTGGCCTCGATGATCAAAGTAAGTAGGCCAGAAGATGTGAAGCCCATTCAGATGAGTATCTATGAAACTACCACTCATTGTTGTGATATTGAGGCAGAGGAAGAAAGAAGTAGAAAAGACGATCACCATGGTACCAAGGCACCCTTCAATTTGTAAGAGATCGAAAATACCCCGAGCAAGCCTCAAATAACGAAAAGAGAACATTAGAAGACTTGCTAGTGAATATGTCTTAGACGGGGAAATCTTGTACAAAAAAAGGAAAGACCAGGTACTATTGAGATGTGTTGATGCAGTGGAAGCCAAGAGGATTTTAGAGGAAGTTCACGAAGGAAGGAATAGCGGGACGCATGCCAACGGTTTCACGATGGCCCGACAAATAATGACATTCGGGGTTATTACTGGTCTACCATGGAGAGTGATTGCATCAACTTTGCCAGGAAAATACCACAAAATGCAAGATATATAGAGATAAGATTAATGTACCTCCATCAAACCTCCAAAAATGAATGGAGTCGTAGAGGCGGCCAATAAAAATATCAAGAAAATCGTGGCAAGATGACAGGACTACAGAGACTGGCACGAAAAACTGCCATTTTCCCTCTTGACTACAAAACTTCGGTTAGAACTTTCTACTGGGGCAACACCGTTCTCGTTGGCATATGGTATGGAGCAGTCTTACCTATTGAGGTTGAAATACTTTCTCTCCGAGTCTTAACTGAGCTCCAATTAGATGAGGCTGAATGGATCTAGGCTCGATATGATCAGTTGAATTTGATCGAGGAAAAAAGATTAAAAGCCATCCGCCACGGCCAAATGTGCCAAAAAAAGGATGATGCGAGCTTATGACAAAAAGGTCCATCCTAGGGAGTTCCGTGAGGGAGATTTGGTTTTGAAGAAGATACTTCCTATACATAAAGATTTCCATGGAAAATGGATGCCCAATTGGGAAGGACCTTATGTAGTAAAAACAGCTTTCTCGGGAGGAGCTCTCATCTTAACAGAAATGGATGGCAAGGAGCTATATAACCCCGTCAATTCGAACTTGGTAAAGAAATACTTCGCCTAAAAAAAAAGGTTGAGATGAAAACCCGCAAAGGGTGTCTCGATTCAAAAAAAAAAGTTCCACGATGAAAACCCGTAAAGGGCATCCTGGAACCAAGAGAATTTTGAGTTGAAAACCCGCAAAGGGCGGCTCAAACCCAAAAGCAGATCAATGAGATAGAGAAAGGTTACAACTTAAAGCGTCAACAAAGCACTTTAGGTCTTCTAGACCCAGGTCCGGGTTAAGGGTGATTCTCAGCAAGTTGATGCAAGAGTGGCTCATTTTTAGCGATATTCAGGACAATTCAATTGCCCCTTTCTTGTACTTAGCCATTTTTTGATTAATGTTGTTTCCTTTGACTCCCTTGTTAATACATTTTAAATACAACTTTGTTTCCATATAATTTTTGTGCAAGTATTTCACGTTTAAATAACGGATAATGAACTAATAAATCATACAAAGATTCATGAGCATTATCTTAGGAATTTTCAAAATTATAGGGGTCCGAAACAGAATTGTCAGTGGGAAAACAAACTTGAAAATGAGCAATTCAAGATCAGCATAGAAGAAGATGGATTGACACATCAAGGGCAGAATTTGGATGGGCAATAAACCATACTGGCCCGATTAATAACAAATAAAATATTAATCATGGACACATATAGTTAGGAGCATTTCAACTCATTCTGTGCATGGCATCCTAAACAAACTAGCCTACCCATAGACCCATTTGAGCATATTTTACAAGTCTCGACACCTTGAAGCAAGACGAGAAATAACAAATTCATGACGAATCCCGTGAAGTTATAAGGACAACCATTTTTCGGACAGATTACAGTTATTTGATCCTTTATCCAAGTTTGGGGCAGATCACCATCAATCGACCTTACTCCAATCACGGAGTAGTTCAACAAAACGGTAAGAAGGTAATCTTCCTGATGAGATACAGAGAAGAACACCAACTCAGCGCTCAACACGAGCAAATCTTCAAACCCAGCTTCCTTATGAGACACTGAGAAGAAGCTCGAAGCAATAAAAAAGGTTAGCTTCCTGATGAGACACAGAGAAGTAGACCAAATTCGTCTTCCTGAAGAGATCCAGAGAAGCGAATTAAAACAAGCGAGGCGGTCATCTTCCTGATGAGATATAGAGAAGAATACCAACTCAAAGCTCAACACGAACAAATCTTCGAACCCAGCTTCCTGATAAGACACTGAGAAGCGGGTCGAAGCAATAAAATGGTTAGCTTCCTGATGAGATACAGAGAAGTGGACCAGATTCGTCTTCCTGAGGAGATCAAGAGAAGCGAATCAAAACAAGCGAGGCGGTCATCTTCCTGATGAGATACAGAGAAGAATACCAACTCAACGCGAGCAAATCTTCGAACCCAGTTTCTTGATGAGATACTGAGAAGCAGGTTGAAGCAATAAAAAGGTTAGCTTCCTGATGAGACATAGAGAAGTGGACCAAATTCGTCTTCCTGAGGAGATCCAGAGAAAGCGAATTAAAATAGATAATTGCAGTCATTTTCCTGATGAGACATAGAGAAGAAGACCAGGTCAATGAAATCAGACTTAAAGACTACGATGACAAATTCCAATCACCTTGAAATTTTGAGAGAATGGGGTGAAGCCGTAGTAGCAAATTTTGACTTTTTGAAGATTAACTCAAAGCAAGATGGAACCACCACGTCAAAGAAATGGAAAAAACGGATGTAGTGGAGATGGAACGATTGACAAAACGAAAGGTGGACCAGTTGAAGATAGAATGTCAAAGAGATGGGACTCGACAAAATTGGGCTTTCCTTTTGGTCTTTGCTCTGTTCCTGTTACACAGTAACGAGCAAAGAGGGGCAGCTGTTGAAGCCCAATTTATCCGGGCCCAACAGAATTTAAATTTGTTTTAAATTAAACTTATTTTAGGTTTAAGTTTTTCCAAAATTTAAACTTAATATAATTTTAAATTTAAAATAAATATAAATTAAAAGTCCAATTACAAAAGAAAGTCCAATTACAAAATATAGGCCCAAATTGAGCCCAAATACACCATAAATTAACCCAATTCTAAATAACCTAAGCCCAAACCCAGTACATTCAACCCAAATTTGCTGAGCTCCCACTTGTGCTGCCACCTTCATCTCAGCCACTTAGAAGGCGACACATCAGCACCACCAGCTATCATCCCCAGCCAAGTTGCCCCTGCCACCACCAGCTTTAACCTGCTCCAACCGCCACTGCTTGGACCTGCAAAAAGAAAGGATTAGGACTAGCATTTAATTGAAAGAAACAAATGGAGATGATTGTAAATTGGCTATAAAAGACAAATTAAATTTGGTACAAAGGGTTATGGACCCTATTTTGGAAGAGATACAAAAAAACCTGTTCTTGAAATCCAAACCAAAAAACCAATATAAAACAGATTTCCTTTGTATTGCCAATCGATATGAGCAAGTATACTTTCGAAGTATTTGGTAACAAAAATAGGAGCCATTGATTGCAAGTAAAGACATCCAAACAGATACCCAGCAGTGGGAACACACAAGTTTTATTCTCAAAATACTAAGCTGCCCAGGTACTTTTAACCTGCATTTATTGTTATTTATAATTTGAAAATAACCGTTCGGTCCCTAACGTACATGCATTAAAACTCCCTTTATCACCATTCACTTTCTTTAATTGTTTTAAGCTGTAATTGTTACATACA
The DNA here is from genome assembly GCA_005610355.1 of Gossypioides kirkii. Taxonomy (NCBI): domain Eukaryota; kingdom Viridiplantae; phylum Streptophyta; class Magnoliopsida; order Malvales; family Malvaceae; genus Gossypioides; species Gossypioides kirkii. The sequence continues at coordinate 5,515,087 of CP032252.1, read as the reverse complement.
GATGCATTAAAGTTTGCAGGGGTATTAATAACAAGGAGCATTAAATACATTTTATAATAAATATTAATGGTGTTAATAATCTTAATAAATATTTTTTAAAAAAATAATAGTAATAACAGTTATAATAATGATAGAAAGAAGCCAAAAGGTCGTACCTAAGATCTGAAACGCCACCACCGTCGCCACTCCGATCACCGCCTCTCTGACTTCGTCTGTGGCCGTGAGGGATGCTGCAAGTGTGGAATATCTGCCAAAGCATAACATTTCAAAAAAATTATAAATTGAAAGCTTGAAAATAGAAAAGGAAGAAATCAAAATAGGTTTTAAAATATATGTATATGTATATGCAAACAGTTAGAAAAAAGGGGTGAACATAATCTTTTAAAATGTTTTTACAAAGATCTGGGTTAGATTCGTTTAGATGTATACCCAGATCAACCTTTAAAATTAATAACAAATAAAAAGAAAAAAAATGATGAAAAATTTTCACCTTACTTGCGACAACCGACGGAGCGTGGACAGAGGAGGTGACCGGATCTTTGATCGATGATCGGAGGCGATGGCGCGTGACCAGCGACGCACCGTGGACGGCCGGGGCTTGGATCGGCCGACCATGTTTTGAAATAAAGAGAAAGGAGAAGGATGAGAGAAAATGGGGAGGGGGGATCAGTTTTTTGAAAAAGAAAGAATCAAAATAAAAAGAAAAACAAAGAGAAGCTTTTAAAGCCCTTCAAAACGACGTCGTTTTGAGGGCTGAGTTTCAGCCCCAAAACGGCGCCGTTTTAGCTATATCCATTGGTTTGACCCGAAATCCGACCCGACCCACTCAGGATCCGCGTGTTTTTAAAAAATGGGTTATTTATGCTCTTGATCCTTCCACTTTTTTTTAAAATTTTCAATCAAGTCCTTTTTGTACTTTTAATTATTTTTAATTTGGCCCAATAATTTTAATTCACTTTTCAATTTAGTCCTTTGACATTTTGAACGTACTAGAGGCTGCCACGTGTCACTGTTATGGCTTATTTATGCAACTAATCCCTCTTACTTTTAATTTGTTTTAATTTAGTCCCTTAATCAATTTCTATTTAATTACAAAATTGGCCCAAAATTTTTTAATGATTTTCAAATTAGTCCTTTGACTTCTGGGTGCCTGTGGGGTTGCCACGTGCCACCCATTCTTTGGTTTTATTGCTTATAGGTTCCTAAACTGTTCAGAAATGATATTTGGGATCCCAAAACTTCAGAAAATTACATTTTGACCTCGAAACTTCTAAAAATTTCCATTTTACCCTTAAACTTTCTAAAATCCCGTTTTTAACCCTATTTCACCCAAAATTACCATTTTACCCTTAAACTTTCCAAAATTCCATTTTTGACCTCGATTTCATCCAAAATTACTATTTTACCCCCGAACCTTCCAAAATTCTATTTTTAACCTCGATTCTATTAAAAATTACCATTTTACCCTCGAACTTTCCAAAATCCCATTTTTAACCTCGATTTCACCCAAAATTACCATTTTACCCCCAAACCTTCCAAAATTCCATTTTTAACCCCAATTTTATCAAAAATTACCATTTTACCCCTGAACTTTCCAAAATCCCATTTTTAACCACGATTCCATCAAAAATTACCATTTTACCCCCAAACTTTCCAAAATCCCATTTTAACCCTAAAATTACCAAAAATTACCATTTTACCCCTAAACTTTCCAAAATCCCATTTTAACCCCAAATTTTCCTAAAATTACATTTTTGTCATCGAGAGTCAAAATTACCATTTTGCCCCCGGGCGTCCAAAGGTCCCGTTTTCAAACCCGATTACGTCGTTTTTCCTCCTCATCAATATTTGCATTTATTTTAAACATTATGCACCTGCATTTTATATTTTTGCATACTATTTATTTGCTTATTATCTTGCTTCGTATTTAACTTCTCTTATTAATTGCTATTTGATATCTTAAACTTACATGTTCATTTTCAAAGAAATTTTAAAGACGAGCAATGTTCCTCACGTGTGAAAGCTTCGAGAAATCATGCCCTAACGTGTCGGGTGTGATTTTTCGTATAACTCACACGCGTCAAATATCCTTTTTGGGACTTTTATACCTGTTAACTCCGAGATTCCGAGAATATCGTGTCCTAACGTGTTGGTCACGATTTTAATTCTTCGTGAAAATCGAAGTAAACAGGTATTCCATATTTGAATCTTTTAAACTATGTGTCCGAGGGTTACATTTTAAATTCAATATGAAATTTTTTAAAGTTCTCAAAATATATATCTATATATCACGAGTGATTTTGAAACAAAACGAGGGAATGTCCTTTCGTGTGAAAACCTCGAGAAATCGTGCTCTAACGTGCTGAGTGTGATTTTCGTAATTCATGCAAATCGAATATCCTTTTCAAAAGTTTTCAAAACATCCTTCAATTTTATATATCTATATACAACGGACTTTAAGACAAAAAATTAATGTCCTTTCGTGTGAAAACTTCAAAACACCATGCCCTAACATGCTGGGTGTGATTTTCGTATAATTCACGCGATAAAATACTCTCTTCAAAATTTCTCGAAACGTCCTTCAATTTTGAAACTCCGAGAATATAGTGCCCTAATGTGTTGGACACGACTTCTAGTTCTCATAAAGGATCGAAACACAGGGACGAATTTTCTTAAAAAGATTTCCTTTGAAATTACACAAAACCTTCTAAAATAAACATCGTATTTTAAACTTTACTCGAGTTTTCATTGTTTTTATAAAACAAGACCCGAAAATAATCATGTGGTACCAATTTTTGGGCGTATGAGGGTGCTAATCCTTCCTCATGCGTAACCGACTCCCGAACCTGTTTTCTCTGGATTTCGAAGACCCACTTTTTTAAAACATTTTATGGTGATCCAATCACACCAAATAAAAGATTGGTGGTGACTCCCACATTTTTCAAATTTTTAAAAATGATTTTTTTCGAAGCCCTGTTCTCGAGGTGGTTTCGACAGAAATGTTGACCACAACAACAACAAAAAATGTAATTTTGACTTAATTTTCCTTTTAAAATATTATTAAGGATAAATTACACTTATTATCACTCAATTATTAGTAAATTTACACTTTTGTTACTCAATTATAAAAAATTATAATTTGATCACTCAATTATTCAAAATTGATAATTTAAATTACCTCTCCATTAACTTGCTAATGGATGTCAACTTGGGCCCATAAGTCACTATTCCTCAAATATATTTGAGTAAACTACACCGTTAGTCACTCAATTATTAATAAATTTTCATTTGTCACTTACCATAAAAAATTACAAAATGATCGCTAACAAACTTAAGACATGACACATTAACTCGTATTCTTAATTGCTAATTTGATTCTTAAACTATAACTAAAAAAATTATAATTTTTAATTTTTTAAAAGTAAATCCAAAAGAATTCTAAAATTATCAAAAAAAATCCCAAAACTCATAATTTATTTTTTTTCGAAATTATAAAAATATTTCTTAAAATTATAATTATGCAAAAAAATATTAAAAATTCATAACATTCTAAAAACAGATTTAAAAAATACCTAAAATCTCATTGTTTGTATGAGAGGACATTTTTATATTTTATAATGATTTCCTTCTTTCACTTCACAATGAATTAAAGTAAATCTCATTTAAGGTGATTACATATCACTTCAAAATAGATTTATATATAATTTCTTTTCATATTCTTTAACTTCATTTATCGAGTTAAAAATAGTGTCTTTTTCATCCATGATTTTCAAAACTTTTTGTTTTTTCATTAAACTTCATTTTGACTAGATTTGTAGCACTGTTTTCAATTGTTCTTAATTTTCCATTGTTTAAGGTTACTCAAAATTCATCATTTTTATTCCTTTTTATATTATCCGAAAATCTAGACAATTAAGTGAATATTTTGAGAATTGCTTTCGGATTGTGCATATTAAACTTCAAAATTTATTTTTTTTATTAATTCATTGACTAAATAAACAAATTGTTTGCACTCAAAAAAACCCATTATGAAAAGCTAAACCATCGTACAAAATAGATACGTCTCCTATATAAAGATTATATTTCAACAGTCTTCCAGTTATATCACTAGAACTTATAAGAAAATCAACATCCCTGCACAATTAAAAAAATAATTTATTCATTCACCAAAAAAAATAATTTATTCTTTAAATCGGAAGAATCTCTATATAAATTATTTATATATGAATTTCCCTATTAATTATTTATATGTAAATACCCTGAATAGAATTAATGATTAATGATAATTTAGAAGAAAAAAAAAGATGTATCTTCTTTAAAATAAAATGCTACTATCAATAAAATAAACATTACAGTGTTTGTATCGATGTCTAAACCATTCGTAAATTTGAATGGAACTCCTTCTATCGAAATAGTTAATCTTATAGCTGTGCCACCATTTGGTCCAACAACTAAAAGATCAAAATAGGCATCCACTATATACAAAAGACATGTTTGAGTAACGAACTTCAAGCCCAATGATCTTTCACATATCGGTTCAATGTTTGAATCTTTTAAGCCATCACACAATTTCTTTTTCCTGATCCAAAACAAAAACCTTTTGATGAAAAATTAATTTATAACTATAAAATAATAAAATTATTAAGATGTGAATATACCTAAATGGTGAATGGATGACAAATTTCAACTTCTATTTTAATATTTTTCTGTCGAATATATCAACATATGATCCTTCATCTTCACAATTAAAGGTAATACTTTCCAGTTGTAAAAACAAATTTACCTTTTATTTTCTCACAAATTTAACAATCTACAAATTATCTCACAATTTTAACACACTACAAACCTATCTTTTACCAAGTTAAGTACCATTGATTAAGTTTTATAATCTAATAAACTTACCACAAATTTTAAAAAAATACAATTACCAAATTTTACAACCTTATAGAAGTATCATATACTAGTAGAAGTATAAATGATTTTTATTGCGTAAGAATTTCTTAAAATATTTTACGTTTGGAGGAATAATCAAATTTATTACTTATTTCTTAAAATAAGCAAAAAAAATTAATTTTAATTTAAATGTATATATTTTGGAGAAAGTTGTATTGTTATTGTGTATTTATAAGTTAATAATATACTCAGTTTAACTATAACTTAACTTCAAGGGTTGACACCATCATTCTTTTATATTGACATCTATCATTTTTTTATATTGACACTTGTTAAACTTATTTTGTGTTGTTGTTGTTTTTTTTTTTTTTTTTACCTTTTCCTCTTTAGTTTTAGTTTTTACTGTTTTTTTGTTTTGTTTTGTATAGCGAATATATGTGTAGTCTCTCCTATCAATTTTTTAAAAAATTTAAAATTACATATAAAAACTTTAAATTGATTTTACCCATTTAAAAAAATAAATAAATAATTATTTTCATATTTAATAAATATAATATCTAGTTTATATAATAAATACATATAAAATGGTTCGCCAAAATAATTTATGAAAAATTAACATTTTCAATGTTTGATTAGTGAAAAATAACCTACTAATACATAGAAAACAAAATCTCCTCAAAAGAATAATAAATAGAAAACAATACCATTCTTCTATAAATTATCTTTTCCTTTTCAAAAGCATAAGACAACTTCTAAACAACAGATGCTTATAATTTAATATAAATTTTTATTAAAGCTTGACTTAAACTGAGCAAAATATTATTACAATAAATATTAATTTTTAAAAAACTAGAATTTTTAATTTTTAATATTATAAATTTTGATATTATTAATCATAAATTTTAATAATGTATGATATAATAATCTTATTTTTGTTACAAATAATAAATTATCACTATAACTAATAGTATTTATTGTGTTAATAAAATATTATTCGTTATTACATTTTATTATTTGATAATAAATAGTATTCTTAATATTTAATGAATAATATTTTAGCTACTATTTTAATAATAAATATATAGTTTATAATATATAAGAATTTAATAATAAAAATTTCATAAAATGAAATATTAATATTTTAATAGTATAAGTAGTATTTTAAAATTAATAGTATTAATTTTTTATATTATTGTTTTTATATGTTTAATGTCCATATAACATTTTAGTATTAAATTTTATTATAATATTAGTATTTAAATATTTATTATTAATATTTTAATTTTTTTTACCATATTGCTATTTGATTTAAAAGATAAAAAGTAGATTTTCTACAAAGTAACAATTTTTCCATTAAATCATCAATTTTATATTTTTCAAATAATATTTCATCTTTTTGAGAAAATGTTTTTTTTAAAAGATAAATTATGTAAAAAAATGAACCTTGTTGATATAAGTTTCAACAAGGGAGGAGACAAGGAGGAAAATGTGATGGTGCTAAGAAAGGTTAATCCTAAACAGGCGGAGAGTCGGAGAAAGGAGGTAAGTGAGGGGGAAGATAAGGTAGCAAAGGAGATTGAGTGTTGTGTAGTGCGTAAGGTTGCTAAAAGGCTTGAAGGATTAATTCTGCCTTCATTAGGGTATTTATAGGGAAGGAGATATTGTGCTTAATGAGGCCATGTCGCAAGCAAATCTAGGGCATGGTGATCGTGCGGTCGGCCAGGTGACAAGGTCATTGTACGTGGGTTGTCTTCTGTTGAGGATTGACCCGTATAAACAACCAAATAATAAAAGTGGAGAAGAAGGAACAAAAATATTTTACGTGTAACATCCCACCTGGCGAAGCCCTAGTAGTCGAGTATGTTGGAATAAGTTCTGAATAAGTAAAGCAAATGGATTTATTTAAGAAACTGAAGTTTATGAGTACGCCCTTGGGCGAAGCCTTGAAAGTTCGAAATATTGTCTATAGGAATAAGGCTTAAGAAGTTACTTTTAAGTGTCCAATGTTAGGATTGGATTAAGTATAAGTTACTTTTCGAGCGCACCTATGACGCCTTAGTATGGCGTATTCTGAAAGGACAAAAGGTTATGGTTAAATTAAGTATGACGATTCAAGGAATAATGGTAAAAGTGTATAAATCCATGAATTAGGCACATAGTTATATAGAATCACGACAAACAAAGAAGTGTTCCCTCAAAAAGCCTATCTTGGCATATAGAGGAGGCGAACCAAGAGTGTTCTGTTTGTAAAGCCCTCTGTATTAGCTATGTTAAGGAATCATAAGGAGGAATGATTGACTAAGTGGTAGTAGTCGCCCAAATGCACTTTTCGGTGTATATAACGGGCAGACTCTAACATGAAGCAGACAAGGATTTCTGTTAAGATCATGAGGATAAGTGAAACGAAAGTGATGGTTACAAAGAGGATGGTTGAAGTATAAGTCCTAACCAAAGGCATGGTACACTTTGTGACCAACGTGGTCCCGTGCCAGTTAAATTGTAAGGAAAGTTGTTGAGAACTAACTAAATGTAAACCAGAAGAGTTAAAGGCTAAAGGAGTATCGGGTAAGTTTCTTGGAAGTAGCAAATTTTAGATAAGACAACTCAATTTTGATATGACGTTTATCAAGTCCCCATGAAGGCTTGGGTTAAGTTGAAAAGACACTCTAGTTGGGTTAAGAAGAAGGTTATCTTCTTTCTTAAAAATCAGATGAACGAAGGCAGAAAAGGATGCCTCCCAAAGATAAGTCAGGAACCTTGATTTTCTGCTAGTAAGCTCTCTCTCAACAAGGTACGTTTCATTACTCTGTCTGCCAAAGAAACACATATTTGTAAGTATACTTGAAGAAATAAGGCTTAGTGACATGTCTGAGTTTAAAGTAGAAAGTAAAGGATTTTCCAAACAAGTTTAACAAAGTGTCTCTGTTTGTTAAGGAGAGAAGGCCATAGTATCTAGCTGAATGTAGGATCTAGAGCTCAAGTTGTTGATGTCACAAGGAAGGACTAGATTTGAAGTTTTACTACCTTCGAGGTTATAAGGTGAGCCCCTAGAACTGACTCTTGTATGTATGTTATGAATTTTAGAAAACTCGTATGCTAATTGGCCAAAATTGAAACTAGTAAAGCATGACTCTGATAAGGAAAAGAATGGTATGCATGTATATATGTGTTAGAAAGCATGAATATGTTTGTCATGAGCAAGTCACTATATGAACGAGTCTGATAGGAAGTGCAAGTGCATCTGCAAGCATGAAAGTGCTTGTCATGAATAAGTCAATGCATGAAGAGTCTGTGTTTGTCTCCAGACTCGTCTAAAGGGGTCCGTCGGGACTAAAAACACAAATCTCTAATAAGAACAAGTCTATGGCTATGGCATTCTAAAGACCGTATCGTATAAGACCATAGCTTGGTTATGGCATCATATGGGGAATTTAAAGGACAATGATTACCAAAGGTGGTTTTTTTATGTGTCATAGGACAATGAGGGGCAAACCTCACGAAACATGAGTTTAGGTAAATCTCTATTGTCTAAAACACAAGTCAAGGAAAGCCTTTGTGGTGAACCTTCTAAATGACTGCCTTTGTAGCAAAACTCTATTAAAGGTAAGCCTTTATGGTGAACCTCTTAAAGGATGCCTTCGTGGCAGATCTCTAAAAGGAAATGTCTTCGTGGCAATCTCTGTTAAAGGAATATCTTTATGGAAAAACTCTGGATAGGAATGCCTTTATGGTAAGTACTGAATGTTAAAGGAATGCCTTTTTAGCAAAACTCTGAAAAGGCAAGCCTTTGTGGTGAACCTCTCAAAGAAAGCCTTTGTGGAAAATCTTCGAAAAGGAAGCCTTCGTGGCTATATCTGAAAAAGCAATGCCTTTTTGGTGTAACCAAAATACATGGCACCTTAGTGACAACTCTGTAAAGGATAACTCTTGGGAAAATACAAAGAAAAGGCTTTGTGGTTATTTAAAGGAAGGAATGCCTTCACGACAAGATTTGAATGAATGACGCATAAGGAATTAAGAAAGAATGGCGTGACTGGCTCTTTAAAGCCAAAGTGAAGATATGACTCTGAAGTTAAGGTAAGTATATGAGATTATGAATGGACATGTAAAAGGAACTAAGTATCTAACGAACCTTGAAAGGAAGGCATCATATGGAATGAATGGCGATGTAACAACTTGATTTTCAGTGGTATCAAAAACAGTAGTTTTGAGACCACAAGTTCGACAAGTCGAGTCACAAATCTAATCTATTTTATTATTTATGATGTCATTAGTGTCATATTAAATTTTGGTTAAGAAATTTTATCATTTAGATATTTAATTTAGTAAGAAGGATTAAATCATAAAGGGTGCAAAAGTGGAATTCCATTTATAAAGGGAGTTAGATGTCAATTTCAAGAGATGTCAATTTCAAGGAAGGCTAAAGCCTTAAAGGGTAAATAGACCCTCCTTATTGTGTGTGGACGGTGTAGAGTGATTGAAAGGTGAAAATCTAATATTACATTAAGGGCATTTTAGTAAAATGTTATTAAATGAGTTAAAATTAAAGAGTAAGGAAATTAGATGAAATTCATTCATCTTCTTCAACCATCAAAACACCAAGAAACCCTAGAAAATATAAGAGAACATTCGACCATAGCAATTCCTTCGATTGACTACGATCGTGCTACAGATCGAGAGAAAAAGAAATTAGCGAAATAGTTTCTAGAGTCTAACCACAACTACAATCTACTCTGGTAAGTTCGAAATGTTAAAATCTTACTTATAACAGCTTATAACTTCTTTCTTATGGTTGTTGGTGATTGGATCGACAAATTGGAAATGTGAAGGATAAACACGACAGAAGAAGAAGTACCCGGCCTTGTGCCAAATATTAAAGGTCCGATGACTATGTGTCATCGTGAGTTATATGAATCTTATTACGGATTAAGGGTCTGATGACTATGTGTCATCGTGAGTTATATGAATCTTATCATGGATTAAAGGTTTGATTACTATGTGTCATCATGAGTTATACGAATCCTATTACGGATTAAGGGTCCGATGACTTTATGTCATCGTGAGATATACGAATCCATCATGGATTAAAGGTCTGATGACTCTGTGTCATCGTGAGTTATCAAATGTGAATGAAAAATACAATAGATGTATACCGCATACTCTGTTAATTTGATAAATTGTACAACTCTTGAAGTTTGGTAAATCTGTTTAACCTTATGAACTTTCTAAGCTAAGAAATGCTTACCTGTGGAAATTGTTGTTGTTTTGTAGTTCACCTTTGTTGTTCGAAGGTTGGATCATCTTGAAGCATCACAATCCTGGAGTTATTCGGTAGTTCTTACATCACTTGGTTATATGGCATGTACTAGGATGATGTTATCTTTGTTTATGTAATTGAGATTGTGAAAACCTTATTATGTTGATGAGATGTTGAATGTAATAATGTATGTTTGTGCAAGTTAGTTTATAGTTTTAAAGTACTATGTAATGACTTGGAATCTATGTATTTTGTGTTGGCTTAATGCATATTGAAGACATGAACGATTTGTGTTGAAAACTTGCATTTTGGCATGATTCTTGAGAGCTTGCTTACTTGTTTCGGTAGAACCCACGCATGTATCGGTAGAAGTATAGAGTAGGAGAGAGGTTACTCACTGACTTGGGTTGTATCGGTAGTTAAGTAGCAAGTATCAATAGTTATGTGTTTAGAAGTATCACTAGTTTGTACACTTGTATCGGTAGAAGTTGCAGGGTGTGTAACACCCTTTATTCGATCCAAAAGCCGAACCCGAGTAAGTAAGTGTCACGACTATTAAAATCTTCTAAAAACCTGAGTAAAACTTGATTATTATTTTATTATAATTAATATACTCAATTACTTTATAGGCTTAAACAAAAATCGACTCCCATAAACATTTGAAAAGAATTAAACTTTTATTTGATTGATTTGATGAAAATAATATACTTCTACCGATACTTGAAAGAGTGAGTACCGGTAGTATAAAAGACAGTAAAGAATTAGAAATCACTGCAGAATTCTATCGGTAGTTAGGAATGTTCTACCGAAACAACACTTCCAACTACCGATACAATATATCTAACTACCGATAGTACAAACTCCAGAGAGCAAAACTAATATAACCTGATATTTCTACCGAAACTTCCATTACAACTACCGGAACTAACTGTTTAACTACCGATACTAATAAAACTTCTACCGACACATTATAAGTCAGTAGTTAAGATACTCTTTCCCCTGCATTTCTATCGACACAATGACAATTTCTACCGATACTATAATTCATTCAACAGAGATACTACCGGTACAAGTAATAAACTACCGGAACAAGTCAAAAGATTTTAATATATACATAGATAGGACATTTGACCATTACAAATATCCCCTCTACAACATTCCAAAGAAGCTAAGTTTACATTTTTCATGATTTCATAAAAATACCAAATGTTCTAGGTCTAGACTTCACTTAGGTACATGCCGACCCAAAATAAAACAAAACTCACAGTTGTTTGAGTGCAGGATTTGTCTTTGGATGCTAGAACGAGCGAAAATCAAAATGTACCTATCCTGCGCATGTAAAACTAAGATACGCTAAGTAAAATGCGATGGTATTTTAATAACCTAAACATTTAAGTAAGAATAGATATGCTTAAATAATTAAATTAATTATTTACTCATATTATACTAATATTCTTCCTCTCCTTTACCATCATCAAATCATCAATACATTATACATTTTATCAATGCTCATAACCATATGTCAATCATCCTCATAATTTCTCAATTCTATATAAATATACTCATCAATTCCCATTTTTTTATTCAACCTTTCATTTCCATGAGCATTTTGTATTTCACAATATGTATTCTCATATTTCATGTACTTTAAAGCTCAATAGATATTTACATATATATATATATATCGTAACAAATTTCATTTCATACATGAATAATACATTTTCATCTTTTTAATTTTCCTATTAATAAGACTCGGACTCTGATGGATACACGGATCCAACCAACACACCAACTTGGCACCCAGTGCCTGATCGAATAAACCGAAGTAATGATCGCGCCCAGCGCTATAATAAAAGTGACACCCAGTGTCTCATCAGTTAAACCGAAGTAATTTGGCACCCAGTGCCTCATCGACTTGTGGTCAAAGTACCCTGAACTCTTCCTATCCTATGGCATGCCATTTATATCCAACTCAGTCCGAACAGTTAATAGGGTAGTCATATCACTTTAACCTCAACAATATATTTTTACACTTAATCTTTATTCACCACTTGAATGTTTTAAAATTCAATGTAATAATCAACATTTAGTTATTCGCATCATCAAGCAAATACACACATTCAATTTCATATATAATTACCTATAATTCAAATCAACTCATTTAGGTATAGAATTTCATACCTCAATTTCCTTGTTTTGTTCAATTAATTTAAATGTATGGCAATTTATAACTAGTTTAGATTATAGAAATATCAACCGTAGATTCCGAGCTATTCGTCGATGATTTTGTCTTTGCCCTTCCTTTTTGAAGAGTCCGGGTCAACATTTGCTACGGAAGTAAACATACACATATTCATTAACTTATAAGCAATTTAATTCTAATTAAATTTAACTCTCTACTTCTTATTTTACACTAATTCTCAAGCTTCCAAATTTGATCCTCATCCCTTGAACTAATGATTAATTTCACTACTTAATCTCTTTTCTCTTCCATTTCAAGTCATACATGTCCAAATAACCCCAAAAACTCCATTTATTCAACAATGATAGCATTCAAAATTCTTGATCATTTAAAAGGGTATGACATGGGTTTGATAGCTTAGGGTAATGGGATTCTAAAAACACAAAAATTATAAGAAAATGGCTTGATTACACTTACCAATTTGAAGTTCAAACTTGACAAAAACCCCAAAGTTTCCTGTCCTCTCCTCTTCCCCTTGCTGTCGATTTTTCAAGCCTAAAAAGAATGGGGATATCTTCTTTTTATTTCTCTTTCTCTTAGCCATACTTCTTATCATCATTACACCCTATTTTCTCTTATTTTAATCCCTTAGAGTTAATGAAATTTAAACCAATTTTTTAGAGCCACATATGGCTACCTAACAACACTAAGGTTCCAAGGGGAAAATTTATCCCTTTGGTCCTTCATATTTCATTTCATTAAAATCCTTTTATAAATTGCACTTTTACCTCTTATGCAATTTAGTCCTCAAACTCAATTAAAGCACCATACACTTAAATTTACTTATTCAAAATCAATTATTCTACTATTTATTTTTGTAAATATTTTTATTAAATATTTACGGGTCTGTTTTACTAACACGGAGTCTCGAAAATATACTATTCTGAAATTCCTAAATTCTGGTCGTTACAGGGTGAGATTTTTAGCTCTCTGGAGTTTTTAGTATCAATAGAATTAAGACTTGTTTTGGTAGAAGAGTCACTTGTATCGGAAGAACTGTCACTTGTATCAGTGAGGTTTGCACTATTCTTGAACTGTTAACTGACTTGACGACGGTAGAAGTCTCCAAAAATGTTAGAAAGGACCCTTTTACCCTTGTTGAATTGTATTTATAATTAAATGACGACATATGACGTGTGGAGTGAAATTATTTAAATAAAATAAGATTGAATGACATGATGTTAAAGATGAACAGTGATAAATGAATAGTATGAAACCGGAACTCTAATCGACGACGGTTTTCGGGTTTTGGGTGTTAAGGTGAACTCCGTATAGTTACAAGAAATGAACAGTAAGGCTAGTGTATGCTAGAGTGAGTGGTGAGTCAAGGATACATGTTAAAGGTATGTATAGAAAGTACTCTAAAGTAAGGAAGATTTGGGCGAAATCTAAGTTAAGCAATGGGCGTAGTCTACCCTACCCGAAGATGATGGTAACACTAGTAAGTATGAAATAAGATTCTAAGTCTGATAATAAGGTAAATGAAATGATTAAGGACTATGTAGAGGTAAGATTTAAGAAAGGATATAGAAAGTAAAGAGATGTTAAGTATAGTACACTCAAGAGAAAGGAAATGGTTCTGAAGAAAGAAAGATGGTAGCCTCAGTAATGTACCCGCCAAAGAAGGAAGAAATGTCAAGAAATACCCCCAAGAATGTGCAAAGTGACATATGTGACGTAGAGTAAATGAAAAAGGTATTCAAAGTTTTAGTTCACTAAGTTCTTATGAACTTACAAAAGTTGTCTTCTATTTCAGGTTATAAAAGATTTTGTACACATAAGTCATGCATACAGAAAAAGATAGAATAGAATACAGAGGGAGTTAAGTGACGAGTTAAAGTCTACGCATAAGTCATTAAGTAGTAATCCAATATGTACACAGTGGTTTAAAAGATAGAATAGAGAATATACCCCGAAGTTTTATTATTTTGAAATGTAAATGTAACCATACAATGTACACCATAAGAGATTCTGTTACATTCATAGATAGACTTTTACATAGGCAAAATGTAAAGAAAAAGTTTATGTTACATTGGTATAAGGCGTAACACTTGAGATTCGGATTCGATAGATCGAGTCGGGTCAAGGGCGTTACATTACATGGAAAGCCCTCAAAAAATAAACAAAAACTATGCCATAGAAGAGTCGGTTTAACAAGCATGTCCAACCATGTGTACTTCACTCAATTCCTATATAAATCTTTCTTCAATTTTTCCTTAGACAGCATGGCACCCAACACCCGATGGCACTCATACTCCGCACCAATATTACTAGCTTTGATTACTACATGATCGTCGATTGGAAGGTTTGCTATTAAAGCATTTTTTAGATTTGGTGTCACCAGTTTGTCAGGCGGCATCGATAGAACATTGTACCAAATACATCATTTTGGTAAATAATTTCATGGGCATACCATTTAAGTTATTAAAATTTTTTTTGCATTATTCGACTAAAAAAACCGTCATAAGTGACTAATTTTGTAATTTACCCTAAATTATATTATTTAAAATAAAATTTATAATTTTTAAAAAACTAAATTTTATAATCCAAACCATATAAAAATTATTATTTTATAATATAATGACATAATTGAGGAGTGCCTACCTTGACCAAAAAATTTAAAATCTTGCAAAAAGTCAAAGCCAAATCTTACCAAACCTCCACAAATCTAATTAAGAAATCTAATTAAGAAGCAAATGAGATTAAAGCCAAATAAAAAGAGATAAAGGAAGTCAATGAAATAATAGCAAGTCATTATCGTAAATAATAATAAATACAACTTGCTTCAAGCAAAAAATAAAGCATGTGCCAATACATTTAATTTTATTTTTTATAAAATACATAATTACGCCTCTAGTTATTTTGAGGTAGATGCAATGACACTTTAGCTCCATCAACATGCAACCTTAGTCGGTAGATTACGAATAAAGGCTAAAACAGATTTAACACTGTTAATAGCAGCAAGTCCCCCAAATTTGCTAACAACATTGTCTCCTTCTTGGTTTCCAGCTAAATCTGATAGCCCTCTTATCACTATCACTGGATACCCGTTTGACAAGCTTGTCTGCATCCACATCCCACCATTATATATCATTTACTCTTTTCTTTTTCTTTAATTTATGAAAATTTAGGTTTTTTAAATATTATAATAATGTGTTTAGTAAATCCAAATAAACGTCACTTAAAAGAGTTTTGACACTGTTTACAGCCACAAATCTTTTAAAATAATCTTACAATTCGACTAATATATAATTTTTTTTGTGTGAAATATGTAAATTTATTATTAATTAAATATGACTTTTTGAATTTTCACTTCGTTTTGATTGTGTTATTGAATAATAAAAAACACATGCAATAATTAATAATTAATTGTGTTATCAATTCAAATTAGACCTGCTACGTTCAATTTTAAATTAAATAATTTTAAAAATATTTTTATTTAACTTTCAATTATAAAAATATATTAATATAAAATTGGTTTAATAAAAAATTTAGATCATTAACGTTTATATGTTTTATCAAAATGGTCCTAATTGTATTTTTTTGAGTCTTTTTTGGTTATCAACTTTTTTTTTCAAATTGCCTTTTTTAACATATTTGATGAAAGTACAGTTAAAAAAATTAACGGGATGATGTGGAGTATTTTTAATGAGATGTAATTTATTACTTAAGTAACCTAATAATATAATTACATGTGAAAAATAATAAAATAAATCATATGAAATTAGAAAAAACTCTTAATTTAAAAAAATAAACATAATTATCTAAAAAAATGTTTCAAAATGAATGCACACATCTAGTATTTTCGGTTTGATTTATTAATTATCTCAAACGTATGCATTCATTTTGAAACCATTTTTTAGATAATTATGTTTATTTTCATTAAATTAAGATTTATTTTTTTAATTTCATGTATGATTTATTTTATTATTTTTCACATGTAATTATATTATTAGGTAATCTAAGTAATAAATTACATCTCATTAAAAATACTCCACATTATCCCGTTAATTTTTTAATGGTATTTTCATCAAATATGTTAGAAAAAGCAATTTGAAAAAACAAACAAGTTGATGGTCAAAAAAGACTCAAAAATACAATTAGAGTCATTTTGACAAAACATGTAATCATTAATGGTCAACTTTGTCATTAAGCTTATAAAATTATATATCTTTGTAAGGGGTAGCCTAGACTGGGCTTAGCTTATGCTTAATTTTATTTTTTTTTTGAAATCAAGTCACAACCCGATCCAGACAATGAACACCTCGAATTAGAACCTAATAATATTATTATAAAAATGGAGACCAAATTATGTGAAACTAAACTATATGGATTAAATATTAAAATTCAGCATAATTGAGAGGTCTAAAACCAAAATTAGACCAAAAGGAAAAGATAACAGCAAGCAAAAAGTGTTTTACCATGGCTACACCTGCGCTCTCCATATCAGCTGAAGAAACCCCAAATTTTTGGAAAAGGAAGTCCCTGTAAGCTGCATTATCCACAAAAATGTTGGCTGTTGAAGCCCTTAGTCCCACCACTAGCTTGGGTTTCTCCGTTAGGCACAAGCTTGAATTCACACACTGCTCTAGTTTCATACCCTGACGCAATTAACCCATAACAATGAGTTGCAGATATGGAACAGTAACACCAAAGATAACCATAAATCTATCTATCTAACCTCCAAATTGGAAGCAAGCTGAAGCCATTGTGAACTTATATTTGCCCAAAGCAGTGATTCAGCAACGTTTGGTTCCCCTGCCACTGAATAGTATTCCTCTTCCCTGTACCCAATATGACCTAATAGATTGGTTCCATTCCCTTTTGGGACATTGTAGTCTCCAATTTCCAGCTGAGCAACATCGGCAGAATCCAGGGTTCCATATGTGTTCTATTCATAACAGAACAATCCCACGATTAGCCTGAAATCGTCTCCAAGAAACTCGAAAATAGATAGGTTGACTGTTTTTCTGTATCTTCTGAAATGGATTAATTCTGTGCATTTATATGATATTATCACTATTCATATATGTGATATGCTAGGTAGGTCTCTATGCATGATGACACGTATCCTATTTTAGGGTTAATACGTGTATACTCGAAGTGGGTTCACATTCAGAAAGTTCACACCATGTGTAGATGAATTCATATTTTGTATTACGTATCCTCATCTTGGGTTCGTCCGTACTATACATGTTTGAGTCCATATAGAATTTGAGTCAAGACCCGACGAACTAACAGATCAATGAGTTGATAATAATGAGTATCATAAAAAGATCAAATCGATATATATATGTTGATGGTGATGGTGATACTTACAAGCCATTCCCAAAGTCCAGTATGAGCAATTTGGTTTGGGATGGTAACATCTCCAATGGACATGGAGTTATTTGTATTGCCAGCAATGCCGAAATGGATAATCCCTTTTACATCAAATAGGTCAACCATTTGTTGTGTGGCTGCAACCGCATTACTCTGGTTTTGAGTCAACAGTGTCAGAAACTGCCATTGATGAACCTAAAAAAAAAAAAAGATCTCAATGCTATAAAAAAATCAATTTACCATTCCCTCCCCACATCGAACATACACAACTTTTCTCCCATGAACCACTCCAAACCGAAACCTTCTTCCTGCAAGTACCCAGAAAATCCAGATTAACCAACACATCGAATTGCAGTATTCGGTAATCATATTGGACTCATTAGACCCAAAACTCAAGAAAGACGAAACTTGAGATACCTGAGAGATCGATGAAAGGGAACTTGGGATCAGGTTTGAAAGAACCTGAAGCGAAAAATGCATCTTCCTCAGTGGCAAACACTGTGATGAGGCCAATGAATGGGCCTTTTCGGTTCACCTCTTTGATTTGGTTCAAGGATTTGATTCTATTTCTGGATATGGCTGAAGCAAAAGCAAGTAAAGAGAAGGTCAACAGCAGTACCAAACATGGTTTAAGTTGTGTTGCAGCCATGGGTTTTAATTAAACAAGCAGCTTAATGAAGATACTTTGTTTAATTTTCCAATATCTTAGGAATGGGATGCCACATATCGCTGCTACTGATGACTTCATTTTAAACGGAGAAGATGATTGGTGCCGATTTGTCACTTTGTTTGGTTATTCAATGAACATAGTGTCGCATGTGTTAAGCATGGGGCGCTCCAAATAAGATATTGTTATTTGTTTATAGGGTAAATTATTAAAATAATCATTTTTATTTGTTTCATATTACAATTTAATTATTTATATTTGAAATGTTATATTTTAGTCACTTACGTTATCGTTTTATTACGAAGTGGTCACTCTACAGTTCTATTATCTCTCAAACGATAGTCCGACGTGACAGTTAAAATGAGTTTTATATGTCAACGTAGATATCCAACCAAGCATATTAATTGATTTTTTAATTAAATAAATTTAATTAATTGATTTTTCTAAATTAATTAAGGGAAAATTTTAATTTGGTTTTTCGAAATAATCAAAACCAATGGATTAAATTAATCCTTGAACTAGAAAAAAAGAACCCTTGGTCTTCTTTTTTTGAGTTTTCATTTTCATTTTGACTAAAAAAACTATTCATTTTTACGGTCATCTTTATTAAATCAAAACAATAAAAATCAAATTTAATGCTCCATCAATCGATTGGATTTTTTATTTAAAATGAAAGAACAAAAGATAGATTCAATGTAGGGTCTAAACATAAATTACAGTAAATAATGGCCTTTTTTGTTCTTTACTTAATTTTTGGGTTCAGATATTATGATTTTTTTTTGTAAAAAAAGTAGTTCATCTTTTCATTTTTTTTTTTTGCATATGTGATCGACAAGAAAGACATGTTTCATCTTTGTTTACTTGTGTATTGTGGGCAACCACAATATCAAGCTGGTATAAAGGTTATTGTGTCCATTTTTTTCTTTTTCTTATTCTTTTTCTCTATCGTTATGCTCTTCTCCTCTTATCTGATGGTAACAAAGAAAACCCAATTGTTGCTTTTTTTTAATTGGAGAAAATTGAGTTTTAGGGCTAAATTTTGTATTCTATTTTCATAAAAAAAAAATAACTTTTCTCATCCCAACTAGACATCCTCTTTGACATTTAAAATTCATTTTAATTATCACGTCGGACTGTTGTTTGAGAGGTAAAATATCTTAACGACAAAATGATCATTTTGTAACAAAATGATAACATAAATGATTAAAATGTAACATTTCAAACATAAATAACTAAAATATAACCTGAAACAAACAAAAATAACTATTTTAACAGTTTACCTTATTTATATTTGTTATTTTTAATTCCCCAACTAGACAATGTAACCAAATTCGCACCTATTTTCAATTTTACCAAGATTCAAACAATAATTAATTAATTAATTAAAAATTTAAAAAAATAAAAAAAAGTTAATATACTATTTGCCCCCAAAGTTGCACCCAATTATCACTTTGGTACTTAAAGAATTTTTTTTATCAATTTGGGTCTTGATATGTCCAAATATCAGAGACATTACCCCAATCGTTACTGCCATTACAAAAAAAGATAATGTGGAATGCTAGGAGTGCGTCACGTCACCTAAATTTATGTTTTTTAAAATAAATGAAAAAAAAGCGAAAATTTCAAAAAAAAATAGCAAAAACAAAATCAGATCATAAAAATATAAAACTTCCCATAATTTTAAAAACATATTTTTCTTTCTAAAAAAATGAAATACAAAAGTAAGAAAAAAAACACAAAATAACATAGATATATGTATAGTATTTTTTATTAACCTTGATATTTTTACTAAAATTTTGCTTTTTAATTCTTTTTAAAATTTATTTTCTCATAAAAAACCAATTACTCAAGGTTTATCACTTTTTCTTATAAAAAAACAATTATGATCTCAATTCTATAAAGTAAATAATAATAATAAACTATTCTTATACATAATTAAAGGTGAAAGTTTATCTAAATCAATTTCATATTTACTTCAATTTTATTTGAATCAATTAAAAATTAAAATATTAAACCAATAATGACTTAAATGTAATTTAAAACGAATGTCATTCAAATGACAAATAATCTCAACATTATACTTTAACTTCAAAAAAATTTTATTTACAACCAAACTAATAATTCTTTAAATTTAAAATGAATCAACTAACGTCGATTAAATCTTAACTCGATTAATATAGACATTATTATTGATACAAGAAAACATGAATTCGAATGTGCTGAAGCGCATTATCCTAACTTATCACATCATCTCATGCTGCCCCCACTTGACATTAATGATCTCTGCTAATTACTAAAGGATATCACAACCTCTTCCCGTCTGGTATCGTTGCCTCCCCACCACCATTGCAGCGTATCACAAGTCTTTAAACTCTTTTGAAAAATTTTAATTGTACACATTTCATCAAGGAAGAAGACTCCCCATTCATAACCCATATTCGTACTATACAAAATTTTATGTCTGCAATTGAACAATCACCATGGCCTATGACTTCTTTTGCGGTTCATCGATGTCGTTATATGCACCCGTCACTCTATTTATATTTAAATTAATTAAATTTGAAAGTATTTAAATTTAAAATAATTAAACTCAAAATGAACTCAAATCTCAAATGAAAAAGATTGATTGAAGAAAATTATGACGGTTACAAATTTATTTATATGGGAATTTATGACAATGATAACTCCAATTTGGAATCAAAAGTGATTCAAAAACAAACATGAACAACCTGTAAAGTTTACAATTTTAATTTAATACTTGAGTATTGACAAGCCTTGAAAGAACCAATTTCATATACATATTGTGTACGTAAAAATATTTTTTTTTCTAATCACCAAAAAAATATATAAAATATTCTTTTTCATAATTTTTGGAAATTTTTCATAATGTTTGTAATTTTTCTTTTTGCTTTTTAATTTCTCGTCGTGAAAAAGTAAAATTTTAGAAAAATGGGAAAAATATTTAAGGCAATTAAAAAGATATAATTTTTCATCTCAAATTGAAGTCTGGTTTTAGAATAAAAGGAAAGAGAGAAAGAGAGAAGAAGAAGGAAGAAAGATGAAACAAAATGAAAATTACTGTTAAATAGATGGTATAATCTATGACTTCATGCTTATGTGGCATTCCACATAGACTACTTTGTTGACCTGCAATTTAATTGACGATCAATTCACGTTTATCGTTAAAATTAAGTTGATTTTTGAAAAAATCATAACGTTGAGAATGTTAATAAAAAAAAGTTAAGGACTCAAACCAAAAAAATCCATAAACGTTGAGGGTAATTTCAACAAGGCATAATGATAAAAATAGCTCATAACATTTGGATGTTGGGTCACTTTGGCCCTTAATATATTTTTGGAGCACTTTCATACTTAACCTTTATTTTTTGGTCAAATTGGTCAGTTTTTAACGGTGATGCTGACGTGGCCGTTAGTTGACTAACGGTCAACATAAATCACTGATGTGGCTGTCCAAATGTATTTAAATGCTGACATGATACTATTTTGTCTTATATGTCAAGTCAACAAATGATTTTAAAATTATTAAAATTATTTTTTAAAAATATAAAATTATTAAAATTATTTTTTCGAAATAATAATTATTAAATTATGATTTTTTTTTTTTGAGATTAGTAGATAAACTGAATCAAGTAGGCTTTTGCTTTATTTGATTAATCAACTAAAAATCTGGGTTTTTGAAATTTGAAAATTAGTGTTTTTAAAGGTTTACAGATGAATAAAAGTATAGAACAATGAGGAGGAAGAAGAAGATTTGTAACACCCAAGTTTTTAAGTTTGATTTTTAAAAATTTTCAAATTTTAAAAACCCATATTTTAGTTGGTGGATTAAGGGATTTTAGGGAAGAAACAATTTTAATAATTTTAAAATCATTTCTTGACATAGCATATAAGACAAAATAATACCACATCAGCATTTAAATACACTTGGACTGCCACATCAACGATTTATATTGACCGATAGTTAACTAATGGCCACGTCAGCATCACCTTTAAAAATCGATCAATTTGACCAAAAAACAAAGGTTAAGTATGAAAGTGCTCCAAAAAAAATTAAAAGCCAAAATGACCCAAGGGCCAAAGTGACCAAACACCAAAACGTTAGGGGCTATTTTTGTTATTATGCATTTCAACAATTATGTCTTTTAATTAACTTTAAATTTTCTTTGATATTTTCCTTATTTTTTTTGGCTATTTTTTGATTTTTTTTCTGGTTTTTTTTCATTTTTTTGAAAAAAAAATAAAATTGGGTGACATGACATGTCATCTTTTTTTTTTAAAATATACTAGTGTTATTACATTAAGGTAATATCTATTCATATTTTCTTAATCCTTTGACATCGCACACATACTTTGCACACACAGATGCTTGATCCCGAGATCCTTAGGATGAACATTTTTTTTTTCACTGAAATCACTTATTGGATTCAGCATATAAGTACAATAACAACTAGAATAACGTGTTTATATTTAAAAATTTTAGGTACTAAATTAATAAAAAAAGAAATTTAAATATCACAATGATAATTGAATACAACTATAAGGAGTAAATAACACATTAACGTTTTAAAAGTTTATAAAATCAAGTGCTCATCTGGACCAATATATATCGGTCTATTTTTAATTCAATCCAAGTCAAATCACACTGGTAGTAAAAGTTTTTTGCATTTTTTGTGATTAATTGTCATTTTCTTTATAAATAAATAAATAAGTCGAATTTAATTGACGTCAAATGACACTGTGACTCTCACCGTCCAATATTGAATATTTGATACCAAACAACAAAAGAAAAAGATCACAATATCTAATAATTTAATAGACCAAACTAAATATTTGGTTGTCGAAATAAAATATACCAAATCAACACATTGTAATAGACGTAAATAAAATGAGGGGAAAGAACTCAATTCTTTTATGTTGATATGCTGAACCATGTGAAAATACTAAAGTGTGGGTTTGGATGAATATATTTATTGTACTTTTTTGCTTATTTTATCATATCTTAACAATATTTAATTTCGTCGTCATCGTTATTTTTACACTAATCGTAAATAAATATACCGTTCATTCAAAACCACCCTAAATTTGACTAAGACAAAAGCATACCTTCTTGGATACCAGTGCATTGTACCATAGGTCCAATATGCTTAAAATAGTGTATTCGATATATTTCAAAAAAAAGCCTATTAAATTTTGATTCGATTGATATGAATATTGTTGCTAATGTAGAAAAAAGTAAATTCGAGTGCACTGAAGTGCATAATACTTCTATTTATGGATTGAAGAGAGACTATACATAATTTTAGATATTATGTCAAACAATACAGATATAATCAGATTCTATAATGAAATTGTTCAAAAAAAATATCTTTCAAAAAATAACTTGATTTTGAAATGATCCGAACATAAGTAAAATCTTGATGCCCCAAGCCCAATAACCCAAATCCACAACACTCCAAAATAACAAATACCCGAAATTGAAATAAATTTGACTCATAATTAAAATGACTTAAACCTATTTTTGCAAATAAAGATTAAAAATGAACAAAGTAATTCTAAAAATCGCTCTAAATATAAGAAAAGAACATCATGTATTTTGTTCTCCAAGAAATTAAAAATTTGGTTTTAAAAGCAAATGGAGCCTCATCCCAGCAAAGCTGACAGGTTGAAGCCAAGTTCAGTTCAAAGCTTTGCCTTCTCAAGTAAAAACATATATAACAAACTTCATTTTTCTTAAACCTTACAACGCAGCTAAGCATTAGGCTCAATTCTCAGAAAATGATCAGAAGTTTAGGAAGAAATTATCTGTAAATGTGCAAAACATGACAAGATGACCCTCACTCAAACTCAGAAAATTAAAGTGGAACTCTTGGAATTAATCTAGGACACGGCCTATGAATTCATCACCTACTATGCTAAATAATCACATACCAACTGATATTTAGAGAAACAAACCTGCAAATGTCCAAGACTGAACATATCGCACATTCACCATATCACAAGCGCATCACCGATTCCTGCATTCCCATCATCAAATGTCAAAGTACGGCTCCTTTGCCTCATAGTATTGTTTCTTCAAGAACTTTTTTCGGCTATTGATAAAAATGAAACCTATTTAAAAGAGTACTTAGCAGTCAAAAATTACAAACTCTAAAGTCGATACTATTATACTTGAAGAGACCATAACAAAAGCAAAAAACGATCTTAGTCATGTGACATATTTCTTTTCTCATTTACACACTAATAATGTGCAGCGAGGTTTGAAGGTAAAACAGAGTAAGCAGATTGAAAGCTGGAAGTATAAAAGAGATTCTTAAGTAATTTGAGTGCACAAGAGAGTTAAGTAGTGTGTTCATACACCATTAACATTGCACCATAAATTGGTACAAAGTAAAAGGAAACTCATCGAGCACAATACTCAGGATTCAAGGGATTTGGTTCACCTTCAAACCATCCCCAAACACCCCCAAATCATAAATTTCCAAAACAAAAACTTATTAAAAGGATAAAGTAAACCATTTGCTCCCTTTCACAGTACTCGGTTAATCTCTCATACCTTCCAAGTTCCATCACAGATCAATAAGAAATTTCAAGACAAGAAATTGGCTCCTAAGACTCCAGCTAACAGTCAAACATTGAACATCATATCATACATCAAATTAAGAATACCTTCCTAGTTCCTACCAGTGCCATGTTGCACCATGATTGAAAACCAAATCAAGGTTTATTATAGCGTCAGGTATTGCATCTAGCAACAGTTTCTTTCACCAAATTTCCCTCCTCTAACTAAACCAGCTTGATAAGTGCAATTCCGATCCAGCACTTCAAAAACTTACCCAGAACCTTCCTTATGTAGATTGGCTGCTTCCAAGAATCCTGTAAAGTTAGACTATAATATCTAGCAAGTTTGCTTAGCTATCTTGTGTGGCAATCGTACACTATTAGATCATTGAACAAAGAGTATATTACTAGTAATTGATCTGAGTGGATATCTGCATTAGCTATAGCAGATCCCTGCTTCTTCCTACTTGATGTAGAGCAAATTAAATGATCTTAAGATAAAATTCAAGAAAATGTGCAATGAAAATCCCAGTCAAAACCATTCAAATCTCAAATTTCAATAATCTAAGTCTCGAGTGTTTCTCAAACTATCAAAAGCAATTATTTTTAAAGCCACTGAAAACAACATATGCATTCAAAAGACCAGTCTTAAACCCTAACAAAACCCTGAAAGCCACCAAATGTAAGTCTAATTTCCAAATACTTAGAACACCACAAGACTCCCCTTTTTGGGGTCAATGCGTTCAATGGTGAATTCATCATCTGCTACAGAATTCTTGCCCATTCTTCTCCCAAAACGACTGTATGGAAGAAAAGCAACGTAGCCTGCTATGGCTACTGAATAACCTCCTCTCACTTTATCAATAATAAAGCCCTTGACCCTCAAATTGTTTCGCCAACGCTTATTCAATTCTTGCCAAACTAGGGTTTGCCTGAACCTCCGTGGATTAAGAAGAGTCGGCTCGCCGGCGACCACGTCCAGTGATCTCGATCCCAACAAATCGTTAAACCTAACGGCAGCTCGCTCTTTGGCGATTGATTCACCGCTCACTAAATCGACGAAGAATCTCTCCAAAAACCGCTTTCTCACCAGCGATTCACCGCCGCCCACTCCTTTATCGAAGAATCCCACCTTATCCTCAAATCGATTGATTGCCGTTCTGGTTAATGTAGTCTCGTCTTGCGTACAAATCCTAGGGCTCCCAATCCCTGCATCAACCAACAACGTTTGTTCCCTTAAGCGTAAAACATCAGCTTTAATGGCTTGTCCACTACATAACAACATGCTGGAATTAGATTTTGGAAACAATCGATTCATATACGTGCTCATCTTTGAGGGTTCTTTTCTTTTCTTCTTTTCTGAATTTCCAAGGATTGGCGTTGTTCGCTAGGGCTAAGGCGTGGAACCTCTACTTGGTGTAACATCTAGTTTTTAAGGATTAATTCCATTATACGTCCCCAAAATTATGGTTTTGATTCTAAATTAGTCTTCAAACTTTAAAACATTTTAATTTAGTCTTTAAAGTATTAACCGAGGTTTTCAAAATTAGACTGGTGGTCGAAATGGTTTGACTACTAATTTTTGGTTCGATCGGTTCATCTGATTTGATCAAAAAATTCATTATAAATAAAAAAATAAAAATAGAGGAAATTAATTCAATTGTGGACTCAATATTTTTTAACCGGTTCAATCGATCTAACCCCTCTAATTAAACTTGAACCCCAGCCGATTTGAAATCTAATAATCCATTGATTCCATATGTCAAATTATGAGGTATTTTGGATGGCAAAACTCTTTTAAAAAAAAGTGGTTGGATAAAATTTTGATCTATACGGATAATATTGCGATAGTCTAATGATAAAAAAGGAAGCAGATTCAAATACAATCTCTGCATTGGCAATGCGAATTCAAAAGATGTTACAAAGTGGATTTCAATAGGGTTTAAGCTATGTCCCCAAGGAATCAAGATGCTGATAAGATTGTCAAAATGGCCTCGGTTAATGTGGGAGGAGTCTATGTATTGACACAGTTCCGGAGAAAATCTTTGAAGTCCTTAATAGCGATAAAGTAAGTGGTTTTTCTTTATATTGTAAGCATAGTTTAAATTCATTGATCTTTGTTTTCATAAAAAAAAAAAAAAAAATCTCAAAGCTACATCCTCTTGCTAAAGCAAAAAAACAAGTTCTATTGGTTAAATTGGGTTGGCAAATACTTCAGGAGAATGATATGTTATGGGTTAAAACCCTTGTCACTAAATAACTACACTACCCCCGTTGCCCCCATCGACTTAAGAACGTCTCCCATATCTGGTCCTCCCTGCAGAAGATCAGCCCGATCCTTGAATCCGGTTTACAATGGATTATTCGCAACAGTAGATCAGCCAATTTCTGGCATGATAAGATAACTGGCTTGGTGTCAGTCCATTACGAAGGCTTATTCAAGGTCTCCCAACTTGCTCGGAGGATAGATGGACTTTTGAACAAGTTCGAAATAGATAGACTGAATTTGGCTCTAATGCTACATCGTTTCAACTTCCTCTTGTTGTGGTTGAAACTTTTCTGAGCAAACCTACCATTTAGTCAGGCCTGGGGGGAAATTTTATAGCTGGGGACAGTCAGGGTACGGCTCCTTTACTCTAACTTTGAGATGGAATAAGATTACTCTAGCCACCACTAGTAGCTTGTGGACTTCGATCTGGAAAGCCAAATTACCTCCAAAGTTGAAGTTCTTCCTTTGGAAGTGTGGACTCAAGCAATTTATGGTTCGTTGAGGCTTGGAAATTTCTAATCTCTGCCCCCTTTTGCTCCTCGAATCTGGAGAGTATCCAACACTTACCCCAGGACTGCCATTCTACCAAAGTATTATGGGAAGATTGGCTTTAAGGCCAATGTCTCAATTAAAGTTTGGGTGAGGAATCCCCAAATCCCTTGGTTCGTTCTGTTTAATTTTACCCTATGGGAAATTTGGTTATGCCGAAATGCTGTGGTCTTCATTCTTCAATCAGAGTAGACCCTTAGAGCGTTTTGTTCAAAGGGTGCTAGGAAATGCTTACGAATTTGTTGCTCTCTCTTCCACTATGAAAAGCAAAGGTCTTTTCGACTTTGTCCCAGTCTCCTCCCCGTCATGGATGGTTTATACTCAATACGGATGGTTCTTCCTTTGGTAATTCGAGTAAAGCGGGTGTCGGTGCCCTCATTTGGGGTCACAATGGTTCTTCCTTTGCTCTAATGTTGTTTACATCGTTTGCTTCTAGATGATGCGTAGGGGATAGATATGTACCGGAAACAGAACGATCCCTTTTCGACAATATTGCAATTATGTAGCCACTGGTAGTGAATATTCAGAACATGTTTTCTTCCATCAAGTCATCAAGGTTCCTGCTTGGCATGAGAGGCAATAAATATCGAAATTCAAGACATAAAAGAGCAACAAACCTGGTCAATTGTGCTACTACCAGAGGGTAAGCATCCCATTGGCTGCAAATGGATCTATGAAATCAAGAGACATGCTAATGGCAATCTTTAAAGGTTTAGTGACAGGAAGAAAGTGTGGTAACATTCTCCCATGGCATACATGATATCTTTTAAGGTATTCTTAGCATTATTGGCGGCAATTCGTGATTGGCACCTCACCCAATTGGACCTTAATAATGCATTCCTTAAAGAATCACTGGATGAAGTGGATTTACCTCAAGGCAACAAAGAATGGCTTGCCATTACGACAGTGGTTCAATACCTTTCATAATGTTGTTATTTACAGTTTTCAACAATCTATCTTTGAACCTACTTTATAAATTGGGCCATTATCTTTTATAAATTATTTTAGGATAAAACAACATTTAATTCTTAAATTTGGTAACTTTTTCTTAGTCCCTGAGCTTTTTTATCTATGATAGTCTTAAAACTTGACAATTTTTTTTCAGTTTTAATTCATGTTGTGTCACACCATTTATTAAAAAATTTAGATAATGATATGACACAATTTCATAATATCAAATCATCACAATGACCAAATTTAAGGGTGAGCATTTGACAAGTGAAAAATTTAGGGTTGCAATTTAATTACCATTTTTTTTGGGCGGGTAGCTCAATTAGAAAGGATTTGAAATTTATTAGGATAAAAACATAAGTTTCTTTGGGTTAATGAGTTTCAAAGATTCAAGCTTTGAGATAGATTTGTAACTAAAAACGTTGAAATCAAAAGGGAAGAAGATAGAGAAGAAGAAGAGAGGTCTGTGAAAATGGGTTTAGCTTTTTAAGCTAAGGTTTAGATTTAAAAATTTTAATTAATTAAATTTATTTAATTAAAAATCTATTATCATCTCATTTGAAAATTCAAGTTGGCACTTAAAATTTTATTGGACTGCCACGTAGGATTACTGGTAGAAACATAACGGAACTTAACAGTAGAGTGGTCACTTCGTAACGAAATAATAACGTAAGTGACTAAAACATAACATTTCAAACATAAGTTACTAAAATGTAACCCGAGACAAACAAAAGTGATAATTTTTATAATTTACCCTAAATATTAAATTGAATAATTATTAACTCTAACTAACTAACTAACCAAAATAAATTTAGAAAACAACTCACAAACTTGAACATGAAATATCAAATCGAAGACCTATAACTAATTGTTTTTGTTTGTATGTATAAACATCTCAATTAATATTTTCATTGTAATGAAAATTCTTCCAATAAAGAAATGTTTACTCAAAACTTTAATATTAGGCATAGATATTTTCCTTCAACAAATTTTCCAATTCCTTAAACTACTTGATGGTGGTTGATTGGGAAATAGACAAATGAGTAAGTTTGTTTTTATTTGCTTTGTTTCTACTTATTGATGGTGGGTTTTAATCATTGTCAATGCTGCTATACATTGTAGCAAAATTTTACTTCCTTTAGAATTTAGATAAACAAATATTTTCTTATTAAAAATATATATAGGAAGGTGAGTCTTCCCTTTTCACTTACCTAATGATACATGTAATGAATTATATTTCAGAAATATTAATTTGGGAATCATTTGAGAAGATGTAAAAAAATTAAATAAAGTAATTTTTTTGATAAAATAATAATAATTACACTTTAATCATAGTACCTCAAATTAGAGAAAATTTTCTCTCTTCGTAATTGATTTATTACCATTAAAAGTATATCTTGAAAAGCATGTGGACCAATAAAGAATTGCTTCATCAATTCGGCAAGAGCATGTCCAATTGTATCAATCTCCCTCAAATACATTGGAAAATTAAATGTTTTTTTAATTTTGAAATTTTAATCTTGACACAAATGACAATCGTTAATTCATTAACTGAATTTTTAGTGACTAATATGTAAAAATAACAAGTTGACATGACATTACACATATGATAGCATGTTTTCCGTATCAAATTTTAGAAATAGCAAAACTTAATGGTTTAACAATTATCGTTTCACAAGTACTGTAATTTCAAATTTTGAAAAGTACAAGGACTAATAACAAAATTTAACCTTCAAAAACCTGATTTGAAATCAGATTTTCATTCCTAAAATTATGCCAAATAAAAATTCACACATAGAAAATCAAAGTATTCATATTAAAAAAATTGTGTTTAATAGATATTAAATAATAAATTATATAATTATTATAATATTTTAAATATAAACATGTCCCTATCTTACACTTCAATTTGCCCTTTTAATGCTATTTTTATACTTCTTTATGTGATAAAGTTTCTAGATTTTGACGACTTAGATTAGAGCAAAAAATGTGCTAATAAATTTTGGTATATTTATTAAAGTTGATGAATTTATTAGATATTTAAGTCTAACTCCACTTAATTTACTAAAGATTTCAATTTAATGCAATATTAAATTATAAATATAAGACTTTGTCATTTAGTACACTAATCAAGGGCTTAGCTTATTGACCAAACAAATAAAATATCTAGGGATTAGCTAGGGGCAGGTACTTTGGCACTACTTAGTTAAATGGGAAGATAACATATTTAGTTCCTCCCAGTTATTAATAATTTAATTTAAGCCTTTTGAGAACAAACTTTTTATCTTTTTGATCCAATAAAAAATTATAATTTTTAACTACACCCTTGATACTAATTACAAAATGGAAGCCCTAATTTGACTAGTAATCTCATGAAACATTAAATACAAAATGTTAATCAAAACTACTCTTTGAATCTCATTCTTCATGTAAATAAAAGTGACAATTGACTGTAGATTAATTCTTAATTTAATTGGCACCATTGCTATAATTCCTTTAATTTGTTAACTTATGAAAATTAAGAAGTTTAATTAATTTAACATTGTTAAATCTTTTTGTCATTCACGTACTTGCAAATAAACAATTTAACAAGTTACATGCAAGAAATTAACAAAAATCAATAGTCCAAGTTCACAAATTTATAGACAACTAGATCAATTTCTCAAGTTTTATAAAGCACCATGATTAATTTTTGACAAATTAAAATAGAGAGATTAAATTTAAAGTTTTCATTAAGTAAAAGATGAAACTCGAATTAAAACATTTAAAACTTAAGTAAAACAAGGCAAAATCACTAAGAGGGTTAATGTGAGAGGTTGAAAATTGTGAATGTGTGAATTAAATGCTGACCCTAAAAAACTTACCACAAATCATCATTTATCTCGTCAGCTTTTAACCAACATTTTGATTTTAATTTATGAAAACGTTACAATTGAAAATTTCATTACAATCAATCTTTTTATTTTCTTTTCACCCTTCAATTAAATTTATTATTATTTTATTTTTTTACTAATTTTTAATTATTCAAATAAAATATACATGTTTCATGTTTTTTCTCAATTTTTATTTGTGTGCGTACTTCGTATTTATCGGACACGTTGTAAACACCCTAGACGAGAACTCATGAGTAATAGAAGAAGTGCAGAAATAGCGCCGAC
Organism: Gossypioides kirkii; assembly: GCA_005610355.1. Lineage (NCBI taxonomy): Eukaryota > Viridiplantae > Streptophyta > Magnoliopsida > Malvales > Malvaceae > Gossypioides > Gossypioides kirkii. The sequence continues at coordinate 5,483,200 of CP032252.1, read as the reverse complement.
GTCGAGATGAGAAGCGTTAAGACATCGAGACGATGCGATGGACGACATCGTATGCGAAAGGGGACGTTGCAACGTCACGACGTGTTCTCTTATTTGATAGTCGCTTTTTAGATTTCAAGTAGAACTTATTCTTCTAGTTAAACTCTGATTATTCCAGTAATATTTTAATATCATTAGACATCTAACATTAACCTATTTAAAGGTTCTTTATAACCTTGGTTTAGATACGCCAATCAATGAGGTTTTTCTTTTAGGGGTGTTGTAATCATAAATGAGTTTTGGTGAGAGTTTTTGTGGTAACTATAAAAAGACATTTGTTCCTGAGTTAGGGCTTTATTTTCAGGGTTTGAATTTGTACGTTTAGTACATTTAAGTTTATTTTTTTATATTATACTATCGTTCATTTACTCATTTAAGTGAAAAACTGAAACCTCTTTTATCCGTAATTTTTTCCTCTTTGAGGGTTTTCCATGTAACATATTTGTATTCGTTTTTCTTCGCTTTCACTTGTTTTTTATTTATACGTGTCGACCCCTAACAATTATTTATCCAAAACTAGGATTAAATTTTAAATGTATTTTAATTTATTTTTTAGTAGAAGGATTAACTTGCCTTAGATGATGCTGTGGTACAACAAATACCCAATTATTTGACCGAAAATTAAGTTAAAAATGTCTCATTCAAATTTCAAGAATCAAATTAGACATTTCGAGATCAATCAAATTTTACTAATAATAATTAACTTTTTCTTTATCAAAAAAAGAAATAATTAACGTTTGGATCCAATCTAACCCAATAATTAGCTAAGGCATTGTTATAATATTATGCAATAATTTCAAAACATTATTTAGTTTAATTATCTAAAAAAGAAAATGAAAAGTGTGCAGCCGGACAAACTAAAAATGCCAAATGGAATGTAAGAGAAGAAGGGTATTAAAATAAATTAAAAAAGTTAGAGGGATGATTTCGTAAATAAAACACAGACAGATTTAAGAGCAAGTAAATAAATAAAGCTTTCAAAAGAAACATCTTTCATGCTTCAAAACAAAATCACAGCTAACGCTTTTGGCCCCTCTGAGTAAGGCCATGTGAAAAACTGAAGCTGTTTTTTTTTTTTTTTTGTTCTTCCTCCTTTTTTTTGGCTAAATTTTCTTCAACGCCAAGAAAAAATTTCCATAAAAATAGAAAAAACCTGAAACAGAGAATAAAATCTGAGCAGCAAAGAAGGAAAATATGTTCAGACTACATAAGCAAAAGTCCGATAAATCTGGTGAGAGGTTCGATTTCAAGTTCTCCAGCTTCCAAGCTAATCAGGTATCTCTCTTTCACTCTGTTTTTTCTTTTCATATTATTCAGTGTTTGAATAATTACTTCATTGTAATGTTAAAATTGAATCCGCTGTTACATCGCAAAAACTTTCTTCTTTCATTTTTTTCGTTGTTTTTTCTCATTCAATTTCCTTTTTCAAACTAACGTTTTCACTGTCAATTATTATAATGGCTGAATGACGAGGTTTGACGATGCTTTTTCATTTCTATTATTTCATTTCTGAGTGAGTTTGTGGAAAGTTACTAATCATAGACCTTTTTCTTTTTTGAAATTCTTGAGTTATTGATGATCTTTTATGTAATTAGATTCTAATCTCCTTATATGAAGATCTATGATATGCAGTAAGGACGGCTACATTTTTGGTTTAAATTTTCTTTTAGTCAGATCTGTTGACGCTTCGAACAAAAAAAAAGAAAAAAATATCTATCGACGCTTCCGTTTTGACTTATATAGTGTCCTCCATTTTATACGTTAACTTCATTTCTATTTGAAGCTTGCACTTGTAAAATTGAGCCGGTAATATACAAACTAATTGTGAATCTGAAATTGTGGAATATTTTGATATAATTTGAGGATTTTTTTCTTAAATTTTATTCGAGATTAATCATGATTTAATGAAGATTATTTGTTTTCTAATAAAAAAGATAAAATGTGAGGACAAATTTTCGATTTATTATACTAGTTTCTTTTCGGGCATTATTTATGCTAAGTGCGATTTACTTTAGTAAGGAAAAAAAAAAAAAGAATAATTTAAATAAAAATTAAAAACCTCTTATATCATAGTGAGCCTATTTCCACCAATGGCTTGACTTCTTTCACACATGCTTATTTTGAATAAAAAATTAATAGATATATAATATGTTAGTTAGAGTCGGGTGTGAGTATCAGATAATATTCAAAATTTTTAAGTTTTCCAGTCTTTGGAGGTCATATATCTATATCAATGCCTAAGGCAACAGAGTGCATATATGTTTTGACTCTGCCTTTCATGTCTAACAAATTTTAAGGAACCTATAAGCAAAGAGTATAAAAGCAAGTAGCAAAAGTAAAATTTCATTTGAGGTTTAGGTTTTCTTTCTTAACATTTTCATTTATTCTTCGGGCCAAAGTTTTAGATGCATGATATTTTTGAACTTTTTTCTTATCTAAGGGCTTGTTGTTGTCTAGTTAAGTTGCTAGTTGTACCGAGGTGATTCTTGATACAATTTTGGATTATTGAATTCTTGAAGGTTCCAAAAGGATGGGACAAGCTTTTTGTGTCAATTATTTCTGCCGATACTGGCAAAACTGTGAACAAGTCGAACAAAGCATTGGTGCGGAATGGAAATTGTCGATGGACAGAGAGCTTTTCGGAGTCTATTTGGATTGCACAAGGTGATACTTCAAAAGTGCTTGATGAATGCTTATTTAAGCTTGTTGTTGCTATGGTATGGTGCTTGCCTTGATCCTTTGTGATGTTTTATTTATTGTTGTGGATTTGACTTATGTCAGTGTGATAAATAATCAATTTAAACTGATTTTATTGTAGGGATCATCTAGATCCGGCTTCCTTGGAGAGGCAACAATTAACCTTGCAAACTACATAAGTTCAAAAAATTCAATTCCTCTTTCTTTACCATTAAAGAAATGTAACCATGGGACAGTATTACTGGTGAGATCCAAAGTTTGTTCTTGTTTTAAGTGCCTAATAGTCGTTTTTTTTCTTTTACTTAAAAGTTAAAAACACTTTCTTCCCAATTTTGAAAGGAGAATTCTCTTTTCAATAGATGGAACAAGATAAACTAGCTTGTGCATTTGAATTGCTTGCTGCCACTGTATGTTGTTTTCGTTGCCAAATTGTAATTTTATTGCTTAAAGATTAGACATGTTACATTCCATATTAACACTAGTGGATGATACATATTTGCAGTGTCTCTTGCACTGAAATTTATCCATGGAGAGAACATTAGTTATAGCTTAAAGTTAATTTTGAGATAGGAAGTATCATGTTGAAATTGATTCAATATTGCTTAAGCTTATTCAGATAATATTGTTGCCGGTTTTTGGAATTTATTATCCAAACCATGGTTTCTGGTCAATGAACTTGCCTTTGTCAAAGTTATGTATTTATCTTCTCTCTCAATTAAATGTTTTCGTTTAGGAAGAGAAGCTCAATTATTCACCTTTCTTTGATGATATTGTTAACATTTGATGATTCTCTGCAGGTTAAAATTCAGTGCTTGACACCAAGAGAAAAACGCAGGTTTGCCATTTTGCATGAAACCTTACACTTTGTGGCATTCGGTTTATATATGATTCTGAAAAATGCTACTGCATCTTTTAAAGGGATGAGCAATGGAAAGATGCAGATTTGAATTTGGAGGATGCATCTCTGGAATATGATGACTTGGAAAACAAATCCGATGCATCTGATGGTACATATGAAAGGAGTGTTGGATCTTCTTCTAGTAATCATTTAGAGAGTACTCTTCATCCTGGAGAATTGTCAAGTAGGGTATGGTCCCTTGATATAATTCGTTTGGTCAACTTCCCTTTCTGCAATTGTGTTTCTTTTGACTAATTCTGTAATTGTATGTGAATATAGTTAAAATGCTTAGGTATTGATAATTGATAATTGATATATATGTATATAGGCATGTATACCATTTTAGGTGATTATATGCGTACATACGTAGATCAACTGTATTATCAGTTCATTACTTATAGATAATATAAGATACTACAACACTGGGTTCATCTAAAGGCTGGGCTTCTTTTCTTGTTGATGTTTTGGTATGGTCGTATGTTCATTGTTTAAAAACTTTACTTTCTACACATTTTCTAGATTGCTTGCATTGATACCCAGCGCTTCATGGCAACTCAAACTCAAACTTATGAAAAAAAGTCAATATAGCTGACAGTACACGAATTAGAGAAACACTTGTAGTAGGCTTGTAGTATGCAAAGACTGACAAGCAATCTAGAACTTAAAATTTAGACTGTATGACAAGCATTTTCATTAATTTCCTCTGAACCATCTTTTTTGAGGCTGATGAAACCTTCTCATGTCTGTTCAGGAACCAAGTTTGTCAGCATCAGATTCACGGAATAGCTTTGACTCCTTGGATGGTTCCTACAGAGAAAATTTCTCCCCTCATAATGGGGTTATGAGCAATCTAATTGGAAGACAAGATTCAACTGGTTCTCAAACTAGTACTCCTGGTGGATCTTATTCTTTTAATGACTCTTCCAGGTCAAACCATTCCTCTGTCGCTCCAAAGGTCTCCAGCTCTGGAAGCCATCCTCATAACCACAGGGAGGACTTGAATCGGGCTTCACGTCTTGTTCCCTCTTCTCCACTACGCAATACTGGTTCATCTAAAGATCTCTTGGAAGCTGCAGAAATTACAATTGGGGAGCTTCGAGCAGAAGCTAGGATGTGGGAGCAAAACGCTCGAAAGTTGATGATTGATTTGGAAAATTCTCAGAAGGAATTTCTTGACCTTTCCAAGCATCAAAAAAGTCTTGAGGCAGCACTTTCAGCATCACAGGCAGAATGTGATTGCTTGAAGCAGGAGATCAAAGAAGTAAAGATATTGTTGGAGGAGTCACAGATGAAACAGGCTGCTGCGAACAATTTGAAGTTTCAGACGAAAAATAATGGCAATGTTCAAAAGGAGTTGGAAGAGGAGATAAGGTTTCAGAGAGAAGAGAATGCTAATTTGGCCTTACAGTTGAAGAAAACCCAAGAATCAAATATTGAGCTTGTTTCCATTCTTCAAGAGCTGGAAGAAACTATAGAAAAGCAGAAAGTGGAAATTGATAACCTTTCAGCTGCCAAACAGACCAGAAAGTCTTCTGATTCTGATGGGGAAAGTGATATTGTTGAACAAAGAAGTCGAGATTTGCTTGCGGAGAACAGGAATCTAGAGATCGAATTTCAGCTGCTGCAAGAATCACATGGGAAATTGGACAGCACTATTCAGGCTCTGGAGAAAACTCTGGAAGAAAAGAACCATGAAATGGAGACTGAACAAGCTCTGAGGAGTCAATCTCTGATGGATTGTGAAGCTGAATGGAAGTGCAAATTAGCTGAAAAAGAGGAAACAATCATTAATTTGGAAACGAAATTGTCTGAAGCTCCTGATGTTCAAGCTTTAAAGGAAATGGATTCTGAAAAAGAAGGTAATTCTAATCTAATCAAAGAAATTGAAGATCTAAAACTGAAGGTGCAGGAACTTGAGAGAGATTGCAATGAGCTTACCGATGAAAATCTGGAACTTCATTTTAAGCTCAAAGAATCAAGCAGAGATCATAGCACCACCTCTAATTCTCCTTTACCCGATCATCCAGGAAAGAACTCTTTTTCTAGGCATGAACCAGAAGTACCTTCTGCTGATCATTTACAGAGTCAATCTGTAGTTCTTGGAAATCGATGTGCTGACCTAGAGCTCCAGTTGGAAGCTTTCAAGGAGAAAGCTTCTTATCTTGATGATGAACTCTCCAAGTATCGTGCCAGAGCAGACGAACAGGAGACTGAAATTGTCACACTGCAACAACAATTACAGCGTTACCAGCAGACAGAAATTCAGAGTAAAGAATCCAGTATTTCTGAATCACCTGATGCCATTGAAATCTCTACATTGCTTTCTGAGTTAGATGAACAGATTCAACTTTCTTTAGCTGACTTAAAGCATCCTGATGGAACCGATTTTGATGACTCGGAGATTTTGAAATGTAAAGATTTGACTAGTCAAAAACAGCAAGTTGAGATTATCTTGAAGAATTTTGTCCAGCTAAAACAATTCTTCGGAGAAGGTACTGTTGGTATTGGTGAATATAGTAAAGAGGAAAGTGATCTAGGAAAGCAATTGTCAGACAAGATATCTGAGATAGGGAAGCTTAAATCCGACAATTTGCTAAAGGAAGATGAGCTTGTGGCTTTAAGACATCACCAAAAGGAGTTAGAAGCTCAGGTTTCTTCTCTTCAAAAGGAGAAAATCCAGTTGGAGGAAAACATAGAAATCATGCTCAGGGAAGGTGCTGTTACTGCCAAATGCTTGGATGATTTACGGAGCAAAATGATGGTACTTAATAGCAATATGGATTCCCAAATTTCAACCAACAAGATACTTGTAAAGAAATCTGAAGAGCTTGAAAGCGGCAAGCAGGAACTGGAAGTTCATTTATCTGAACTAGAAGAAGAAAATCTACAATTATCAGAACGGATCAGTGGTTTGGAAGCACAATTAAGGTATCTGACTGATGAGAGAGAATCTCACCGTCTGGAACTACAAAATTCAGAATCTCAAGCAATGGAACTTAAGGGAGAGATAACAAGATTGGAAAATGAAATAGAAGCACAAAAGGTTGACATGAGACAGAAGATGGAAGAGATGCAAAAGCGGTGGTTAGAAGTTCAAGAAGAGTGCGAGTACCTAAAAGTTGCGAACCCGAAACTGCAAGCTACTACTGAAAGTCTTATTGAAGAATGTAGTGTGATTCAGAATGCAAATAGAGAATTACGGAAGCAAAAGGCAGAATTAAATGAGCATTGTGCAGTCTTGGAAGCAGAGCTGAAGGAATCTGAAAAAGTTTTTTCTAATATGACTAGTGAAGTTGAAGCTTTGGAAGAAAAGTACTCCTCAATGCTTGAAGAAATAGCCTCAAAAGAGAAAGCCCTTAATTTGGAGCTAGAAGCACTTCTTGAAGAGAACAAGAAGCAGAAGGAAAAACTTGTTCTTGAAGAGAGCCTGTTAAATCAGAAGTACTTGGAGAAGACAGCTGAAGTCGAAAACCTACAAAGAGAGGTTGCTCACCTCACTGAACAGATATCTGCTACCCAGGATGAAAAGGAGAAAACAGCATCCGAAGCTGTGCTTGAAGTTTCTCATTTACGGGCAGATAAAGCCATGCTTGAAGCTGCTCTACAAGATCTTCAAGGAAAGCTTAAATTATCTGACGGCAAACTCAATGCATTTCAGGTGGAATCTGAAACTGAGACACAGGAACTTAAGGAAGAGCTAGCTTCTGCAAAGCAAAAACAGGAAATATTGATGGCTGACCATGACAAAATATTAGATTTATTGGAAGATGTCAAATCCAATGAAGACAAACTGAAAGGCACTGTTAGAGGGCTCGAACTGAAACTCAAAGCTTCTGAGTATGAGAATCAGCAGTTGGCAGAAGAAATTTCCAGCCTTAAGGTCCAATTGCAGAAAACAACGGTCCTTCAGGATGAAATTTTAGATCTTAAAAAAACAATCAGTGAATCCAAGTTTGAAAACGAAAGGCTGGAAGCTTCTTTCCAAATGTTATCCAGAGACTATGAAGAACTCAAAGTTGAAAGAACTCTTTTAGCCGAGAAAGTCTCTAACAGTCAGCAAGCTGTTTCCGATCTAGATGCTTGCAGACGTAGGAAAGTGGCCCTCGAAGAAAAGGTCCTCCGGCTGCAGGGTGATTTAACTGCAAGAGAAGCCTTGGGAACTCAGGAAGCTGCACTGAAAAATGAGCTGGCCCAAATTAGAAGAGAAAATAGCCAACTCCAGAGGAAGATAAAGAACCTTGAGGAGGAGAAAGATGAGTGCCTAAAGAAAGCCCAAGGCCTTGAAGAGGAACTGAAGCAGATAAAACAGGATCAAAACAGCCCCAAGACTGTGAGTCTCTTCTTTAGCATAACCCCGACCCTCGTAGGTTTATCATCAATAGACAGTTCTTGTTTGGGATTTTCTTTCTCATATGTACTTGAATTCATTAAAAAATCAGCTCAAAATAGGTTTATAAGGATCTTTTTGCTTCTAAATTAGCAGAACATAGAAGAGAATGATAACCCATCATCAAGTGAGAAGCTGTTCAGTGAAACTGACCAAGTACAGCAACATATAGATGAAAATCACACACAGGTTATTCTGTTTACATTATTTTATTTTAATTCATGTTAGTTAATTATAATCTCTTAGATTGGGCAATTAATTGTTTGCAAAGGTTGTCTGATCTTATGTTTCTCTCTCCTGTATTTTCCTTTCAGGTTGATAACAATAAAAACTGCAATAATGAGACTTCTCAAGTTTCCGGAGCCGAACTTTTGTCAAAAATTCAGAATCTTGAAAATGAACTTGCAGAAGCTGTAGAGGCAAATGACATGTATAAAGCACAGCTTAAGAGGTAGGTCCAAAAGTGGTAGATTTTCTAACCCCGTAATATCAAAATTTTTTTTTCCTTTCTTAAATATAGCATCTGAAATATGATACACTTGATTCCATTTTAGTAAACAAGGAATTCCAATTACATATTCATGTTCCATTCCTTACATTACATTTTCTGTCTCATGCCATGCTATTAGCATTGTCTTGCAGCCATGTACTTTTTCATTTAAGTCATTGTTCAGAGTCTATGAATTTGTATCATGATGAAAGGATGAGTTATATAACTTAGATTTCGGGATTCTTTGCACCACATTATATGAATTCAATAATTGCTGGATAAAAAATCAAAACCTCGTGTCAGGCCTCAAAACTAAATATTCTGATTGGCTTAAATATGATAACTAGAAATTTTGCACCTCAAACCTAAAAACGAAGCTCTCGCTTTTCTTTCTTCTTGGATAGTGGAATATTAGGCTACCCCTATTATCTCGGGAAGTACACGTCAAATTGTTCGTATGCTCCTTAGTTGCTTTGGCTAGAAAATGGAGGGGGGGGGGGGGAATAATCATCATAGCCATTATGAGAAAGTGGGGTATCGGACTAGCAGGATTGCTTATTCTCACTAAATAGTTTTGCATACATGATTTCAACCTTTCACTCATTCTTACAGAAAGTGGACCACCTTATCAGAATATTTTAGAAATCTAGTGCGGACATAGGAATGCTAACAGTCTTTACATATTTTGCTTGCGTGCAGTTTGTTAACTAAAGAAGTAAGCTTCCATTCGCCTGGTCCAGAAGGGGCTGCAAGAAAAGATGGATGTGATTGCCAGACATCAGCACTTGAGAAAGAGCTGAAAGAACTACGGGAACGATACTCCCACATGAGCCTCAAATATGCTGAGGTAGAAGATCAGCGAGAGCAACTCGTGCTGCAGCTTAGAGCTGCCAGTGGTCGAAGGCGCTGGTTTTAATGATTCTAATAGTATAAATTCGGTCGTATTGTTTCTCAAGCTCCGGCATCCACACTGAACTTCTCTTCTTTCACCATTTAACTTTTTTTTTTCCTGTGGTGTTTGTGTAGATTCTTTACGAAGGCAAAATAGGGAAACAAATTTGTGGCTCCTACATCAGGAGCCTGCCTGCCTGGGGCTGAGAATAGAGATTTATTTAAAGGTTAATTCTAATACAAAAAACAACATATAACAAAGTTGTATACTAATATTTTTATTTCTTGTAGCTACGCTGAGCAATGAAAACACAAGTATAAGGCTATGATAAGCCTTGATTTCATCTACTCAACTTGTTTATATTATTACAATCATTTTAAAGATAGGTATGTTATCTCTCGTTAAATGAACTAATTGACAAGATAAATTGGCGCTTCAACTAAGAGTTAACGGTTTGATCGGTAATATTAACTAATTTTAAAATAAATTGTTATAAATCGAGAAAAAGAATCAAAAATTAAAAAATAATAATGATTCAACCGGCTAAATAAGTTAAATTTTTTTACTTAATTATTATTGAACTGATAGTACAAAAGGTTGAAGAGAAAATTGATGATTTGATAATTTGAATCAAAATAACTTGATACCCATTTAAAGCAAAGCACTGTATTTGTGATGGTGTATTGTGACAACAAAGTTGCAATATCTATTTCTCATATTTTTGCTAAAACATACTGAAAATGACAATAAAGATAAATTGGATGGGAAACTTTTTTTCCTTCAATTTTTTGAAATTGGAGACTGATTTGAAGCAACGTGCAAGTTGCGGACATTTTAACTAAAGACAACACCAGAGATGATTTTGAGAGAGACAGCATAAGGGATATGTTTGGGATTTGAGAATTCAACAAAGCAAGCAAGCTGGCAATGAAAGACCTTTTTAAACCTGCTTGACAGGGAGTGTTGATTTCTTCACTGATACTGGCTGAATAAGTACAATAAATTCAGTTCTTTGAAAATCTCTTGAATTGATCGAATATTGAAAACCGATCAAAATATCGATTCAAAAATTCATTAGACCTGTTGATCCAAACACCGGTACAGATTGGTTGAGTTAATTTATTATTTTATTTTTAAAATTTTAAATGATTTATTTAGTCCAACTAACAAACCACCGAATTGAGATAACTAGAGGTTTATCCTCAATCGTTGAATATGGTGCGTACTGTATACATATAGAATGGACTTCGTATGACAATACAAGTCGCAAACATTCAAATCCAATGGTCAGTTTGGGTTTAGAATGCTTTGTTTTAGCATATCCATATTATGATTCAATTTTATAATCACAATCTAACATAAACCCTAAACCTTCTTTGAAAAAAAATCATTGACTTGAAAGAAGATATGTAATGAAAGAAATTAAGGAGGAGAAAACAAGAGGAACAAAGAATGAATATTATTACTGACATTTTATTTAAGCATATATCAATGAATCAATGATGCCAATTGTTATTCCAATTATAAACTTGCATACCATAGCATTCTACATATAATCAGAAAAAACACAGGCAACCACCCTTTTTAAAGACTCTACAGCTTGGAGCCTTTTCTTTTTATAACTATACCAGTCGTTCTCTTCTTTCTTCTCTTTATAGTATTGAGTATGCACGGATTACCTCCACGATTGGTGCTCGACACAATGGACATTTTCCGCCACCCCGAACCAACTCATTCGCACATTTTGAACAAGTGCACATGTGTCCGCATCTGCAAACCAATATTTATATCATCAAAGGATTTTAATATCATATGCGAAAATTGAACACGAGAAGGTTTAGAAAAGTTTAAGAAGGTAAACCTGTACAATAGTGAATCAATATGGCTATCACAACAAACACAACAAGTCCCTTTCCTTACATGACCCCATTTTGACCCATACTCTGATGTTTCTGCACTCAAAACTGTAATGCAAGTGAAATTTGAAAACAGAAACAATCTAACCTCACGGCACTGAAATAAAAGAATTCAGAATAATGGTTTGCAAGAAGGGAAAGTTGGGAGGGTTTGAAAACCTTTTTCACCAGCTGAACGATTCAGAGCAGCAGAGACTTCCTGCCTGACAGATCGCTGTAACTCCAGCTGCATATCCATGCAGGCTTCCAACATCCTCTGCATGTTGCTCATGCCCTGCTGGAGTCTTGTCATATCAGCTCTTAGATCATTGACCATCTCCCATTCCTGCTGAAAATAAGAAGCCCTGTGAGAAACTTGATGCAAAGTAATATATACATTGTATAAGGACTAAAAATATGAAATGTGAGCTCCTTTCCAGAGAATATTCAGCATGTATCGAACTAAGTAAGACTGACACCTTAAAATGATAAAAAACAGAGACATCATTAAATCCAGCAGTCACCTAAAGAGTTTGCTTTGAAATTAATTACTATGACTGTGGTTTCACCTTTGGATAGGTAAACAACATCGATGACCACAATTGGGGAAGACAACAAAATCCCTGATACACAATTCAATTACTTACCCAACAAAATGTCTCTCCAAATGGGACCACTTCCATAAAAAATTTCATCTTCAGTATGAAACTCACAACAACAATTCTTAGATCACCTCTATATGTTAAAAGTTATTCCAATGGAAAACTTAATACCTAACAGAGAATTCTACGAACAGAATTGAATCAGATTCAGTACTATTGGTAAAATACAGTTGCCAGATGAAGAAAGATGACTTACAATTTCTGATCTATGCATGCTGTGCCTAGACCACCTAGTGTGATGTAAATCATGATGCCACAGTGGTTGTGGTGGTGGCACTGGAGGAGAAGGTAGAACCAGTGAAGGCCTGTTAATAGCATCATTCTGATCATCATTTGTTTCACCCCTCTCCTGCTCTTGATCAGGTTCTCGGGAGGCTGGAGTTGGCAAATTTCTATGCAGATCCCAATCAATAGGTGAACGACTCTGTCTTTCCACATAAGACTGTATTAACTGGTCTAGGCTTTCCCGGAAACCACTTCGAAGCAGATTTGAGACACTTCTCCTACAAATTAAATTAAATCAACCATCAAAGTATAACTGTTTTAAGTTAAGAGTAAAAAAACACAAATATGAGATCAAATACCTGCTCAGAAGTTCTCTAAGTTCCATACCATACACGTTATCATCTTCGGGTGGGTGAAATCTATTCAACCTTCTAACCGGGATTGCACGACGTGCTCTTTGAGGACCAGAACGGCCTTCTGACCAATTATCAACAGCTTCTTGAGAGTGATCCTCACGCCAAACCCTCTGGGCTCCCAGTGGACGACTTGCTTCTCCATTTTCATTTCCAGGATTTTCTTGACGATGCTCACTAACTGAACTTTCTTGCCAATTTGAATTCATTACTTCTGTACTGTTGTCTCTCAATTCGTTGAACTGAGCATATGTTGATTGTTGCCAGTTTCCTCTCTCATCATTGGCAGCCGGTTCTCGCCAATTCCCTTGGTTAGTATTTTCTTGCCAACTTATGCTCTCAACAGCCCTGTTGCTAACCAGAACTCCTGTTTGATTAGGCAACTCTGCGATGCCACTTTCCAAACTCCTAAGTTGTGCACGCTCAATGTTTTCTCCTTGGACATCTGGTGACATGTTTGTTTGGGGAATTTCGTGTCTAGAATCATTGATGACATTGCTAGATGTGGTTTCAGAATTGCTGTCTGCTTGATTTTGGACATTTGTTGCTAATCTGTTATGGAGCCCTTCCCTAAATGGGGAAAAATGGCAATACAAAATTCAAAGTATAAGTACAAGAGTTTTGTGCTTGAATAAGCAGAATGAGAATTGCAAAGATTGTTCAAGCCATAATCTAGAGGCAGGTAGATGAACTGCAAAGTGATCCATGCCTTATTTTAACAAAAAACCATACACACCACATTTTTATCATTGTTTGCTGGCAATATCTACTTTTATGTTTCTCAAACAAAAAAGCACAAATGGGAAAATTTCAAACTAAGTTATTCCAATTTTCCATGAATTGGAGAATGTTATAGATCAATACATAACAGCATAGTATAATAGGAAACAGAACCCCCTCCTCTAAATGAGGTCTAGCTGCATGGTACATCAACAAAACATAGCAAGATTGTCAATCCCAAGCACCATATCCCATGTATTATTCAAGCAATGCATCTTGTGGAATGTATTACATGCCAAAATTCCTCAGAATATAACATTACTTTCAAACAATCAACCTTTCACAAATTATTTAAAAAAATTATTACCAGTTAAAACTTCTTAACCGTGAGCATCAATGGAAAATATCCATACCTCAAACCAGATACAGTGTTCCGTTGTCTTAACTGAATTAATTCACTTGCAGCTACTGAAATTGGTCTCTCCTCTTCAACAGGTCTTTCATTTCGTAAGAATCTACCTCTGAGCAGTGACTGAAAAGTTAAAAGAGCTGATACGTAAGCATAGCAATATATGCAAATGAAAATCCAGGTAGGAAAAGGCATTTAAAATATATATATTAACATCATGACAAGATGTGTGATAATGCAATACATCAACATATTTTTACCTTAACAAATTAACTATGTTCTCGAAAATATATATATTGATGTTACTTTCGCTTACCCTGATATACCCAGTCTACCAAGAAGCAAAAGCACGAGTGTTCTTGGTTTCTGGCCTTGCATGAATACGTATGCATCTTAATTTATATACAGGCAGCAACAAAGGAGAAAAATGTTGAAAAAAGGAGGCAGCAACAAGGTATTTGTCAATATGATAGCATTAACTCAGCCTGGGGCATCATTGAAGGTCACAGTCACCTAACATTGACTAATAGTTTGATACAAGATTGGTCAACTATTAATACACCATTCCGATGGTTCTAGCCAATACTAAAGATGTTCATTCTACAGAAGGAATGCCGTTCCAGAAAAGCACAAAACGCCTCTTATTTTGATATTAAATGCATTCATTCCAGAAAAAGCTAGAGTCATGCTTTCTCTGTTTCACATACTTTTCTGTTTTTATCTACTTATTTCTTTCTTGATTGGTTAGTCAAAGCAGAAGCATAAACCTTGTAAGAAAATCAGAACAATAGAATTCAACAAAAATCGTCAATATGCTCAAAGAAAAAAGAATATGGTCTGGAAAAGCTTCAAACAACCAAAAAAAGCACAACCAACAATATGGCAAAAAGACTGCATTTTCTAGGAACTCCAAGGAGTGTTTTAATATGTTATTTAGAACTACAGTCTTAGATCAGAATTATTAAATAAAAAGTACAAAAACTATTTATTAGCAACATAAAGTAAGAGGGAGATTTCATGTTTATTATTTAGTTTCTTGGTAACCAGTCATTTATTTAACTTGGCCTAAGCAATGCCCGAAAACTCCTATGCCTTTCATGGTTAGACCAACATAACCAGGGATTTGCGCAGCTCAAGCTTTTAGAGCACCTAAACAAAAAATCGAGTCCAGCCAAGAGTTGAACCAATCAAACATGCTTTGTGTCCACAAATTTTCCAATAAAACAGCTCTTGAACCCTTATACCTTATTAAACAGGTTAATCTCATTTTGAACTACAATATATGTTGGAGTTGAAACACTAACTCAAACCACAGAACTAACATCCATGCATGAAGAGGCAAACTTGTAATTCTTGTATTATAAACAAAAATAAGAAAGAGGCCATGCCAGTATGCTGCAATATAAATCAACTCAATTTAAAATCAAGCAAATATATATTTCCTGCTAATTAGAAAAGTCAAAAACAAATATCTACAGCTTAGCTGAATATAATTCCTCGAAACAAAGAAAAGAATTGCAGCACATACAAATGCATAGGAGCTAGTGCCATGTTAGAGAAGCACAAACTCAACAGACTTCATGATAGCCAACTAACCTGAATGCGGTTACGATGAGCAAAATCAGATACAGCACGGTGCTCCAACAAACCCTGAAGTTCCCTTTGCCTTTCTCTTTCAATCCTCACAAGCAAGTCGATTATTGCTTGTCTACCACGCAACCTCCTCAAGTCCCTCCGAATATGTTCTGGTTGGCTTTCATCATGCTCAGCAACTGAGCCTTCGCGAACAGAATCAACTTGCACACTAACTGTCGCTGACTGATTTTCCCTCCGTCCTCCACGAACAACTCGCTGCTGACTTGTCATATGTACCCACTCCCGGACAATTCTAACTCTCTCACGTTCGGTTTCGCCAAGCCATTCAGCTCTAGGATTGCCAGCCCTTTGGGTAACATTGGATGAATGATCACTAATCCCACTCTCCATCCATCCGCGAACAATCTGCCTCACCCTTTCTCTCTCAACTTCACCGAGATCAGGTGAGTGCTCCCTACTAGACACATTATTATCCCCACGATCATTCTGTGACATGCCTTGATCATGTGACCATGTTCCATAGTCATTCTCGCTCTCACTCACATCTACAATACTCCCAGGATTTTCACTCCCATGACTTTCAGACAAAGTTGTACTAGACATTGTTGTATTACTATCAGCAGTGCCTTGTCGCCTCAACCTTTCCCTCACCCTCTCTCGTGCCCTATTCAAGACATGCTCGTCCTCCAACTCCCTCCACATTTGCAAAATTGAAGAAGCCCGAGTGCTAGGCCTCTCAACATTCCCCCCTTGTCGCCTAGAAGTAGATGACTGCGACTCTCTCAAGAACGAAGAGTCGAGCATTGAAACAGTATGCAAACCAGCTAAAGCCATCAATTCAGACTCCCTGTTCCTCCTCTCCATCGTAGTTATCATTTCCTGAGCCTGCCTAGCAGCCCATCTGCTCAATATCCTAGAATGCCGCCTTCTAGCAGCGGATGACTCAGCCAAATCGTCACCTTCAAGATCAGACCTTCTCCTCCTCCTAACAAGCTGATCACCCTCGTCATCCTCATCATCAGGATTTCTATTAGAACTGCATGATGCAAATGACATACAATCATCTAAATGCCCTCTCATCAATTCCTCCAAACCCCTTTCCAATTCAGCTCTGACATCATTTGCAGATTCTGGTTTTTGTTGTAAAGCCTCAAAATCAGTCATTTTTTTCCTACACCTAATTCTTTTTCCTAATAAAATTAACCCATTAGCTTCATTTGCCTTCAAAATTACCCCAGGATCACAACCCTGTAAAAATACATGTATATATACCAAAAATTACAAAACCAGACCCTAATTTGGCTTCCAAAATTTATTAAAAAAAGCAAAATCAAAATCAAACAAAAGTAACTATGTCCTAAGCCCTAAATTTGGCTAAGAATAGAGCTCCAACTCATTTCTTCACCTAATAACAATACCAAAAGTCAAAACAAATACGGAAAATCCCAAAAAAAAAAATCAAAAGAAAATATGAAAAAAAATGAAGAAAAATTTATTGAAATTTGTTGAAAATGAAAGAAAAACTTAAGACGAAAGAGACGTACCTGCGAAACTTTATAATGAACTTCCCTTCCCCTTTCCGTGTATTGAAATGCGGGATTTATTTTCCCTGAAAATCAAAATAGGAAACTGAAATAGAAATTTTATCTGTTCAGAAAAATAAAAAATTATAAAAAAAGAGAGAAAAGTAGAGAGACAGAGAGATCAAAGGCGAGAAGGAAGTGAGAAATTTATAAATTACATGAAAGAGAGAATTTTTTTTGGTTGATAATTTTCTGTTTTAGTGAATTTTTTCAACTAATTTAATTACTAATTTATTTACGGAAGAAGAGAGAGAGGCGCGCCGATTTACCAAAAAAGTGACACGTATTAAAACATTTAGCTTTTTTTTAATTTTAATTTTGTAATTTATGCTTTTTGGGAGTCAAATAGCTTTATGCCACGTCATTAAATATTTGGAGTGACTCGGTCACTTCCTTTTTCTTGCTTGCTTTATGACGCCACCACTCTACTCTCTCCTTTTTCTTATTTTATTTTTTATTTATATAATCAATTTATTTTTTTTAATAAGGGTAATGTTGTTTTGAGTTCAATAGATGTCAATTTTTATTTCATAAATAAAAATAGTTTTGAAGTTAGATAATATAAAAAATTTTAAAAAAATAATGATAGTTTAGAGTAAGCTTGTAACTAATTGATGACTTAAATATGAGTGATTTAAATACATTATAGATTTGTTTATTGATTGGGCTATATGTTTAGGTTCGAAGGTTCATTCAAAATTTTAAAGTGTTTGGACAAAAATATTATACTCAAAAAATAGATTTTGATAAAAATATTAAGTCCATTTAAAATATAAATCGAATTCAAGTTTAAACATTTAATGTTTGAGTGTGACCCAATTTATTTTTAAATTTATAATATTTTATATTATGTAATTTAAAATACATTAAAAATAAATTTACAATAAATACATAATACTACTCCAATGTAAATATTAAAATAATATTAAAGTAGTTATATAAAAAATCAATAAATAAAATAATGTATAAAATTATTAAATATTAAAATAATGTGATATAAATATTTTTAAAAAATTAAAAAATAAAATGAGTGGATCTAAAATGAACTTAAGTTAATTTTTTGCAAATATGAACATATTTGAACAAAATTTTAAACTCATGTTTTTAATCGGACTAAATTTAAATAAGTATATCATATGTTAATATCATGTCTGAACCTAATATAACCCAATCTATAAGCACCTTTAATCATAATTACTTAAATAATTATCATAATTTATTTTAATTTGTAATGTGCAAAAATTTAAAATAAACACTCAATTAAATTAAATATTGTACACATACCCTCCTAGTATTACTTATTAGTTATTATCGAATGTTTTATACGTAATTTGTTTGGTTGATTGGACAATTTGCTTCAAGAGAAGCTATTAATCGGGCAGATAATTAAATTCTCAAACCCAATCCATAAATATGCATTGCTTTAACATTGATGAAATTAAAATAACATTTTTCAAATTTTAGGTGTTTTATTAAAATAACATTTGTCAGATTTTTTTTCATAATTAGATTCTTGAATAAATTTATATTTACTAAACTTTTTTCAAAAATAAATAAAAATAGTTATGAATCTAACAAGTGGTTCTAATTGAAAAAAAGATATTGTTCATTTTAGGAGATCTGGATTCGAGCACTTGTATGTACAACGTGTGTGTGCTCGTTGTCAAAATGTTTAAAAAAATATGAACAAATATTACAATTAATTACGTAAATGACCTGAAAAAGGAAATTTTTTTTCAAGTCCCTTCATTTTTCAAAAATTTTAGTATTTTTATAATATTTATACAGGTGACTCCATTTTACATAGCTCTACAAAAAATTGATTTTTTTATCTCAGTTGCTGATGTGGCATGTTGATAACGTCATATTATTTGGCTCCATCAACTTTCATTGTAAATTTTAAGTCATTTACCTAATTAATTAATTTTTTTGAATTAGTTTTATAAAAAAGCCTTTAATTCGACATAATTCATTCCATAAAGTCTAGCCTAGCAGACATTTCTACACATATATAAAAAGAAAAATTTTAAACATTTTTTTATATTTTTTATTGAAATTTAAATTATACTAATAAGTTAATAAATTCCCTGATGATTGCTCAATCTGAGAAGACAGTGGAGGAAGAACAAATGCTAAAGCAAGTTCATGATGATTGCTCAATCAATAACATCAAGGTTTACAATTTTAGTTTACTGGTATATTACCAACTGCAAATATAGTGTACATTAATCCAAAGCTGCCATTGTTACATTTTATGTTATAATTACTGCTTCCTTAACCCTAAAAATCTACAACTTCTGCCCCGGTCACCCGGACCCCAGAATAGGGAGTGATGAAAAATGTTGTTAGAGTTTTTGGGGCAGCATATCAATGACAGATATAACCAAACTTACCCGGAATTCCAAAACCGAATTCATTCTGCCATTGCCAGCTTTAAGCTACATTGAGGATCAGCAGCTTCAAACTCAATTTGATCGCAAATATCGGTACCTTGCATCCATGTCTGTCGTTTAATCCAGCACCTTCAACACGTATAATACCTAGCACTCATCTCGATCTCAAGTGTTGGTACCTTGCATTCATGTCTGTCTTTTATTCCAACACATTCACCTGTCGAATTTGCAGGAATGTCTATATGAGTGCTTACATCCTTCAAAAACAAACTGAACAAAAGCAAAATTTACAGAAGATTGTTAGTATTCATATCCACAGCTTAAGAATCTCATGTCTGTTCAAAGCCTCTAACAAATGTGCAACCCACGAAATGAAATACATATGCGACTATTTATTCAGCAAATTAAGGCTGTCAGCTCAATCCCTTACTATAACAGTTGCATACATACAATGCTTATTATTTACTCTTTCCCCTTCCATTTTCTAGCTAGCCTAAGCAAACAAGAAAATTAGAGATAGTTTTAAGTTTTAACAAACCTCAACCAAGATTTGTTTTGGCTAGCCTATAATTCCAGCCCCAAGAGGTAATTCTGGAATCGAGTTAGCGTAATTACAAGGAGAAGAGAGGGAGAAAGAAATATTTCTCAAGTTCGAAGTAGCAAAAGCACCATAAGGCTCCGGTAGAAACAACTTTTCTCTCTTTTCTTATATATACTGCTGATGCATAACAAAAAGAAGCTGACTGTTCTATTGTTGTATTTGTGGAGCTTAATTGTAATAGATTATAGATTAAGATTGCATTTGGCATATTACATTTATATTATGTTTGGATCCTTTATGCAGCTTTCTTATCATACTAACCTAAGAGTTGATCTGAATACTTAATTTGTGATTTTACCTAGAAGTTACATACGTAATTGCTTGCTATCACGTTATTCAGATAAGGCAAGTTCATTAGTCACAAAATCACCTTGTCAGAAAAAAAAAATGGAACATAATAAATAATTGTTTATCAAAATGTATGAAATAAACCCTCAGATGTTAGGTTATAAAGACATAATTCAAATCTTTCAGATCAGGAACCCTACCGCTTATACGCACCTCTTAAGCTGAGCCTTATACAAGTCATCTACATCTAAAACTTCTGCAAGCTCAACTCCCATAAATTGACTTTCAATATTGCAGTTTTGTTTGTTATCAGCCTGATACAAAAAGAGAAATGTGAGCTTTTAGAGTAACTTATGTTAAAGATTATGATCAACTAGCAGGAACTGGAAAAACTATAGCAACACTAACCAGTATGTAGGCTTGCTCATTTTTCAGCAAACCTTCTTGAGCTCCCAAGGCTTCTTCAAGGAAAACTTTGCCACAACTGCAACTATTAGAGATTTTCTGAACGAATAAGGTTGTTTCAGCATCAAGTTCTTCATAGTCTCTCAATAGCATCGCAAAAGAAGCTTCCACCATTTCATTTTCAAACTTGATTTCACTAATTGTTTCCTTAAGAGCCAAAATTTCATCCTGAAGGAGTACTTTTTTCTGCAACTGAGCCGAAATTTCTTCTTCCAAAAGCTGGTTCACTCTTTGGAGGTTGTCAACCTTGTTCAGCATATTAGAACAAACGTTTGCTGATTCTTTCGATTCTACTTCCAGGACCGTACACCGCCCATTTAACTCCATCTTTTGTTTCCTTAGGTCTTCATTTGCTTTCTGAAGCATACTACATTCTTCAATGAGTGTAAGATTTTCGATTTTGAGACACTCGCACTCTTCTTGAACTACTGACCATTGCCTTTGCATCTCTTCAACCTTCTGTATCATAACAAATGTTTGCACCTCCATTTCATCTTCCAATCTTCTTATTATCTCATCTTTGAAACTGGTAGCATCAAATTCTGGAATTTGTAGTTCCATATGACAGTACTCTCTTCCATCATTAGGGTACATTAAATTTTCTTCTAAACAACATAACCCTTCTGATAAAAGTACATTTTCTTCTTCTAGTTGAGATAAATAAACTTCCATTCCCTTCTTTCCTTCTTCGAGTTCTGAGGGTTTCTTTACGAGAATTTTGTTGGCAGACATCCGGGAATCCATATTGCTATTAAGTTCCATCATTTCACTCCGCAAATCATCCAAGAATTTAGCTGTAACAACAACTTCTCTCCGCATTATTTCCATATTTTCCTCCAACTGGCTTTTCTGCTTCTCAACGGAACAAATATGAGCTTCTAACTCTCTTTGTCGATGCCTCAAAGCCTCAAGCTCATTATCCTTGACCAAATTGTCTGATTTAAGCTTCTCTATCTGAATTAGTTTTGCTGACAATTCCTTGACCAGACCACCATCTTCTAGACAAGGAGAAACCTGCTGTGTTTGACTAATTAAATCTGAACTTCTCAAAGTTTCCAAACAATCATATCCATGACCTCCTTTAGGATTTGCAAATGAATAAAGAGTACACAACTGCTTTAACTCAGCTAAACAAAGTTGAATCTGTTCATCAAACTCAGCAACAGCCAGTTCAGAAATCCTGGATTCTAGAAATAAATTAGCAAATCTGTTCTCAAGATTATGAATCTTTGACAAAAGATCAACTCCTACAGCCTGTAAATCTTCAATATTGCAGTTATGCTTGTTATCAACCTGAAATGAGAAAATGGAAAACAAGAAGACTCAGCAGTTTATTACTTTTTTGTTATAGACAACCCTTTTCAATCAAATAATAGTCTAGAGAGAGATGAGTGTAATAAAGTCATTTCATCTCCAAAATTTGTAGTTCAACCCCAAAAGCCACAAAATTTCAGGCCTATTTCAAAGCATGGTTATAATAGCAAAAGGCAACTTTTAACCTTAAAAACTGTATCAACAACAATTCTATATGCAACCTAAACAAAATAGTCATTCCTTTAGCTCCTTCAATCTAACCCCATTTTCAACCCATTCAGAAAAACTTCTTAGTTCATAATTTATTAGTTTTTTCATGTAATTTCGAATTTTTTTTCTTATTTCTTTAAGAATCTCTTTTAGTTAACCCCCCACCCACCCAAAGGAGTCTCTATATATAAGTATGCATAACACTCGGAATTTCTTAAGTGAAGTTCAAGAAAATTCCCAATTGAAATTTCTGAAAATTAAGGCAAACTACAACTGAAAATCAAAAGGATTAATAATCCTTGTTAAACATAAGATCATATGAGCACAAAAAGGAAATTCAAAATCTTGAAAATCTTTAACACTTTATTAACTGGGTAAGTTCAAAAAAATTAAAAATCATGAAACAATTCCCATCCTTGAACACACACATTTTATATATAAATTCCAGTATTTCTCATTTAATCATTGATAACCATGATTCCATCGATTTACATGTTTTCATTCAACTTACAAAGAATGAAAAAGAGACATTCCTTAACAAATTTAGCTCATTTTAGCAATTGAATCTTTCAGTTCATATCTTAAAAAAAAGAGCTCCAAAATAAATAAAATAATGTGCTTAAAATTAGTGTAAAAAAACTAACATTCTCAAATCCAGGTGAATGCCTCTTTTTCTGAACAAAAATGGCTGCTCCTTCAGCTACTTCTTTGAATCTGTATAAACTATCTTCAGCTAAAACGGGTTTCTCCAACTTCGCCATTGCTAAACCCGAAACTACTCGAAATCACGAAAAACAAAGAAAGTAAATAAATAGTGGGGATTCGAAAATCAGTT
The DNA here is from genome assembly GCA_005610355.1 of Gossypioides kirkii. Taxonomy (NCBI): domain Eukaryota; kingdom Viridiplantae; phylum Streptophyta; class Magnoliopsida; order Malvales; family Malvaceae; genus Gossypioides; species Gossypioides kirkii. The sequence continues at coordinate 5,460,188 of CP032252.1, read as the reverse complement.
GGTCAAAATTTTATTTCGGGGTCTCATTTATTTTTCTCTCATGAAATCAGACGGGGGTTGTTTGGGAATTTTAACAGTATTTTTTTTGTTTCTTAATTTCGCGCTGCGATTTCAAATCTGAAATTTGGGGCCCTTCATACTGTTTTATTTTTAAAAAATTGTTTTTGGATTTATTTGGAAAATTTTCTTCCATCCCAACCAAAAATTAGCAATAAACCATTTAAATATTTAATTACGTACACTATGCCCTGGAATTTCGAGACATTTACGGTTGTTTTGTCCCCTGTCTTTGTTGGGCTTTAAATAAATATATGGAATAAATTTGGGTTTAATGACCTAGTTAGCTAGTTTTATTTTTTCAAAATTAACCCAAATAAATTAATTATCTACGAAAATAATTCAAGTACAAAATTTTGTACGAAAATGATATGGATTTTACGGTGCATGTTGGTGTTAGTAATTTCATTGTCGGCATCACCTTCCATCATCCCGTAATGATTGTCCGATATATATATATATATATATATATTTCTGTGTCGACAATATGTTTGTCAACACCAATATGTATTTTTTAATCTACAATTTTAAAATGGGTGTTTCGAGATTAAAAAAATAATAATATTTTCACAGGTGTCGGCGTTCTCGTTGCTGGTACAGGTTAAAATGTTTTTTTTCTTAATCGCTGAATACCTGTATTTTTAAATTGTAGTTAAAAAATATATATCGGTGCTGATGAACACAATATCGATACCAAAAAATCCATTTTTATATACCAAGCAATCATTACGAGATTATGAAGGGTGGTGTCGACAGTTAAATTACCGACACCAACATGCACAATAGAAAATAAATTATTTTCACAAAAAATTTTACACCTGAATCATTTTCGTAAATAATCAATTTATTTAGATCAATTTTGAAAAAAACCCAACTAGCTACTATATAATATTTTTCATATTAAGTATCATACTGTTATTATATGGTAAATGTGTCTAAAAACGAATATACATAGAACTTTATTTCATAAAAAAATGAAATAATGTTGATTATTAGTAAGCTTAGTTTTGTTTAGTTCGAGAACATATTCAAGTAAATTTTTTTCAATAATGTCAACTTCAAATTTTGAAATTGGTCTATATACTCGGGAAAAAATTAATTTTTATTTCTTTCAACTACTTATCATATATAACTTTACAGTCTCACCATACACATTTGTCATGTATAGGTATAGTTTGATGGGTGTATTTTGTAAACAAATCCAATCAAATCATACTAGTTCTTATTATTGAGCAGGCACATTACACTTTCAGATAAAAGATTTTAAAATTGAATTCAGGAAATGACATTGTTAGAAGCAGAGACAAATTTAAAGGGTTGACAAGAGCCCAATTCCCTTAAATTTTGTAAAATTACTTTCTAAGTCCTTTTTTAAGTTTTAAAATTTTTATTTTTATATTATAATTAGTGTTTAAAACAAGACAAATTTATGTTTAGCCCCCCCCCCCCCAAAGTTTTTTAATTTGATTTTTTTAGAATTTATATTTTTATGATAAATTTAGTAACATTTTAGTTTAATTTAGTAAACTAATACAAAATAGTATCTAAATATTAATTTGATAAAAATAAAGTTTAATAGTTGCAAAATCTAAGTATAAATGGTATCTAAATATTAATAAGGTAAAAAATAAAGTTAAATAATTATAATATCTAATACAATTTGAGTATTTAACTGATTATGTTTTCCCTAAATTTTGGTAATTAAAATTATCTCAAATTTAGAAATACATTGTTAAAAGCAATCTCGACCTATATTTTGTACATGTATAATTTATAAAAATATCCCCTCTCCTATCAACAATTTTGGTTTCATCTTTGACTAAAACGAAGAACCATAAACCTCGAAATGATTCATCGGCGATGCCAAGAGGCAAGTTGAGACCTTTCCCCTTCCCAAAATTATATTTATTTTGTTTAAATAAATAGTTTTATTAAAAGTTTACTATTTATTATTCTAATTACTTTTATAAAAAAATAATTATTTTATTTTAGAGTAAAATACACCAACAATCACTCAATTTTGATCTTAATGAAAAAACAATCACTTAACTTTTAACTCAGTCACTGAACTTTCAAAAAATAACAAACCAATTACCACTAACCATTTTTCATTAGAGATATAACGGACGGAGCTTTTATTTTTCATCCTTCTCTCCCCCTCCCCTCTCGTCTACCTCCCCTACCACCGCTCTCCCATCCCTCTCCCTCTCCCCCACGGTCCCTCCCTTTACTCCGACCCTCTCCCTCACCGTCCCTTTCCCTTTGGTATTTTAATATTTTATAAATCATTAAAAAAGTATTATCCATTATAATATTTATTATATATTTTGTAATATATTGTGTAACATGAATTATAATATATATTACTCAAATACACCATTTCTTCCAACATGCATAATATGTTTTGTATTAGAAAAATTCTCATAAAGTTTTTTGTCTTTACAAAATTTACCTAATTATAATATTTATTACATATATTGTAGTATATTGTTGTAACAAAAATTACAATATATATTAAACCATTACACAATCTTTTATGAAATATATATTTTGTAATCGAACATTTCTAATAAGGTCAGAGGCGAAGCTAAAAAAATATTTTAAAGGTCGAAATTAAATTATAATTTTTACAATAATAAAAATAAATTTTTAAATAATTAAATTAAAATTTTATCATTTTTAAGGGGTTAAAGTGTAATTTTATCTTTACTAATTTAAATTTTTTAAAAAAATCAAGAACCTAAATCAAATTATTTTTATTTTAGGGGGCCAAAACTCCTACCAACCCCTAAATTCGCCCCTAAGTAAGATTTTGTGTCGTTACAAAAGAACATTACCTCATTATAATATTTACAACATATGATATAATATATTGTGTATCATGAATTACAAAATATATTATTTGATTACACAATTTTTTAGACCTACATAATATATTTTGTAATAGTAAAACTCCTTTGAGGTTTTAAGTTATTAGAGAGAAATTATCTCATTGCAGTATTTATTACACATATTATAGTATATATTAACCTATTGCACAATTTCTTATGACCTACATAATATGTTTGATAATTGAATAATTCCTGTAAAGTTATGTGATTTTACAAAAAAAAAATATTACCTCATTTCATGTAATATATTAGGTAACACGAATTATGATATATTATTTGATTACACAATTTTTTACCTGTTACAATATTGTTATGTAATATATTGTGTAACATGACTTACAATATATTTTATTTTATTGGACAATTTCTTATGACTTATATAATGTTTCTGTATAATTTAAAATTTCTCGTACGATGTTATGATTTTTCAAAAGAAAATTACCTCGTTATAATATTTATTACATGTTTTGTTATAAATCGTATAATATGAATTAAGATATATATTACTCGATTCCACTTCTTATGGCATACATAATGTATTTTATAAATCTCCGTAAGGTGTTTGTGTTATTAAAATATATATTATCGGTTACAATATTTATTACATAGCGTATAATAACATGAATAGATATATGCCTCATTACACAATTTTTACTACTTAAATAATTTTTTTTTTTAAATCGGATTACCTGATTACTTTTGAAACTTAAAAGAGAGCTTATGGGAACTATACAATAAAACCATGTAGTAGAATCCTCAGTTACTTAATATAAACTTAGACCATGTTGGGCTGCTATTTTTTTGGGTTATGATTCAATTTCTCAAGTTAACAAGTTCGAACCATAAAACATTAATGTTTATCATTAGATTAATGGTTATGGGATATTGAAGACTTTGAAATTTTAAATTTGAGTCTTTGTAAATATATAGATTTTTTTCTTTAAATTTATTATGATCATTTAATTAGACTAAAATTAGTTGTTGAGCTAATTACTTATTTTAATGATTGTATCCGAATTATTGTAACTTCTAAAAAAAATTATAGTAAATATAGACTTATTAATGAGTTACTTTTATATTTTTTTGTTAGTCCTAGTTTTTTCAAGTATTTTGGTATAACAAAAAAGTACATTAAAAATTTCTACTTAAATTTGCAAAACTTGTTCATAAGTCCTTAAAATTATTTTCAAAGTGTTGGACAAAATAAAATCTTAAAAAGCCTTGAAATAACTTTTTTTTGAAGTCTGGAAGACTTCTACAGATATTTAGTGGAAAAGTATCGGTAGAACACAAGGTAGAAAAACCTTTGTAAATGCTTCAGACTTCTACCGGTAGAACAGGACAAACTACCAATTCCTGTCTGACTTCTACCGATACAACCATAACTTATATCGGTAGAACAAACTCTAGAGAGCAAAAAAGTTGTGGCCTGGGACTTCTACTGATACCTTGAAGGCTTCTACCGAAACAAGTCAAGTCAGTAACCAAAGTTCAGCATCCCCTGCACTCCTACCGATACTCTGATGGGTTCTACCGATACCAAATGAAAACCTCAGAGTTATACCGATACAAGGTTAAATCTACCGATACAACGACTCCAATAGTCACTTTGGGTAAAGGATTTTACCGATACAAGTGTACTTCTATCGGAACAACGAAGCTGCTGTCTGCATTAAATGCTGGTTTTAATGGCTGCAACGTCTCTAATTTATTTCTAACGGCTACAAACGTCCACAAGGTTGTTAGAGAACTTAAATACAAGGTCAAAGCTCCCTATTGAAGTTTAACAAAAGACAAGAAACAAGCGCTTAACTTTGAAGAACTTATTTTTCCATCTTTCATTAATCTTCTAGCAAACTTTTGTTGTACACATTTGTTGGTTAAGTTTTCAATCATTCTTTCAAGTGTTGTAACTTTGTATGAGAGTGCTTATTTGTTGATCATTTGCTTTTTGGAGGTACATTCTCATTCATTCTTATTTTCTCTTATTTTGTGAAATGTTACTTAAGGTTTTGGGTAGAAAACCTTAAGGGGTAGTGGTTCTATCTTACCTTTAAAAATAGAGATTTGTAAGGTTAAATCTCGCCTTTAATGGTTCAAATCTAGTGGATTTGAGAAATCTTTAGTTGAGGAAAGCTAAGGTAGTGGATGTAGGCAATTGAGGCCGAACCACTATAAATTCTTGAGTCGTTTGTATTTCTCATTTTACCAAAACTTTTTTAAAAACACCAATTCACCCCTCTCTTGGTGTATTTTGATCATAACACTTTTAAACTAATTTAGAGTTTTCCTCATATATGTACATAGATAACTTTTTTATCATAATTTCCATTTTGTGGAGTGTGTCTTGCATTTTGGACGAAACATGATTGACATTGTCACGAGGAAGAGTCGACATCTTGACGATACAACGAACGACATGGCGACATGTTTCCTACTAAATCGGATTTTTTCTCCTAATTAACTTGTGATTATTTTTTCCAGTCGAATTTTGATTTATACATGACGTTTTAGTCATATTTGACCTTCACTTTTGGCCTATAAAAGGGCCTTAGTAACTCTAGAAAGTTTGATGAAAAATACATCATAACACAATTAAGAAATAACTTTAACAGAGTTTTAAGAGAATTTTGTGTTTTAGTTGGAGGACTTTATATTCAGGGTTTAATGTTTGTTTTTTTATTATCACCATATTGTACTCTTCGATTCTTTTATCATTAGTGAAATATATTTTACCCGTAATTTTTTATCCTCTAAATTAGTAAGATCCAACTCAAATCCGGTCTAACTCGATTCATGCTCACTTCTAATCACCATAAACCACGTCAAGGTTGCTTTTTTATAATGGGCAGAGTAGACTCTCTCACCTGTGACCTTGGTAGCTTACAAAAGATGCCATGGAGCATGAGAATCCCCTGCCAAATCCTCGCTTGTCCGACGAAGAATAATTAGCCTAATATGGGATCTACCAATCATAGAGGGATATATCTCTTTCCATTCACCCATGGCTAATTAAATATTAAGTTAATATATAAGTTTTTATCCTTCAATAAAATTTTAGATTTAATTTTTATATTAAAAAATTATTTAAAAATATTAGTTCAATCATTAATATTTTTGATATTTTTGTCAAAAATTATCAACATTATTACTATTAATATGTGTTATTATGGTATTTGTACTTTCATAAAAGTTCAAGATGGTATTTAAACTATTAATATATGTTTAATTATGATACCTGATGCTAATACCATTATTGAATTGCTAAACCAATCAATGAAAATTCGACACGTAAAATTTTTTCTTCAAATTATTAAGTCCACATGGAAAATATAGCATGTAAGTTTAGTATTTACTTTTTTTTATTAACCATATGTTTAGTTATTTATTTTTAATTTAATTTAATTTTTTGTTTTATTTAGTTTTTGATATAATGCTATATTATCCATGTGGACTCGATGATTTGAAAAAAAAATTTACGAGTCAAATTTTCATTAGCTGATTTAACAATTCATTACAATGTTAACTCCAAATATCATAATAAAACACATATTGATAGTTTAGGTAACGACATTGGACATTTTATTAAAGTTCAAGTACCACATTGACCATTTGAAAAGTTCAAGTATCACATTGGATATTTTATAAAAATACAAGTATCAAATGTGGCATTATCCCTTTAAAATTTGACTTTTTAAAGTATAAGAATTACAAAATATTATTAACTTTTAGCTTTCCGTAGAAAAACTATTAAACTATATAAAAAAAAACTTTTAAAAAATAGGCGGTTTTCTCGCTATAATTTTTTTTTAAATATAATAAATTAAATTAAAAACTCGAGCCTGACTAAAAAGGTATCGAGCGATGGATAGATAACCAAAATTAAAACAAAAACCAGAAAACTTCAGCTCAGAGTCTCACACAAAGGAGGAAAAAGCTACGAACTGAAAGTAAAAAATTGAGAAGAAATTTTGAAAAATAAAAGTACAAATCTCTGTCCTTGCTGATTATGTGTTTAACATTTGATTACTTAGGTGAAATTTGTTATTAATTTCCATAAGCTCTGCGTTTTTTTTGTCTATTTATTTGTTTACGCAATGTTATCGTTGTTATTTACTCTTTTTTGGTTTTGGTTAAGGTTTAGAGGAGGAGAGAAGTGAGAATGGAGTCGACAGAGTCGTCTTACGTGTCATCTCCGGAGGCTGCGATGAAGAGATCTTCGCCGCCGCCTAGATCGCCGACTTCCGGTAATTTCTGATCCGATCTTTTTTTTTTTGTCGAAGCTTTTCATACTTGAGTTTTTACTTTTGACTCAATGACGTTAATCTTAATTTTTTGTTTTCTGTTTCTAATGTAATGAGTGATGTGTGAAATGATTGATGTGTGAAACTGTTTGAATTTCGGATTCTTTTCATTTCGCTTATTTATTTATGTAGCAGTTTTCCCCTTATTAATGTGTGAAATTGTTTTAACTTTTCATGTTTACCAAAAAAAGCAAGATCTCATGAATTAAGTGATTAATTCTTTTCTCGTTCTTCTTCCGTCAGAAAACGGTGAGAAGGCTACATATATAAGGTTTCTTGTCTCCAATGCTGCAGCTGGTTCTGTAATTGGGAAGGGTGGTTTAACAATTACTGATTTCCAGTCAAAATCGGGAGCTCGAATTCAGTTGTCACGCAATCATGAATTTTTCCCAGGAACATCAGATAGGATCATTATGGTCTCTGGAACAGTTGATGAAGTACTCAAAGTTATGGAACTTATCCTTGCAAAATTATTGAATGAGGTGATCTTTATGATGACTTTGAACTCTACTAATTTTCTGTCTTTCAGATTATTACATATGTTGGTTTCCCTTTTGTCAGCTCAATATTGAAGAAAATGATGATGTTGAACCAAGAACAAAGGTGAGGCTAGTTGTTCCCAACAGCTCTTGTGGCAGCATAATTGGGAAAGGAGGGGCTACCATAAAGTAAGAAGTCTGCATGAACACTCTGATTATTCTAGATGTTTTTGTTGCTATGTTTTTGAAAATTCTCCTGTGACATAATATTGTTTTGCAGGCTTGAAATTAATTAAAATTCTTTAACATCAATTCTTTAGTTTTTAGTAGTGTTGACAAGCATCCTGAGTAGGCTCAATTATAAAAGTGCAATTTATTCTTCCATTGTTTTGTATATTTCCAGGGGATAAACTTCGTAAAAGTTTTGACCTATAGTTGATTTATAGCATATGCAGATAAGCATTAGCGGTGAATGAAGCACTTTTTGGAATTGGTCATATGTGAGAATGTGTGCAACAAAAGATATATTTTACTGGGTTGTGGATTATTTGGCAATTTTGCATACAAAGAGCTGTTTATGATGAATTTGGGAGATTACTTTCAGGAGACAAGGTCTGGAAAGGACAATTTCTTGGCAATAGGATTAAGTATAGTAAAAGTTACCCTAGGGATAATTTTGTTGCATCATAGTGAGTTACTTCCGTTGAGTTGTCTATTGTAAGCTTATATTTAAACTTGATGATGATGACTTTAGGACACAAATCAGTCAAGTTGCTAGTGGCATCCTGTCTGGCCGAGGTTCACTCTAGATTGTGGTTAAGTCTTACATGGAGTTGACTTGGATGAGAGTTGAAAATAATTTTATTTCATGAAATGGTTAGTAAAGATTAAAAACTTGTGGTCTAAAATTGTGGACTTAAGGTTTTTGAGAAAAATGCTTTCTGACATGCTGGTCTAGCTGGCATCAATGTCTGAACTGCATGATATTCTGCTATATTCGTCCTCTGTTTTCTATTGATGCACACATATGTTTTTTGAGATGGACCAACCTCTTAAAAGTAACTTCCATGTCTGGAAATAGTAGTATTGTAGCCCTGTGCTTTCTGCACTAATATTCTACTTCACATAAAGTAAGCATGCTGTGACTGAGATGTCATTCTGATTCAGGAAGTATAACTGCTTCCCCTAATTGATTATAGCTACTACTTGTGGTTTGAGCCCTGCAAAAAATTATGACCAAATACTAAAAGCTCAAATAACTTTAACTTCCTTGCATTCTTGTATGAAAACTATCATTGTGAAAGGCTGTTTTGTGGTAATGAATCTGAGGAAATGACAAATGAGAATGTAATACAAAAACATATAAAATGATGGTTTTATACATGTGTGGTGTGTGGTCAGTTACTACCGAAGTATTATCGGCTGCCTAAAACAGATATTGCCATTTCTGATTGTTATTTATGCCTTTCTGTAGGTCATTTATTGAAGACTCTCAAGCTGGCATTAAGATATCTCCGCAGGATAATAATTTTTATGGCTTGAATGATAGGCTAGTGACACTGACTGGCACTCTAGATGAGCAGATGCGAGCAATTGAATTAATTCTGTCCAAGCTTAGTGAAGATCCTCACTACTCACAAGCTATGCATGCTCCATTTTCATATGCAGGTGTGTTCTCTTTTTATTTGGCCACTGAGTCATAAGAGACTTTCACACTGTATCACTTGTTTCTGCTCCATGAACACCACTATTTTTTTTTTATCCCTAACAGTTATATTTTAGTCCTGATATGCAAGAAGTTTTTTTACATTTCATGTTTGGCTAAGATAGCTTTTTAGCTGTTGTATGATGTTAACTATTAAAGCTTAGCTGTCAGAACATTTTTATACCCCTCTTTTATTCTTGTGTCTGGGGTTGTTGGTGGGTGGGGATACACACTTTTCCCTCTTTAATAGTAATAATTTTTACACTATTCCATCTAATATCTGTTACTAAGTCCAAGCCTGGCAGAAATCTTCTCTGTCATTAAATCATTTTTCATGTTCTATGAAGTTAAATATTAAAACTTAGTTGTCATCATGGTGTGTTTCTTTTTGGAGAAACACATTTGTTCTTTAATCTGTAATAATCATATTTACACCATCCTATCAATCAGTATATCCAATCCTGTCTATTCTGGGGCATAACCGAACTGAACACAATCTGTGCCTATGTTTAGAGGTAATCATAGAATTTAAGAAAATGAGGCCAAAAGTGCATGACGCCTCATTCAAGCTTTGTACATGAGACGGTATGGAATTTTCTTACATTTGTTTAAAATCCAGTGGCTTGCTTTGAAGGTTTTCTGGAATGCTATTATGAGATACTTTTAGTTCTTCTAGTCAGATTCTTGATCATATTTTCTTAGTGAACTGTTCTTAACGTGGGATTGGTATTATTCCTTTCTGTAATCATTACTATATGCTACAGTAAGATTTCTTCAACTTGAAATTTTAGGTGTTTTCTTCTCTGGTTTTCATGGTATTCCACATGCATATGTGCTTCCTTCTATGGCAACAACGACCTACAATTCAATGAGCTATGCACCAAATGGGGCTGGAGGGAAGTTTCCGAATCCCAAGGTTCATCTCTTTCTATCATGTTTTATCAGTAACATGTGATGACTTATGCTATTTACCCTGCTTACTATTTAGAGTAAATATTTTAATTTGTTTTATTTTGACATCCATATAGTTCTAAAGATCAGTCCTATGCTTATTTTCTCTTCTGTTTGCAGACTCATAGGATCATTTTCTTTAATAACTCATTTCAGCCAAGTTATATCACATTTCTTCTAGAATTGTTGTATTGCAGTATTTGTAATGTCTAACCCATTTTGATATCTCCCTAAATCCTTATTGTTTCCGAATTAAATTGAATAATGTATCTTATCCAGGAGGATCGTAGCAACTCTATCACTATCGGTGTTTCAGATGGTCATATTGGACTGGTTCTTGGTCGTGGTGGAAGAAATATCATGGAAATTAGTCAGGTTCATAAATAATAAAATATCATTTGGTTCATTTATTTTACTTATATTCTAAACTTGAGCGCTTTGTTGTTGCAGGTTAGTGGGGCCAGGATAAAAATATCAGATAGAGGCGATTTCATGTCTGGAACAACCGATAGGTATAACGATCACAGCTTTATCATTATGCTGTCTATGCATCGAGTCTCGTCGTGATTTTTTTCTTATTAAAAACCTTTTCTATCTTTAAACTTTTTTTGGCAGGAAAGTGACAATCACCGGATCTCAGAGAGCAATTCGACAAGCTGAAACCATGATAATGCAGAAGGTAGCTAATACCACTCAAAGGGTAATGACTTAGTTTTCCGGTTATCAGAACCATTCTTTTTCGAATCTTTCGATGGAACTTCCTCGTATAGTTTGACTAGAAACATATCCTCATTCATTGGCACACTACGAATCGACAATGCCAACAACATGACGTTAGCAGCAAGAACAGGAAATTTTTACTCTAGCAGAGCTCTAATCAGGTACTCTTCGGACGAAAATTGTAGATTTTTTTTTATTTTAAGAAAAAAGATGATGGAATAGACTTTGGAATTAGCATAATGTGCTTTGGTTATATAATTGTAACAGATATCCGTGGTTAAACTTGTGGTATAATATGGTTATGCTTCATTAGAACATCTGAATAATTATAATTTTGAAAAGATACCTTTTTTCCTTACATTGAATTTCTGCAACTTTGCTTATTTATAGATGACTGTATTTTCATCATACCTTAAAGAACTTGTGGTTTGAAATGTTGCTCGGTGTCTGGACTTGCTTATGGGTTGGTTGAGTCATTTGCTTGAAAATTTTTGAAAATATTATGTTATAAAAAATATTATATTAATTATATATGTTAAATAATAATTATATATATTTATATTAAATCACTAATTCAATAATAATTAAGTTCATTACCCAAAATCTAAAAAAAAAACTTAATCAAATAACCCAATTCAAAATATAATTTTTTTTCTAATTTTTTTTTTGGTGTCGTATGTATGTCAAGTGGAAATGAAAAAATAAACTAAAGTTTAAAAAAAATAGCCCTAGAGTAAAAATTCTAAAAAAGAAAATTAAAAGCTTTGGGTTTTTACTTTTTGTTGTCGTCAATAAAATGTTGAGAAAACTAAATATCCTCGAATGTTGAAAAAGATGAAATGTTTTCGAAGAGACGAAGAAGAAAGGTTGATAAAAATACAGAATAGTACAGTTAAACAAAAGCTTTTAAAACTTTTAAATTAAAAGTTGTTTTTTTTTTATCAAAAAAATTAAAAATAGTTTCGGTTACCTAAGAGTCAATTAGTTTGATAAAAAAAACTTTTAAATTAAAGGTGTTTTGCAAGCTGTTTTACTTCTGCTTTTGAGCCAATTAATGTAGGAATTTAATATGGACTTAATGCTGAAATTTCTTTTACAACACCAAACCACATACAAACCAAATTAAATTTGGTCTTTTGATGGGAATAGAATTGTTTAAAAAATTAAAAAATATTTAAAATACCAAATCAATTTATATCACGTCCAATAATTACGAAAATACCAAATCAAATTAAATATGACCTCTTGATAGGAATAAAATTATTACATTCAATAATCACGGAAATACGAAACCAAATACAAATAAAATTTAATACCCAAAACTACTTTTATTCCAAGGAAATTCCTACATTAATTGGCTCAGAAGCAGAAGCAAAACAGCTTGTAAAACTCCTTTAATTTAAAAGTTCATTGATCAAATCTTTACCAAAAAAAATGTAATTCTTTGATCAAATTAACTGACTCCTTGCCGAAATTACTTTTAATTTTTTTATCACAGAAAAGAGAAAAAACTTTAAATCTAAAAATTTTAAAAGTTTCTAACTTTACTATTTTATATTTTTATCAACCTTTTTTCTTTATATTCTTCAATATACTCGTAAGTCGTAACTTTTCGAATATTTACATTTAAAAAAGTTTTTTTTTCTTAAAGTAATGATAGCCGAAAAAATGAGATAATGCCGCAGAAGCGTCAAGCAAACGGGCACTGTATGTTTTACCTATTTTTCGTAATTAACTTTTAATCTATCCCATTTTGGTAATTATTTATTCTTTTCATATTATTTATGTAAAAAAGCCGAAAAGTTGATGAATTACATATATAGAATGGTTCCTATGTAGCATAACATAAGAATAAAATAGGAGGTAATGCTGCAAAGATGCATCCAAGTGATTTTCATCAAACATCAACTTCTCACTTAATTTACACTATATTATGTTTCTCATCTTCATTTTTAACCATATCATAACAGCACCAACTTCTGAGATCACATAAAACAGTGTAATACCATATTTATATGGCCGACTTCAATTTTAAACATAGGTATCAATCAATGACTTCCTCATCTCATCCACAATGGCGCTAGGTTGCGCTTCTCTCAGCTTGAACACGCTCTCTATCACCGAAAGCTCCGTTGCAGTGGTGTCTGACCCGCAAAAGGCTGTCCAGTCATTTACAGTCATCCCGGCGGCTATCACTTCGCTCCCACGGTTGATAGTGCCAGCTACCAATGGAACCTGAAGAAGAGTTGAAAGTTCATCCAAGTCTTCTATGGATGTATGAGGATGGACCTGCACCATTCAACACCCAAAATCAGAATACAAGCGCTAACAATATGAGGCAACTATATCGCTAGAGGAAGAGATTCAATCTTACCAAGCCGCCTCTGTTAGAAAAGGCACAGTAGCTCCCTACAAGAATATTACCAGCAATTGTCTGCCGGAAAACTTCTACCCCGAGAACATCAGCGATTATCTCCTCAGTTTCCTGATTCAAATTGTGGAGGAACAGCATTATAAGCATATTGTAACATCTTGAGATACACACGAAGAATACCCATTTATGCCCGTTTCAACCATCCATGGCATGGAAGCTAAAACAGTGCACCGACTGCAAAAGGAATGCTTTAACAAATACCTAAGGTTTATGCTTAGTGATCAATGTTCTGTTTTCTTTTCCTTGATATTCAAGTTATGACATTGAAAAGGGAAATAAATATCGAGGAATAAACATACAATCATCAAGGATGAAAGGATGATTCAAAAGTTCAGATATCATTTCAAACCAAGATGAAAAGACACGGCAACCAAGTCATAATCTAGTCAATAATCAGTATCCATAAGGAACTACAACTTTTAATTGGACAGTGAAGACGCAAGTTCAAACATTTTCTTACTCGTTCACAATAAAACAATTAGTGGCATATAGAATTTTACCTTGTCTAGATCAGTGTGTGTCAGAGCAACATGATCATTGCAAGCTATACAGTTGCCAAGAGCAGATAGTTTCTCCTCTATGCGCTGAACAACGACTTGATCGGGTAGACTATTCCGCAAGTGTTGAAGTTCTTCAATAAGAAAGAATAAAAAGAAAACCAAACATTAATGTTAAAAACTGAGTTTAAACTTCAAAACTAGTGAAATATAACAAAAATATAACAAATGTACAACATTTTCCTACGGTGACAAGAGAATATGAACAAATAAGGTTTTCAGATGCAGCTCAGTAATAAAAATAATAGAAGCAAGTCAAACAACTTTATCATTCTTCCTTTTTCAACATAACTCATAAAATTACCTTGATCGGTCGTGTTGTGGGGTACAAGTAACCCGTTCTTATTTCCTGTCAAAACAAGGAAAGCTCACAAAAGCGAAGTCAGAGGCATCTAACAGGTACGATCAAGAATGTCTTAAAAAAGTTCTCACCAGCACACAGACGTCCTATTATTCTGGTGCCAGCAATAGAGGTCTTAACAACTGGAATGACATCTGCCAGCTCTGACTCAAAAGTACTGCAAGGCGCCATTATAACCTAAGTACATCATCGAAAATAGGAAAGAGAAGAAAACTTTAGAAGACATGCTCACCTATAGAAGTTTTCTGACCCTCCAATTGCAACTAAGCAGTAGGCATTGGTCAGCTTGGAAAAGACTCCAACTTCACATGAATTTTCAAATTGAAGCCCTGCATAAATCCAAGATATAAGACTCATGATTGTAGACCTATTTACTCCAAATGTTGCAAAACTAACGGATAATGAGTACTGAATTTAAAGAAATTTAACCACAATGGCAATCTATACATATATAAGAGATACAAGCCATAGCAATAGTATGACAACCTTAGTCACATCAAAAAAGATTAAATATAAACATATTGAAAGCTGAACCGAAACTTACTAGTTGCCATTATCAAGCAGAGACAATTGATCAAAAAGATAAGAACAGAAAGGAAGAAGCTCTGCGATAAAGAAGCTGGGTTTAAATCAACCTGACAACAAAAGAAAATTACAATTCTTAGACTGAAAGAAAATCATATTCATCCTACAGCCATGCATAATAATATACTACAAGTCTACAACAAG